>LPNX010076537.1:0-241795 GCA_001517045.1 Pseudotsuga menziesii
CAACCTGCGCGCAGGTTGTTGCCGAAAGGGCCAACACAGTGGGTCTTTTGTTGGTGCGACGTATAAAGCGTTAACCCGGGTCTGCCCATGTGCCCAACATGCATATATATACAACATGACAGAAAACACGTTAAATTTAGTTCAATCCATGAATTTCTGTTCAAGAGAGACTCGAGAAAGAAGGACCTTTGATGGAAGGAATCAAATCTCAGCTAATTTATTTAATATACTAGATTTTAAAATCAAAATAGAGAAAGAAGGAACTTTGACAGAAGGAATCAAATCTCGGCTAATTTAATATACTGGATTTTAAAATCGAAATAGACAAAAACCAATTTAAGATCTTGGATTTTGAATCAGTCTAGCCCTAAACTAACTACAACAATACTGAATTACTTTGAAGGTTAAGAAAATACAACTAATAATGATCCCAACAAATAGAAACTAATAGTATTTATTATTAGACTCAAATTACTATTCAAAATATTTCTTAAAAGTTCAAGTTTTTAATAAAAGTATGACTTTAATTTATCAATATTATTTTCATATAAAATTAAATAAAAACATTTTAATAAAACCTTACCTTCTTCTCATATTGTTCATTTAACTAACTAGAAGCTTCCGTGTGGTAAAGAGATGAAATTATACTAAATGACACACAATAGGCATAATGAGTTTATTTGTATCTACTTAATATAACCATTGATTCATTGATTAATCCTATATGTTTCTACTTTATACTTAATATAACCATAGATTAATCCTCTATGCTTATACTTTATGGATTAATTATATAAAGTTGTTTTAAAATGAATGATATAATTAACATATTAAGTTATCTTTTAATTAAATATAGAGTTCAAGAGAACATACAACATTCATCTATTGCCTCGTGACAAATTGCAAGGGAATCAATATATTTCTATCATTAATATGCAAGTTGTTTCAATTCAAGAATTTGTGCTTTATGCCTTGTGCCTTCTACTACAAATACGATACTCCGACAAAAAGAATTATAATGCTAAATAAGATTAATTCATCAAATTTATGAGATCCAAATGTCATTGCATAACTTCATAATATTTATTAAGCAAATATATTCTATGGAAATTGACAAAGGAGAAATGTCAAAAATGAATGAATAAACCTAACATAAAATAAATCTTGGTGACCCTCTCATTGACTGCTACATGTGCAAAAATATTTTCCTTGCATGGCAATAGTGCCAGGTTATACAATTAGAGGCCCATCTATTACAATGATGGAAATGGATGTGTTGGTACTTCACATCATTCAAATATACTTATGATAAACCTTTATGCAATTTGTTTTGTCAATACACTTTGAAGGACAAGCATCGATTGCAATGACTTCCTGAGGAGGTTGACAATTAAATCTATGGAACTAAGCCAATCACGCTGCCAATGAGGGGTGACCCTTTCGCACCCAAGGGAGAGGAGCTCCGCTCCCTCCTCCCTCCTCCCTCCTGTAATAAGCAAATAGATCATCTAAAGGGAAGGAATTGAATCTCGACCAACAGCACAACCTTCTTCCAAGCACACATCCTTAACCTGGATAATGGGCATCCTACATAGCCTAGTTCCTATCCGCATGGTAGTTCTGTGCCTTTGTTGTTCTGTAGAAGGGGCCCCAGTGGCAGGCCAAGTATTTTAGGATTTTGTCCTCCCATCATGACATCGACAAATGGGTTTACTTGCATAGTCCACAATGCATTCTGCTAGCCCCCATCATTATGCCCCAAAGATAATCACATAGGAGTTGGTACAATGGGGAACGTAGTTGTATCTGTTTTTGTCTGCCAAATTAATTTGGTATCTCAATACAATTACAATACAATACAAAAATAAATTTAGTCTCCACAAAACATCAATGACATTGGGCGGCATATCCCAAGTAATTATTTGTAAATGTTACATAAAGGAAATATTTAATGTTTTTCGAATTGTGAAATCAATATAAATCATTGTTAAGTTTATTAATTTATTTGAAGTTAACATGAAAGCATCATTCATTTTCATGCAACGCATGTTACACAACAAGTAAATACTTTTGGATAGTGAAAAACTCGTGGGGATCAAGTTTAGGTGACTGGGGTTACCTACGATTGCCAAGAAACATATAGAGCTCAAATGGTGTATGTTGTATTGCAATGGAAGCATCATACCCCATTAAATTAGGCTTAAATATTCCAAACCTAAGGCTATTTTTACGTTCACTCATTAAGCCACTAAATAAATGTGATAACTGTTATTTATTTCTCGAAAGTAGCACTCGTTTTTATATATATAGCTATGGTGTTTCTTATTTTCATATTGCAATTTATCCACTTAGAGTTGAGATGATCAAATGTACACCCATGAAGGTTATTGGATAGGTAATGTGCCTAAAGAAGAAACTCTACATCACATCTTATTAATAGAGAATTTCGAGTTTCTAAATGCCATAACATCGTCAAATTATTGAGTGAATTAGTCAAACGAGCTAGAATTTAGTACTTCTACAACATAACCCAGGCATAGTTATCATGGAACCAAAATAAATATGTAATTACATTGTAAATACTCAATAAAAATTCTTCAATTATTTTAGTAAAGAATGGATTATTACCAAATATATTTTCAATTCCTTGTATTTTTGTACATAGAATTCTTCTCAAGGATTCAAAAATCCATAAACATGCATACATAGTAAAATTGTAAATAAGGCATACTCTAAGTTTTGATATTGTGATTTAGAAGTGATTTTGTTGCAAATGGATTGAGCTTAATTGTGAGCTTAATGTAATGTTGTGGGGGGTTTAGGGGATTAGGGGTTTATTTTTATTTTTATTTTTTTTATTATATTCAGTCCTTCCTCTGCAGAAAATATAGATTGTGATGGAGTATCAGAATCCATGGATGAAATTGAAGAACTTGACATGAAACATTTTAGATGTTTTTTATTAGTATGATGTTTGTAATTGAAACTCTAAAGGAGTTTTTGAATATTTATATGAATAATTTGTTCTTGTATGGTCTAATATATGATTTCAATATGAATCACGTCATAATTTCTTTCATTTTATATGGTTAGAGTGGTGAAATTATTGATGAAATGTTTGTTTTTGTTTTATATGCAAGTTTCAAAAAAGTTGTAATTTATCTCTCGACGAAAAAATATTTTTTCCAATTTAGGGGTTGATTTTAAAGTTTTTGTAAACAACAATATGGGATGTTTAGGCCATGGCTCTATTTTTTACCCCGAAAAAAAAAACATGTATACTGGTACCAACACTTTTCTTTTTGGAAGGTGTTTTTGGTGTTTTTTATGCAAAAAACATTGTTTTTATGGCTAGAGTTCTCGTTCTTAGTATAAAGTTCTCGTTTCATAGTATAAGTGGTTATAAGAGAACCATAGAAAGAAGCTTTGGAAGTTTGTTTATGGATTTTTCGCACTTTCATAAAACGAAAAAGGTCGACGAGCGTTTATTACGACACTTTGATCACGCTCTTTAAACCCGATATCAAAGGTCCGAGTCCATTTCAGTTTCTTTCCATGATCGTAAAAAATTGACATTGTGTAAAGAAGCGTCATGGAGTCTTCTTTTCACCTCCTTTTCAGGCTCCTTAAACACGAAAAGATCGTCGAGTCCATTTCCGATTCTTTCTAGGATCGTAAAAAGTGACATTGTGTAAAGAAACCTCATGGAGTTCTCTTTAAACTTTTTTCAAGATCCCTAAATACGAAAAGATCATCGAGTGATCTTGTCTTCTTCATGCTCGTTAAAGTATTTGAAGAGTCATCCGTCTGACGATAGGTTATCTCTTTTTCGGTTCGGATAGGACTATTTATGAAAAAGGAACACTCCAGCCAATCATGACCGGAAGATTTCCCTAAGGTATGATTTTATACTTTTTCAGGCCTTAGGGACTAAATCATGCAGAAAAAAACCCCTTTGGAGTTTTCTTCCGTATTCGTTCAAACTCTCTAAAGATGAATGATACCGAGTTTTCTTTTAGTGGACTGGTTAAATTAAACATTGAGAGGCCCGTTTTGGGAACGAACCCCTCCTCTCTCAGGTTCATAAAACATATGAGTCTGGACTTGTCTTCTGACAAGCTATATCGAGTGTTTGTTACCCTCTTTGAACTCGTAAAATTGAAAAGAGGCACTCATCAACCATGATGGGGGAAATGGGAAGAGAATCATTTTGTAAATAATGGCAGTTGTTTGTCGTTACCTTTGAACATGGCACTTGTCTGCACATCATGTCATTCAATTAGGTATTCAGTTGATCTTCACGATGATCCACTTTCGTGAGTCATGTCACTCCTTTGAGTCTTTCAAAAGAATGCATTGTCCATTGTCGCACTATGTGTTTGTCTCGTTCATTCATGCTGCCAAGTCTTTTTTTCGTGTCGCCCGATGTTCAAAGGGGATTTGAAGAAGTTTTACCTCTGTAGTCTACACAGTCTTCTTGTGTCAGTATTTTTGAGTCGGTATTATGGTTACTATATTCACCTCATTCCAAAATTATGTTCCAAGTTTCGTGTCATCGATGTGGGACTCATCATGGCCCTCCTTCGACGAGACTATTCCCATCGACATCAGCTCATCATCCAGGAAATAGTCTTAGAAACAATATTTGGTACCTTGAGATATGTATGCCTTAATGACAGATTCTCTCTTTCTCGACATAGGTTCACATCATTGACCTTTGATCGATAGAATCGACTGGGTGTTCGACATCAGGACATCTATTCACACTGAGTAGAATGTACTAAAGTACCTTGGGAATCATTGACATTAATGGTGATCTCCCTCGCACTTGTTAATGGTTCACATAATTTACCAGTAATCAAGTGGTTTCTGCTATGTTCAACTTCAAATCATTGTAATCACATGGATAGAATCATACCTTGTGGAAGATGAGATGAAGACCTTGGATATTTGTTTAAAGTGCTCATTTATTTTCCACGGGTTGCGATGGAGTTTTGTATGTCTGGCATGGATCCACATTTGTATGGGCATGGCTATGCTCAAATTTGTGTCTGTATGAAATAGATCTACATTGTATGTCTGGTAGCTATGTCCAAGTTTGAGTCCTCTATCACATGGATCTGCGCTTTATTTTAGTAGCCATGCTTGTTTATTCCTCTCATGGATCTACCTTGTATTGGTCTGCAGCCATGAGTTGGTTACGTATGTCTATGAGTCAACATACTGATGTACTACAGATGCCTACTTGACAACATGCTCCGATCGAGCCAACATTTTCACCTCGTAGCGATGACTTGTTCTCTCAAAGCTCTCGTTTATCGTATCCCTCTAAGACTCATGCTTTGGGGGGCATTCTGTTATACCAAAATCCTATCACCATCATGTGATAAGACTCTTAACATACCTATTTGCCCTTAATCCCAACACTTGGAGTGTAAACTCATACCATTTGTCAATCTTTCACAAAAATGCTCAACACCATGCTTTCCCCTTTATCCATGAGCAGTACCTTGCTCACATCGCCTATCCCTTGTTAGCCACAAGTGGTGCCACCGCTTATGGCCCTTAGTCCATAAGCATTTCTTACCTGAACCACTCTGTCATTGAAGGATAAAAGCAGTACCCTGGGTAAAATGGGAAAAAGAGAAGTTTCTTGAGGCTTCTAGATCATGAGCCTCGTGTCCTCCCTTATCCCTATCATAGTGAGTCAGTTGAGCTTGAGATACCCCATCCTAGGATCTTGGAGGCCACCTCATCCACAAATATCTGAACCATCCCTATCCATTAAGCTTTATAAATACAAGTTCATGTCCATGGTTGAGGGGAGAATCATTGAAGTATTGTTATGTTGTTGGATTGATCACTTGGCCCAAGCCATTGGAGAGCATAGAGAGCAAAGTTGGAGCTTATGGGGATGAAATTTTTGGTTTCATGGAGATGCATGTTAACACTAAGGCTTAATTGGTTGTAAAATTCTCCATTTTATCTTAATGTAAAGTTGATTTCTGTCCCACATTACTGTTGTTGTTTGATTTCACATGTATATGTTGTTAGATTCCTTAGTCACTAACATGGATCAGTAGATTATATTCTGGAAGCTTTGATGTGTTTGCGTGTTTAATCTGATTGCAGGTACACATGGTTACTATCGAAGCATCAAATTCCAGATGTCTACGGCGTCTAGGGAGGGTCTTCAACCTTTGTCCTCCATTTGTTCTGGATCTGAACCATTCAGACCAATGGAATACCTTACTATCCGTAGAAGGTGAAATATTCCTGCTAACATGTTTAACTATATAAAGTCAAACCCTCTCCCCGCTAAGTCAACCATCATCATCATTTCTAGGAGTTCTACCAGAGTTTTCCTATTTGGGGACACATTTCATGTTTCCATATGCATTTCGAGAGCCATTACCTCCAGATTGAGATTGAGAGCGAGCATTAGAGCCAACTACATAGGCATAATTAAGAGCTTAGGTACATGTTCATGCTTGGGTTTAAGCCCCGTATCCTTTTCGAAAGAAAACTTCTATGGAAGATACAAGGAGGCATCTGCTAGATCACGTATAAAAGGCCAAGAGGTCCCTATTTGTGCCTATTCATTGTTGCTCATTATCGCAGTCCAACCCATTAATATCTGGCCATTGGCCATGTAACCTTACCCAAACTTGTGAGGGGAAGGGTTTAAACGTGCAGGGGTGGACCTTACCTGGATAACGGGACCAGTTGGGACTAGGAATTGGAGAACCGTAGTTCCACCTCATGCCAAGATGAAGGGAAGGCCATAGTAACAGGACTGTCAGGTCTGAATTTTATATCATGATACATGTTTTGATTCTTTGCACTGTAGTGGGGATAATTGAAAATAAATAAATCTGGGAATGTCTCTCACAATGTAGGATATTCTTCTACAATTTTAGGTTATTGCAGTGAGATACTGGTGAATCGAGTTGTTTGTGAAAAACAATTGAGCTTTTACTCAAGCGCAGACAAGCCCAGTAGGAATTGTGCAAAACCGTGGTTCGAACCTTCAACCTCTGCAATATAGTGTTAATTCCCTACCTCTACAATGTAGATTTGGAGCCTCATTGGATTTGGCACTTAGAATTCGGCTGGATCTAAACAAATTCCATGTTAATCAAACACATTCAATTAGTTGCACCTAGGTGAGGAACTTCCTGAACAACAGTGGAGGGAAACCATGTATGTTGGAGTGAGTTTTAGTCATGATGGCCATGTTATATGAGCCTTATAAAACCCTTAGTCTTAGCACTGAGCTTCAGCTTCGTCAATAGTAGGGTTTAATATCTACCTAGAGTAGTAGGCTTTAGTATCTCCCCTTTGATGCCTTTCTTCGACTCCTTTAATAAATGAAGGAAAGAACTTCTCTTATAGGAAACATTTCCCTAACTCAACTATAACTCTTCCTACCTGCCTTCAACTAAAGATTCACTCTCACTAGATTACTATTGCTACAACTCTTTCTCCTACCTATCAATATTTAGCTATTTAAAAAGTAGCCTATAACTATATTGAGGTTCATACACCTTTGCTTCACTCCTAGGAACATGTGCAATTGCTTTAACAATAGGATTTCATCGGAGCATGCACCTAGCATAAAGAGCTATAATTGATATAATTTCCATTAGGGTTGGTGGTTTTTAGATGGGAAGTATAAGTTAACATCATGTGGGGAGTTGAAAATACAACCACCCAGGTGGCGGTTGAGGTACTCCTTTGGGCCTGTCCATTTTAGGTTGTTCTTTCCTAGATTTTGAATCTAAGTTGTGGTTGTGCTTTTGATCTATTATCTAAGCCCCCATATTTATGCAGTTATTAAGGGATTTCACAATGAGTTCCATTCCCGAAGTACCATATCACTACGGTGATGATGATGAATGGGAGCTAAACAAACCCAACTCGGATTTTAGCCCTCCGGTGGTAATGCAGGAATGTAATTGATTGCAGTTTCCAATAGATGAGGGGATTGTTTAGTTATTCATTAGAGGAAATTTCAACTCAAAATGGGCCTTTCGACCCTAATTCAAATTCCATGTCATCATGTGTTAGCCAATGAAATTTATTTAAATTTGAAATACCATATAGGTCTTAAACAATTTTTTAACATAAATTTGGGGATAGGTATCATAAAAAAACCTACTTTTTCGTATTTTCGACATATCTCCTGTGTTTTTACTCAAATTTCGATCGAGAGAGCTCATTGGATGCGGAATTAAATTCCACATCCAACGAGTACCCACTCTGCATACTTTTGATAGACCCCGCTACCCCAAAAACAAGAAATGCCTGAAAATGTGAAGATGTTCTGTATCCAACGAGCTCTCCCGATTGAAATTTGAGTAAAAACACAGGGAGATATGTTGAAAATATGAACAAAAAAATTAGCTTTTTTCTTTTCTTCCTCCAAAAATAATAAATATTATTTTATTATTTTAACTATTATTTTATTATTTTCCTTAGGAGGTCCCTTTTGAGTTGAAATTTCCTCTAATGAGGAGCAACTATTAGATGAGGGAGGGAATCTTGTAATATTATATTGTATGGTTCAATATGATGCAATTTCATTTTATCATTCCATTAATAATAATTGTACTTGAATGTCTTTAAGAAAACATTGATTAGTTTTTTTCTTCTATGACCCTCTATTAAGTAATCATCCAACTATGCCATTTTGGTATGCATGTTTCCATATCCATAAGCACAAAGGTTCTATTCCTAATTCCTAGTAATCTTAGGGCCTATGTGGAGAATTTATTTATTACCCATTTTTCAACTCTTTCTATCTTATTGCTAAGGTGTGCCTCTTTTTGTGTGTTATCAAGGTACTTGGTGACTTGCGTTTTGCAAAGCATCAAAATCTAGGTAAAATTGGAGGTGGACTTTAAATGATGGAAAATAATTGAAGATATATCCTTGGGCTATGTTTTTAACCTCCTTCAAGGTTTTTACCATTGTATATTTATTCAAGGATTCTTCATACTTTGTCTTCCATGTTTTTATTACTTCTTTTAATACCACAAATTGTTTTTTTCCATGTGTCACTTCTTCTCTACATTATTGATTTTTTTTTTTATCTTTTTATCCAAGCATTCTACTATGATCACTATCATAGAAAATTTTATCTTCTTTTTCTTTCCATTCAACCACATCCCTCATCAATTGATCAATTTGTCGGTGCATTTTTTACATTGATTATGCAGATGGGGGTGGAGACTAGATGAAATGATTAGTTCTCTCTCTTTGTGGGTCCCAATGATCACCTATTTCAGGGAAGCAGTTGATGCATTGGAATCTTCCAACTTGGATACGACATTAGCTATATTTCCTTTAACAAGCTCAAAATCAATAATTCTATTTTATATCACTTAGTTTTGTGTTGGCAAGGAAGCATTCTCCCTTCTCAAAAAATTCAATTCATCAGCTAATTTCTTCCTTTGTTCTAACATATATTAGGTAACTGGAAAAGGAGGGTGCATTTTCAAAATATCAAGTTCCTCTATTCTCTCATCTTTTTATGGTAGGAGAGAAAATACGTCAGCTGACTCTTGTTTCCACTTTCCAACATAAGTCAAAATACTCTACAATTTATCTTTCTCTACTTCTAAGTATTTCACTATGTAATTAACAAATTGATTCCTTATGTTGATGGAATCTCAATGCTTATTATAACTTTCATTCGATGAAGCATCTTTGAGGTATTTATCATAAACTATGTTTCCTCGCCATTGAGCCATTGAGACATCATCCTCAAGTGGGATTCAAGTTGTCTTAAAGGTGACTTAAAAATATATATCTAGTCATGTGGTTGCATATCCCCATATGTATTTTGATCTGATCTAGAGTGGTGAGCATAAATTTCCATGTTTTAGTTTTATACCTAGGTACCTTCCTCATTTATGCCTAGGTGTCAAGTTTGTGAGTTTAGGTGATTGGACCTTGGTTTTACATTATTATTCTATTCTCCTCATTTAATATCTCCAATAGGCATAACTCTCAAGGGGATAAATGAAATTATACCATGAGGTCTGGTTCCCTATTTATTCATAAGAAATTCCAACATGCATAGTGGTCACTTATTCATAAGATGCACCAGATAAAATGTTAAACAATTTAGGAGAGGGAGAGGGTAGAGTGTAAAGTGAGGAAACCTCCTCTTTTTGGGTATTGGTTGGCTCAAGAACTTCTTTCTCTCCACTTTTTTATGGTTATTTCCTTGGAGATTCCACCATGCCCCTCTTTTTCTCAAGTTATTCCTAGCTCTACTGTTCTTCTGCCTTTCTTTTTTCAACACATTTTAGTGGACTAAATATGTCACTTGAGGAGTCATTGTATTCAAAAATTCATTTTCAATCAATTATTTGTTCTTGTTATAGTGGTGCTTCTTCCTCCTCCTGAACCATGTACACAAAAATCTCTTTCTTTCCTATATTTGTTGTCTAGTTGTTTACTTTTCCCTACTGGTTGTAAGAAATAAGGTCCCATATTCTAAACCAAGGGGGAAATTGTCTTGTACTTATTAGTTGCTAGATGAGGCCTGAGAGGGAGGAGGCAGGCCTTGAATTATTGGACCAAATTGTTGAGAGATAAGGGATAAGGGGGTGAAGGTTGAGAGAATGTCATTCTTTCTATCTAGGGGTGTACTTGTATCTACTCCCAACCCTATTCCCTTTGGAATTTCAACCAACTTTATTATTTCCTTTATCTCTTAGCCTTTTTTTCCTAGCCTTCCTTCCCCTAAAATACCCATAGATTTCATGATGAGGATGGCATTTGTATAGGGAAAGCACTCTTCTAACTAGAGGGAAACACTTTCTTTGAGAGGTACATATATTCCTTGTCCATCCTTCTCTACCAACTCTTTCATTGACCTAGTCTACCATTTTTCTTCTCTGATCTTATCCTTATCTTCATCTTCATCATCATGGGTATCAACATACATTTTTCAAAAATATTCATCTTGACGGATTGATTTAACAACATGAAGGTCCATCTACATTGATTTATAACAATACAATCATTTACATTGATTTAATGTTTTAAACTGAAACATCATGTTTTCAATTTGTCAACTTGATATCCAAAAATTTCAAAATCATGTACATATATAAAAAAACATAATACTTTTAAACTACAAAACTACAGCTTGGACTTGGACCGCTTCCTCCACTTTGGCAGCAAAGGAATCATTAGACTCCAACAGAGGAAACAACTCATTATTGTCCATTTCCATTAGCATCCAAGTAATTTTACCTGCAATTTGCAACGGTATACAAATACTTCATTAGCTTAATAATCATGGTCTAGGTTCTTCATGGGTTTAAAGGAACCAAAAAACCCTATGAAGTAAAAAACAACATAATTTTATAGGTTTGTCAAATGACCTGATGGCGTTGAACAAGATGAAAAAAGAACCTCCCAAGCATGTGCTTCTATTGTTGTGTTGTTGAAGCACCCACCACACTGCTCCATACCTCATGTGCTTGATTTGTTTCTACTACAGAACTTGCTTTGGAAATAGAAGGAGACCCATTCACTCTAGTTTGGGATGCAAAACCATCCTTGGGGACTGAATTCTGTGTCATGATGTTCATTTGGTGAGGTCTACCATTAGGTGTGTATGTTGAAGCCCCAGGATACCAAGGATACCAAGGACCCTACTTCACCACAACATTCCATAAAATAAAAAATAGCCACATACACAATTTACTTCTTCCTCGAGTTCCAAACTAATGAAGCTTATGTTGAAAACAAGATTAGAAATAAAGAAAATAAATTACAACATAAATGAAAAATACAAATTTTAAAGAAAATACATTACACCATAGAGGAAAAATATAAATTTTACCAGCTTGAACTTTCTATATTTAAATCAAGGCTAGAACATTCAGATTGCATTACCCGGTGATTTCCAACCATATTATATATATATACCATATTTAAGAATTCTAATTTAGAAAATGAATTCTTACCCAGCAATTGTCATATGTTGGAAACCATGTCTTTGTGGACTGGCCAAAACACCTGATGGACTCCATACTACTGGTCCTAAGCCAAAATGATGGGGGTACATGGTTTGGCTTCTAGGTTCTACATGGGTTTAAAGGAACCAAAAAACCCTATGAAGTAGAAAACAACATAATTTTATAGGGTTTCCAAATGACCTGATGACGTTGAACAAGAGGAAACAAGAACCTCCCAAGCATGTGCTTCTATTGTTGTGGTGTTGAAGCACCCACCACACTGCTCCATACCTCCTATGCTTTATTTGTTTCTACTACAGAACTTTCTCTAGCAATAGAAGGAGACCCATTCACTCTAGTTTGGGATGCAAAACCATCCTTGGGGACTGAATTATGTGTCATGATGTTCATTTAGCGAGGTCTACCATTAGATGTGTATCTTGCAGCCCCAGGATACCAAGGATACCAGGGACCCTGCTTCACCACAACATTCCATAAAATAAAAAATAGGCACATAAACAATTTATTCATAAGAACTTCCTCATTATCCACCAATCCCCTATTTATTCATAAGAACTTGCAACATGCATAGTGGTCACTTCTTCATAAGATGCACCATATAAAATGTTAAACGATTTAGAAGGAGAGGTAGAGGGTATTTTTTAAGGTGAGGAAACCTCGTCTTTTTGGGTATTGGTTCGCTTAAGAACTCCTTTCTCCCCACTTTTTTATGGCTATTTCCTTGGAGATTCCACCATGCCCCTCTCTTGCTCATTTTCTTCCTAGCTCTACTCTTCTTCTTCCTTTAGTTTTTCAACACATTTTAGTGGATTAAATATGTCACTCGAGGAATCGTTGTATTCAACCATTCCTATTCAATCAATTATTTCTTCTTGTTATAGTGTTGCTTCTTCCTCCTCATGAACCATGTACACCAAAATCTCTTCTCTTTCCTATATTTGTTGTCCAGTTGTTTACTTTTCCCTACTGGTTGTAAGAACTAAGGTCCCGTATTCCAAACCAAGGGGAAAATTGTCTTCTACTTATTAGTTTCTAGATGAGGCTTGAGATGGAGGAGGTACGCCTTGAATTATTGTACCAAATTGTTGTGAGATAAGGGATAGGGGGGTGAAGGTTGAGATAATGTCATTATTTCTAACTGGGGTGTACTTGGCTCTACTCCCAACCCTATTCCCTTTGGAATTTCAACCAATTTTATTATTTCCTTGATCTCTTAGCCTTTTTTTCCTAGCCTTCCTTCCCCTAAAATCCCCATAGATTGGATGATGAGGATGGCCTTTGTATAGAGAAAGCAGTGTTGTGACTCTAGAGGGAAACAATTTCTGTAAGAGGTACATATATTCCTTGTCCATCCTTCTCTACCAACTCTTTAATTGACATAGTCTACCATTTTTCATCTCCGATATTATCCTTATCTTCATCTTCATCATCATGGGTATCATGATACACTTTTCAAAAATATTCATCTCGATGGATAGCCTCATTCTCCACCAATCCCCTCTTTTGTTCTTATTGAATTTGTCTTGGTGGAGATTAGCATACCTTAGGTCTGAGGGGATTTAAATTTTATCTATTCTTTGGTAACTATACCTCCTAGTGGCTTGTAGAAATTGTAATATGGTGGTGAATCGAGTTGTTTGTGTTTTGGATTTGGGAATTCTTGAGCCACAACATTTAAGGGATCATATTTGAGCTTTAGAATGGCTCCACCTCCTCATATGTGTCTTTATTAGCCATCCTTTCAATTTCAAGTCTGGAGTGATGAACCTGGGGTATTGGTTGGTTTCTACCCTTATCAACCCCCAACAAGAAGTGTGGTTCATATCGTTTGGTCCAATGGGAGGTTAATTTGTTTCAGGGCCTCAAGTGAATCCTTGATGCATCTTTTATCATTTGTAACATACCCTCCCATGGACATAGTCAAATTCAACTTGGTGTTCTTATTGGTCCTCATAAAATGGATGTCATCCATATCTAGAATCTCACTAATGCATTCTAATACAAACACCCTAGGTGTAAGCAGCTTAGGAAATATGTGGGGTGTTAAATATGTCCCATATAACCTAATTATTATGAAATAGGTCTGGCTTGGATTCATCATTCAATCCCCTACCATCGCTGCAAGACATACATTGTCTTCCAAATTTTGGTTTACTGATAGTTGTTATAAAAGATAACCAATTAACTATCTCTACTGTAGAAAATAGTATTGCATTTTTAAATGTTTGAACTCCAATAAAAACAAAATTTATTGACACATTTATCGTTTCTTGGTGAGAGACTGTCATTATGTAGAAGGATGTTGATATCTCATTTTTTGGGGTGATTATGAACACTGCTTTGTCTAATCAATATTAAAAAATGTATGGTTATGCTCTTCCCAATCATTGTAGTCCCTAAGTAATAGACTGCTCAAGTCCAAAACTCAACTAACATTCTGCTACAACAGTTAACAGTCTAATAATGCTCGGAATGTGCATGCAAAGTGCATAATAAAAAATTCAAGTATGTCAAGAAAAAGTCTTATCCTCAGTTAACAATTGTATTACCTCATAAATGCGCTTGTGAACATGTAAGGCATATGTGAAATTCCATGACAGTGAGGTTTACCAGCAGCAACAATTATGTGGGCATGCTAGTCGTAGAAATATTATAACAAGAACAAGAACAAATCACAAGTTATGGTGATGGTACCATCATTGCTAGACCAAGACATGTGATGCAGTCAGGTATATTCGATTGTTAATATGAAATATATTTATCTTGTTTGACATGTTTTGACATGCTTTTAATGTGAGAATTTCTCGACATGCATAGGTGTACAATGTTAAATTTGGTAAATTTAAATTTTACATGTTTTTTAATCTGTGGAAAATTCTTATCATGCATAGTTTCACAGCTTCAGGGTGAAGCAAAATCGACTACTATGCAGCGACACACTCTGAGGTCATCGTCGGGTAAATTCAATTCTTATTCAATTCATGTTCAAGTCTATATAAACATAAAACTTCTTTTACATATTTCTTTCTAAGATCTTGTCGTGCACAGGTGGTGGCTCTCTCCATGACAGACGCCTATCTGAGGGGTCTGCAGGGGCCAGTGGACAAAGATAGAGGACATGCTTAGTGTCTTATTCTTCAAATATTCATCACCAAGTAGAGATTGTTTACAAACATTTTGACTAGAATTATTGTTTGACATGTTTTTTAATGTGGAAAATTCTTATCATGCACAACTTCACAGCTTCAAGGTGAAGAAAACTTGGCTACTATGCAGCCACACTCCCTGAGGTCATCATTAGGTAAATTCAATTGTTATTCAATTCATGCTCAATTCTATATAAACATAAATCTTCTTTTACACATATTTCTAAGATCTTGTTGTGCACAACTGGTGGCTCTCAGCATGACAGACATCTATCTGAGGGGTCTACAGGGGCCGGTGGACAAACACATAAGATTCCATCGCCAGGTAGAGATTGTTTATGTACATTTTGACTAGAATTTTTGTTTGACATGTTTTTCAATATGTGGAAAATTCTTATCATGCACAGCTTCAAGGTAAGCAAACTTGGCTACTATGCAGCCACACTCCCTAAGGTCATCGTCAAGTAAATTTAATTGTTATTCAATTCATGCTCAAGTATATATAAACATAAATATTATTTTACACATATTTCTAAGATCTTGTTATGCACAGGTGGTGGCTCTTAGCATGACAAACATCTTTCTAAGGGATCTATAGGGGCTGCTGGACAAACACACAGGATTCCATTGCCAGGTAGATATTTTTTTTATACCTTCTAACTAGAATTCTTGTTTGAAATGTTTTTTAATATGTGGAAAATTCTTATCATGCACAGCTTCAGGGTGAAGCAAACTTGGCTACTATGCACCCACACTCCCTAAGGTCATCGTCAAGTATTGTTATTCAATTCATGATCAAGTCTATATAAACATAATTCTTCTTTTACACATCTTTCTAAGATCTTGTTGTGCACAACTGGTGGCTCTCATCTTGACAAACGTTTGTCTGAGGGGTCTACAGGGGCCGGTGGACAAACACATAGGATGTCATTTCTAGGTAGATATTGTTTACATACATTCTGACTAGAATTATTGTTTGACATATTTTTTAATATGTGGAAAATTCTTATCACGCACAACTTTATAGCTTCAGGGTGAAGCAATATTGGATATTATGCAGCCACACTCCTTGAGGTCATCGTCAGGTAAATTTAATTTTTATTCAATTCATGCTCAAGTCTATATAAACATAAATCTTCTTTTACACATATTTCTAAGATCTTGTTACATGCATAGGTGGTGGCTCTCAGCATGACAGATGTATGTTTGAGGGGTCTACAGGGGTCAGTGGACAAACACATAGGACACATTTAGTGTCTTATTCTTCAGATACGCCATCACTTGGTAGATATTTTTTACATACATTCTAACTAGAATTCTTGTTTGACATGACTGTTTTATTTGTTAAAAATTACATGCTTTTTCTTGTAAACTTACATGTAATTTCCAGTTTTTGGTTTTGTACAGGGGCTTCTAGACATTCTAACAATAATGATGGGGCATAAGAGGTTCCATCAGGTATTTATAATGAACACATTTTATTTAAATGTGTATAATTTGATTGAAAAATTATATATATATATTTTAATACTTGCACGTGAATTTTACTTCTTACAGGGTTTGCTACTCCTGATCATAATCCACCTCCCAAGACACGGAGACGTATTCAGGTGCATCAATATGCTCGCAATGAAAGATATGATCCTCTTTACAGTCATCCTAGAGATGTTCATGAGGAGATTCCTTGGGAATACAACATCACTATGTTGACTGTGAAAGAGATGAAGGAGCATTCCTCTAGATTACAAGCAGAACTTGATTGTTCAAATCTCTCTTTTGGTACTCAACAATTTCTCCATATTTTTTTTCACAATCTGAATATTTTGATCGAGACATATCTTGGGGTTGGACAATCATCCGATATTTTTCATGACATGATGCGTAGGAGGCGATTGTCAGTGATGGGTCACCACAAGTTTGAAGAAATAAAAAAAGGTCTCACAAAATAAATGGTCTTTTCATGTTTTGACTTGTAGCCTGAAGATAAAAAAATGAATATTCAATGATACACTAATTGCACCACATATTTATTCGAGGTTCTTGTGTGCATATGGGAAGTTCCCAAATAATGAAGAGGTTCCTCAATATTTTGTTAAGATGTTGATTGCAGAGTTCCGGTTTCACATGGACCCCTACTGTATAGATACAGGATCCATTTTCTATGGTGCTGGCAAAGTTCATACATATGAACGACCTGATGCATGATGAGATGTTTAGTATAGGTGTTTGATGCCTCGGTTAGTACAGCCACATATTAGAGTCATAGATTTTTTAGAGAAGTTTGAAATGACTTCCTAAATAGCAAGAGGGGTGAGAGAAGAGATAAGAGAGAGTGTTGGGGATGCATTGGCAGGGGTGGAAATTGACCTAAATACTATTTCATCTCCATCCAGTATGGATGAATGCCCATTTGATGATTATTCTGATGATCACTTAAAAAGTATGAGTCGATTAGAGCTTGACAAGTATGCAACTTACTGTAGAGACAATTATAAGTGAGTCGTCGCTTAACAAAATCAAAACAGAGGCATGGTACGTAAGTATGCTATAATATATGAAATTTATTATATGAAATCTAATGTTTTTATTTTCCAAATCTAATGTTTAAAAATTATATGAAATTTATGCAGTATATCAAATTCATGAATGATGACGACTTTGATGATACAAATTTTCTTGACCCAAAAGAAATAGAGGCTAGTGGCACAAATATAGATGTTGAGGAAATTCTAGTTTCACAATTTCCATCGAGGATGTAGGTATGGATATATATTTTTGATAATATTTAATTAATTTTGGTATATTTTGTCCCCAAACTTGTACACACACACACACACACACACACATATATATTAACTTTCATTTTGACTTTTCAGCCCACAGAAAACCATGAGCCATTGGTGTTCTGGTTCGAAGGTTGAGATGGATATGATCTACTTGTAAATCAAGAGTGCTCCAGATTCATTGTATGTAATTTTCATCTCAATCTATAAAAGAGAAGGAAGAGGTATAGGCTTATTTATTTAGTTTTCGATTGAGCAGTTAGCAGTTCACTCTTTTCTTGTTGCATATTTTTTTTAGAAGTAATGAAAAGCAGTCACAGATTTTCAAAGTTAGTTTATTGTGTTTCCATTATATTTTTCTACAGTATGTGTTTATAAACTCTAGAATTAATTACAAAGTGCATTCTCGAGTAGCCTTAAATTTTCCGTTGTTTAGTTTCTTATAGAAATTTTCAGTCATGGTAGTTTGACATTCTTCCATACGGTTTGTTGGACTTACACCCCCATGTGCTTGAGCTTAGTGTCATCCCTTGGAAGACCTCTTGCTCATTATTTTTCAATTTGTCGACAATTTACACATGGATGGAGGGTCTTGCAAACTTATTGAGACCAAGGAACAATGTTTGAGGTGGACCACATATGGATTATTTTATGGTCGGTTAATGCTTGGAGCTTGGTGCCACCCCTTAAAGGTTAATATATTCAATTTTTTTCCTTGGAGGCTTAGTGCATGCCTTGAGGAGGATTCCTAGCACACATTTAGAGGTATGGGCATACATCTTAAGGCATCCTACACATGGATCTTGGTTCATCACACTTGGCATCTTGGGAACACATATTCATGTATTTAGTTGGTGATTTGACCTATTCACAGGGTTGCTTTCTTACGGGGCTTTCACTCGTAGTATTATTCACTCATGCACTAGCATTGGATAATATTTTGAGCCCACACATGTGGAAAATTTGACTTGGTGTGCACTTTTTTATGACAATTGGATGGAAGCATATTTTTTGGAGTTTTCATAGAGGTAAAACCCTAGTATTGGGGTGGTTTTCTTTGGTTTATGCAAAACTAATTTATTCTACAAAAACTAACATTCATTAAATGTCAAATACCTTCACATAGACTATATAAGATAACCAACACCAAAGCACCAAGATGGGATGTGGGCACAACACCAACACCAGAGAAAAATTATTGGCTCTTTAGGCTCTACTGTTTTTTGCAAAAGAGATTGGCATTCCCTCTCTCCATGTATATGGGGACTCTTCCATAATCGTTAATTGGGATAATGATAAGGAAACTCTCTTTGCCCTCGATCTGGATGGTTGGTGTGACAACATTATGGAGTTGAAGGCCTTCATTCAAACTTTAGACTTTCATCATGTCTTTAGAGAACACAATAAGAGGGTAGAAAGTTTATCCAAGGAAGCGCTCCCCATGGCTGCGGGCCTACTTTCCTTCACTGAATATTATGAGGAAATAGCTATTGGGGAATATAGGCTACAACTCTTCTAGAGCAGAGCTTGTACCTCCTACTCTTCAACCTTTTGGTTGCTTTATTTTCGAGTATGGATGGTTGAGTCTTTTAGCATCATATTGGATGTCTTGAGGTTTACACTATTTCTCCTTTGAGGGTATTGATATTAGTACACTTCCCCAAGCACTTCCTTGGATATACTGAACTGGGATCTTTATGTTTCCTCCTTAAACATGTATGGATGATATATCTTGTAAAAGTTGGTTGATGTTTTTCCTTAGAGTTCACAGAATGATCTCTCTTTCTTGCATTATACCTGGTCATGTGTCTTCAGTCTTTATCTTCCTAGTTCCAAAACCTTTATTTGCAAATGTCCATAATCTCTGCTATCATCATGTCTTGTTGGTTGTAACCTTCCAGGTTTCCAGACCTTGTACTATAATGCAACACAGGTTTTACCTTCAGTATTATTCACCTTCAATCCAATCTTACTATGGACTGTTTCCTTCATTCAGCTATAACTTATCTTGGAAAACGACATCAGTTTCCACAGTTCATCTATCTCAACTTGTAATTTTGTTCTTTGCTGCAAATTATCTTTATCCTCATTGCTTTTCCATTGCACTCTTATTTCACTCACAGGGATATAAACATCCTTATAACCTTCTGTACTGCTGTAAATCTCCTAAGAGACATTTAGAACATAGTATTTTCTCTCCCAATGTTCTAAAACATGCTTTATGTTCTCACTTTCAAAACTTTCAGATTCAACTGCTTTTGCTTCAACATTATCATATTTCCTTAGACCATCTCTTTGTAACTGCCTTCCTCCATATGCAAGAGTCTTCAAATTCTCACGTTCCTTTGGTTCACTACACATCTTCCAAAATATTCTTAAGGCATTTAAGTACCTTCTCCATTTCTTCTTCAAAACATATTCAACACCATCATCTTCAAGTTGTTGGCTATCCTCTTCTTCTTTTTCTATCACCCATACATCCTTAATGCCATTGTAGGAATTTCCCTCTTCAAAATTTATTTGTTTCCTCTGAACTTCATATTTACTTTCAGAAAGTAATTCATTCTTCAACTCTCTGACTGCAATCTCATCTTCATACATAGGTTCCTTCAGCAAATATGAAGTTGAGCTAAATCTTTCATCTTTTGGCTATATGCAAATTTGTAAAATGTTTTTTGTCTTGGTGTACCAATCTCTGTTAATCCAGGACTTTGCACTTGCTTATATGCCACCTTTTGAGCATTGTGCCTCGCCAATTTAAAATCAGAACCTTTGATTTTAATATGCTATCCATTTGTCTAATGATTTATCTTGTTAAATATTTTATTGTTTGCTATATGAAAATTGGAAATTATTATTTTTGTTGGTGAACTAATCACTATTAATCCAGGACTCGCATTGTCCCAAGCCATAGTAATTATATATTTCTGATATATTTTTGATAAACAATTGCAAAATTTGTGAGGTAAGAGTTCTATATATAATTTAATGTAGTGGAACTTGTTTTGAAATTAGAGGCAACCATAAATTTTGAGCTATACATTTTATCTTTGTTCTCATATATTTGTTATTTTTGTTAGGGCTTTATTCTTTTCAAAATTGTTTTATTTGAGCTTTAGTTTCTTACATTTGTGGCATAATCCCCACAAATCAAGGCATAAAAATGGAAAAAAATTCAAGGTAGGGTTTTAATTTGACAATTTGTTGCTTGGGCTTACAACAATCAATCATGAGGATTTAATCCCATGGTATGGTTGTAATATTTGTTATTGAGGAAAACTTTTTCAAACCTTCATGAATTTGTTGGAGATTATGGGCTGAAAATTATTCTTCAAAAATTTTAGGTAACACTTCAACTTTTAATTCCATTTGTTCTTTTTATGTTTAGGGTGAAATACTCAAAAAATGAATATAGATCTTTTTTATTAGGTCTTTGGTTTATTCTCGTGTTATTAATCATGGAAAGTATAATTCATATTAAATCCTTTAACCATTGATTTTAATGTCATGGTTATGTTACAACATTTTTTGTTTGTGTCTCGGTCATAGAAATAATTAATCCTTGAAACATTTTAAGATGAAACTTCAACTATCAATTGCATCCATTTGTGTCCCTCATTCCTCCATCTAAGAGGATTCTGAAATCTTTCCTAAAATGATCCGATCTTTGCATTTGTTACGGAACATGTTTCTGAAGCCTTTCTTTTGAATATTTCTACCAATCACATACTTAAAGCTTCATAAACTATCCCTTCTAGAATCAATCAAATTGAAGGATGCGAGCTATGGTATCGTGCAAAATTCAAAACCTTTTATACAAGGCTGAGACTTCAATCCTCATTTCTTTGTTGTTTATTTTGGCCAATCCCTGAAAGTTAAAAGGGCATGGATTCAAGTTTTATCTTGTGCACTCTTGGCAGTTTGCTTGAAATTCTGGATGACACTAATTTTTATTGTGTTCCTTCTCTTGTTGTTTTGGTCATGGGACTGGATGGAAAATTCTATTAGAACTTTGAATCTTGGTGTAATAAAGGAGAAAATATTTTTATCTATGATTCATCTGGTGTATAATTTTTCAAATAATGATGAATTGAATGGTATCTACCACAGTAGAAAAACCAAAAGCACACGGGAATATTTTTCACTGATAGGTAAAGCAATCTTCTTTGCAACAAGTGACTGCTTTTTCTTTGAATTAAAATTATTCATGTCATTTGCAATTGAATTTGAAACCGTGCCATTGGATTTTAATCCATCACCTTGCTTCCCCATCTTCAAAAATAGAGCTTGGTTGTTGTTCTTCTTGACATTAGAGATACTTCCATTTTCATTGTTGAAAATATTTGACCCATTTGAATCCATCGCCTTTTCAGTGGGAACCTTTGTAACAAACTTAGAAGAAATGGATTATTTACCATTATATTTTACCATACCACCAATTTTCGTCTTTCTAGAACTAACTTGTTTATTGCTCTTCTTGGCATCAACTGTAGTGTGTTTTGACGCAACAACTAACTTTGTCTGTCTCGAGGTGTTGGCATTTTATTTTTTGGGACCTGACTGAGAAGAAAAAGATTGAGTAACAGTATCCCTCATCTATTCATGTGAACTCAATATATTGATTGCTTCATTAGAGACTTTGTTTACTGGCCCAGGGAGAGAATATGTAGCACTTAGGCGAGGATTAGTTTGACTCATCTGAAAACTTAAAGATAATTTACTTGTTGGTATAGCCTTCAGTTGTTACTGCCTTGACAGATGGGAGTTAGTTATCAATTTATTTACACTTGAAACTGTCCTTCCTGCAATTATTTGTTGTCTCTATTCCTTCATATATTCAATATGTTTCCTCTCGTCCTCTTCCTTATCCTTTTTGGTATTTTGTAAACATGCTTTAAAGGAACGTAATTGTTGTCCATGTAACTGTGCTTCGACCAATGGAGTCGACTTTGTTTATTTTCTGCTCCTTGCAGCTATTTTAGTTTTTCTCTTTCATGGGACTTCCTTTGCTTTCAATTTCCCATCCTTGTATCCTATTTTCATTCCTGATAGTTCCTCGACAATTTTATCATTGTGTTTCCTTGGCAGAGACCCTTGTTCATTTGCCCGACCATTAGAGTATTCATCAAGATACATTTTATCAACATTTTTAACTAAGACTTGGGGATCATTATCTATCATAGGATCCCATGCTAGACTTAGGGAGTCTCTTTCAAAACTTCTCTTTGGAATCATATACAATTCAATAGGCTCTCAGATAATAGACTTTTCAGATTTATTTTTTGGGACATTATAGGAAGGTTGTTCATCCTTATCAATTGGTGTAACCTCAGAGTCCACATTTATGTCAGTCGTCTAGTATCTATTGACATGCTCATGCATTGTAGATCCAGTTGATACCATGAAATAATCATCCACTAGGAATTTCCCATAACATTGTTTTCTATGCAGTCGATCATTGTTCTCAGTAATCTTGTGCTCGTCATCAACCCTTGCACCCCATTTTGAATCTGTACAAGATAATTCCATATCAGTATGTTGTTTAGAAACAATAAATGATTCATTTGTTGTTGTCCTCTTGTGAATGGATAATTTCTCTCTCGGATAAGTGAGAGCAGCATATTTTTCAACCATGGTATAATTGGCCCTCTCAAGGACCATTGGCTTCTCATCTGATACATCCTTCTTAATTTCTAGGATAGGCTTGCCACTAATGGATTCTAATTCAAATATTATTTTCAAACCAGTATCTTCTCTAGTCATATGAACTTTAGTGCCCATTCCTGGCTCAAATAAAAGATGGTTTTTTGTTGACCTATCTAGAGAGCCTAGATTGCCTCCAACAAAATTATTGTCCTTACTATTGATTATAGAATTTTGATTGTCATCCTTTGCTATTGCATGCACGAAATCATTGTTTTCAATCATGGATTTATTTTTAGATGACTCATCATATCTCAGTAAAAACTTATGGAAAAGATGCCACCTTGGAATCTCATCATTTACACCTTCATTTTCTATGCTCATCTCATGTTCCCCGTCTTTCTTCTTGTCGGATTCTTTTCTCTTTGACATTCTGCATGTGTGCTTTTGGTTTTTCTGATTTATTTCTCATTGTTGAGGCTGAAATTCTTGTAAACTTTGAAACAAAATCTGTATTTTTGTCTCTGTGAGACGTATACTTCCCTAGTACTATATTTCGACACCTAATCATATTTGAATCTTTCTACTATGGTTTCTACTTGTCCACTACAATTTATATTAATTTTGAATCTTGCTAAACCACTCCACAAAGATGTGGTTTCCAACATATGCCAATTGTTGGGTAAGAATTCATTTTCTAAATTGGAATTCTTAAATCCGGTATATATATATATATATATATATATCTTTTTATTATTCTTATTCCATTATGATTGTGATTTATAATATAGTTTGCAATGTATTTATGATAGATTCCAAATAACCCTATGCAACAAAGGAACCCTAGAGGATGCATAACTGGATCCATGATTCTTCATCTAGGTCAACCAATGGCTTATGTGACACCAATGCAACAACAACCCATGCCGACAAATACATACCAAGATATGGATGGAAATCAGCGGGTAATGCAAACTGAATGTTCTAGCCTTGATTTAAATATAGAAAGTTCAAATTGGTAAAATTCATATTTTTCCTTTATGGTATAATGTATTTTCTTTAAAATTTATATTTTTCATTTATGTTGTAATTTATTTTCTTTATTTTTGATCTTGTTTTCATCATAAGCTTCATTAGTTTGGAACTCGAGGAAGAAGCAAATTGTTTATGCGGCTATTTTTTATTTTATGGAATGTTGTGGTGAACAAGGGTCCTTAGTATCCTTGGTATCCTTGGTATCATAGGGCTGCAATATACACACCTAATGGTAGACCTCGCCAAATGAACATCATGAGAATTCAGTCCCCAAGGATGGTTTTGCATCCCAAACTAGAGTGAATGGGTCTCCCTCTATTTCCAGATCAAGTTCTGTAGTAGAAACAGATCAAGCATAGAAGGTATGGAGCAGTGTGACGGGTGCTTCAACACCACAACAATAGAAGCACATGATTGAGAGGTTCTTGTTTCCTCTTGTTCAACGTCATCAAGTCATTTGGAAGCCCTATAAAATTATGTTGTTTTCTACTTCATAGGGTTTTTTGGTTCGTTTAAACCCATGTAGAACCTAGACCATGATGATTAAGCTAATTAATTTTTTGTCTACCATTGCAATTTGCAGGTAAAATTACTTGGATGTTAATAGAAATGGACAATAATGAGTTGTTGCCTCTATTGGAGTCTAATGATTCCTTTGCTGCTAAAGTGGAGGAAGCGGTCCAAGTCCAAGATGTAGTTTTGTAGTTTAAAAGTATTATATATTTTTATATAAGTACATGATTTTGAAATTTCTGGATATCAAGTTGACAAATTGAAAACATGATGTTTCAATTTAAAACATTAAATCAATGTAACTGATTGTATTGTTATTGAATGGGCTATAATTCTATTGGATGATAATGTTGTTTCTTGTATGATTTAACAACTAATTCAAAATGGATGATAATGTTGTTTAGTTGTTTCCATATGACAACTAATTCAAAATGGATGATAATGTTGTTTCTTGTATTTTGAATGTTGGAAAATTATAAATAGGGAATTATGTTTGGGCGTGATATAAAATTTGTGGGGTAGTGTTAAATAAGTTATAATATTAATGTGAAGAAAAGTGAAATTTGTGGGGTGGTGTTGAATAAATTTTATAATGGTTTGTAATATCAAGGGGTGCTTTGAATAAGTTATATAATGGTTCATAATATCAAGGAGTTCTTTGAAGACATGCATAATATTAATGTACAAAAAAGTAAAATTTGAGGGGTAGTTTTGAATAAGTTATATAATGGTTCAAAATATCAACCAGTGCTTTGAATAATTATTTGTAGATGTTCCTCAACATTATCAAGTATTAATATGGTAGAGTTTCAAATGATAAGTTAATTTGAGTTTCAAAATGAACAAGTATATTTTGTAGTTCACTTTAAAGCTTTTTTTCAACTAGGATTCTTTTGTAGCCAAGACTAAATTTCTTAAGGCAATGGATAGTGCATATAGAAATAACATGTTAATAATTATGTTCTATTTGGATAAATGATGTGTACTTATTTCAATATTTTAGTTTGGGGTCCATAAGAAAAGGGGTTATGTTGTAATATATCTTGTTGATTTTGAGGCATGTGAAAGGGCCTTGTGTGCATAATCTTGACAGAAATATGAAAGAAATATTGTTCTCAACATTTATGTTAATGAATGAGAAAACATAAATTTATAAAATTCATTTATAAGTAAAGATTTGGAACAATTTCCTAGACATGTACTTTGGTATTTGAGATTCCTTGCTTATGGAAAGCAACTTAGATTGGTGTAAATATTAAGTGAAGTAATCAAGTGATCTCTTCAATGTCATTGTTGATTACAATATGCGGTCTTTGTCTTCATTTAACTGCAACTATGAAATTAACGAAAACACATGTTATTGTCAAATGGGAGGAATAGATATCACTAATGTTACATTATCATGATGTAATAAAATAATAGAAACATAAATGATTGGTTCAATGGCCATTTGTAATTGGTCAATACCATTTGTTTTAGGATGGACAAGAAATGAGGCACAAAACAATGATATTTATCATTTTAGTAGTATTCACAACATGCTATATTTCATAATCATTTTTCTAGTTTCATATGAGAAAAAACAAGTGATAACATACGCAACCACACATTTTAACATTTTAAGAAAATTTAGGAAACATGTTATCATCACTAGAAATTTCACTATTTGTAAACATAATGTTTTGATCAAGTAGGAACTAATTTTTTCATTAAATTCTATGTTAATAGTTACTTTGAGATATTATTTCATAACAAAGATCCCTATGGTATTTAAACTACACAACACATGATTATCGATTCAACATTGGGAATTTGTTGTCGAGTATGTTTAGATAAGATTTAGCAAGGAATTTTTCTTCACTCTGGTATTTGATGATGCTATTGCAAAATTGTGGTTATTACAATTTTGTGAATTCTCTCCTTATAGAACCTAACAATATCATCAACATTTTTTTAATCTACAAGATGTAAAGTACTCTGTACAAAAAACCCATGAACGGTTCAATGATGTGAAGTGGTATATGCACATTGTTGTGATAGTATAATTCAGTGAATACACACATGATATTGACATATATCAATCAATCATCTTAGTTTATGTGCTAACCTAATATTTGCATAATTAACAAAAAAACACACTTTCAATGTAAATGCATAGTCACTAGTAGGAAAATCACAAACATAAGGATGTAATTTGAAATGTGTAAATGTATTAACACAAATAATCAAATCACAAACATGGTGATGGATTTTGAGAATTATACATGTATCCCTTAATTTGGGTAAACTTGTGTAGATATTACTTATGTGTAAATATTTGAAATAAGGTTTATGTTGGTCAAATACTATAATTTGTCCTAGGACAAGATAATTAACATAACCACCAATTAAAACTTTCCTTCATTGTACATGAGCATTGTATACATGCCATTGGATATAGAACTTGGATTCTCTACAAAATTCCTCAAGAGTCATTGGTGCAAGTTTAAAAATAGGATTTTAATATTCAGTTGAAGTGATTCTTTGATAAAAATGTATTAGCTAAAGGAAAATTCAAAATGAATTACTTTTCTACTTTATTTGAATTAAAATATAATTAGTTTTTGTAGAAAAATAGTCACCGATAAACCTATGCAAGAGAAGTTACAAGTTCGATATGAGACTTGAGTTATCATTGGATAGGTTGTTAGAAAGAGATTCTCTTAGTTTTGATAATTATATATATATTCTCTACTTACGAGTCCAACCACGTGAAGGTGGAAGCTCATTTCCCCCACCCCCCACCCACCCACCCTAGAATCAAAGAACACAAATTCGTCAACTTTGATGTGTTATTGATTCATATAAAATGTGCCAGTGGCATATTATCAAGAATGCTATTATGATCTTCTATCGATAATTTCCATTATCGATGCTTGGAATTTTTCCTACTCTTGACTGCCTTCAACTGCAACCGAGTTGCTATGACCAAATGATTGTATTGAGCACATATAACATTTGACTCGTAGTCTTGAAAAAAGAATATGATATTTACATTTCCTTACTTCTACAAATAAATGTCCCATTAAAACCATTGTACCCACTTCATACATGTAATTTGATGGGTCTTTAAATTCTTTCATCAACGTGATTTTCGACCTAGTGCATCTCAATAAATAATAATGTGTTTTTTCTAGATTATCTACCGGTGCAGTGACAACAAATACATCACCTTCTCTAACCAAATAAAAAACAATATCATAATCTTTGTCAATCACAAGCACTTCATTGTCGCGCTCTACATCACTGATATTTCCAAATGGGGGAAATGGTATCAATTCTTGGTGTCTCCATGGTTTCACAAATTTGTTAGTTTGGTTTTGACACTCATCCAAAGACTCTACATCATCAATTCATGTAATACATAAGCAAGAGTACTTTCGTTTCTCGAATGAGTGTATATTTGTCATTTTCTTACTCCTAATGGAGTGTAAGCCCCTTGTTTTCGAGATTGCAGTACAATTATGTGGCATTGATTTGTCAACATTGCCCATTGCAATATTCCAGAAAAACCTTATCACATTACCCATCCTTTTATTGAACTCGTGGCTCAAATTTTGTTTGCACCAATTAACAACATCGTTTGAATTTGCAAGGAGAGAAGTAGAGTGATTCATTTGATATATCCTAAGTGCACATTTCACGCAAGCCCCGACACCATCGTGTTCTCCTTTTCCATGTCCCGTTTCAAAAAAGATCCATGTGAGGAAAACATTCATGTTTCTATGAAGGCAAGACATCCATAAGAATGATTGTGCCGATTTAAACTGACTAGCACAACCATCTAACCACACCCAATGTTCTTTAAAAGTGACCCTTCGTCTTGATAATTCTTTACAAAGCATACCAAAACAATGCTGGACAAAATATGTATCATGTGTACGATCATCACTGATGTAGAAATGATACTCCTTAATCACTTCAGGATTATTTTCATTTCTATGAAAACCATCGACATCAAGCTCTGCATGTCTATACATAATATGCACAAGTATAGATACCTGATATGAATAATAATGCTCACTCTGTATCTCCATTTGCGGAGTGAAAGTGCAATTTTCAGCAAAATCAACCATGGATAATTTTGTTCCTTTTCAAAATACATCTCGTGATTGCTTGAACTGTAATTCATGCCGTTGTGCTAAGTGAGAGTGCTTGATTAATTTATATATTTGATCCCTGAACAAATTCATAAAATCTGTCAAAGAGATATCACTTTCAACTAAATTAAGCTTTCTCGATGTTGTCGGTGAATTTGTAACAGGAGTATAATCAACATATCTCTTCCATTTCACAATGTGATTTGACAATTGAGGATCGTTTGCATCAATGTGGTAGTTAGCATTAAAAAGGGCCAAATCAAAACATTCCTCATATTTTTTACCTCTGACGCATTGTTTCTTATAGAATACTTGATCATTCTCTCGTGCACATAATATTTTAGATACAAATTCACAAACACTCATGGGAAGGGGGTTATTTGGCCAACACTTGCCAAAATTTAGAAATGTCTCATAATATAATTTGAATTCTACATGGTATCGACAATAACATGTGTCATGAACAATGATGGGCCTGACATACCATGGTTTAAGCTTCACAAATGTGCTAAGGGAAATCTTCACATCAACATTACTCTCCATAACAATTTTGAGCATTTCCACTTGAGTGATCTCTGTTATGTGTTTGGCATGAGTTTTATAGTTTCCTTTTGATATACAACGTCGCACAACATTCTTTTCATTTGGTAAGACACGAGAGTTTAAATGCCAAAATGCTTTCACTGTGTCACTCACATTATCTAGAAGTCTATCTTGATAAGGTTTCCTACAGATAACACCCCAGCATGCAACTTCATCGTCCTCATCTAATTGAAACCTAAAGTTTTTATGCTTCCATAAACTTTTTCTTGATGTTTTTAACATTCTTGTAGTCATAGACAACAAATGACTGGTTACAGTGCTTTTTTCCACAACCCCTGTTAGGATAGCTTTACAAGAAACCGTGAAATTATGATATCATTTTCTTGCAAGTGATGCAAGGACCGAGGTCAGATTTTGTGATACAGTCTCATTTGATTTAGCCTCTTTGGCACTTTGAATGCCCAATAATGTAATTTCATTTCTTAGACATTTTCGCTTTAACAAACTATGTAACAATTGAGCTTGTTCTATGACAGAAATACCTTCAAAATATTCTTTGACTATCTTTTTTTCTCTATAATGAGTTGTATGATTAGGCATCAGAGGTCCCAATTCTTCAATTTTACTTGAATCCATATTCTCCAAAAACTTATCGTCAATGACGATATTGTTGCAGCTTCTAATTAATCTTTGTGAATTGGTAAGTGTGGTAAGACATTGTATGTTGGATGTCAACCCTACATAAAAATAAATATAAATTTATAAGATTGTGAACTTTCAAATCATATATTTTTTTTCCAGAGGAAAAAATCCTTTATTCATTGAATAACATGGACTGCTCATAAGAGCTTACATCACTACACTTAAAGTGCTCATTAAGTTCATATCTTATCATCGCATCTCTATGCACATTAGCTTGAGATTTTCTCTGTACAATAAAATACAACAAAAAACTCTCATATCTTCGATTCTTCAATCTTCATCTCTCAAGGAAAGAGTATTTTTATCATCATCTTTTATCCAAGCCTCCGCTATCTTTGTGCCATGGTTCTGTACATTCTTTAGTGTTGAATCTATTGTTTAAACTGAGTGATTGCAGACCCGGTTGCAATCTCTCCTTCTATTATACATGGCTGAATTTCTAATGCTTGCTTTGATAGAGTATCAGCCTCCATGTTGTATTCCCTGTAGATGTGATTAAAATGGACTACATCAAAATTTGGTTGGAGAGCTCTAATTTCCTTCAAGAGGTTTTGAAGATGAGGAGCTCTAATGTAATTCTTTCCAGTTTCCCAATCTATTACTATCTTTGAATCCCCATATATATGCAATTCCTTGAGCTGTTTGTCATTGGCTATCTTCATTGTGGCCCATAACGCTAAAAGTTCATCTTTTTTGTTTGTTTCCCTTCCAAGTACCAGCTTGAAAGAGATTTTGTTGGTTCCATCCAGATAGATAATGCCCCCTGCTCCTCCTATGGAAGGGTCTCCTTGACTGGCCCCATCAAAAAAATTCCAGGGGCATTTCTTATCAAGTTCTGGGGGCTTGATTGTTCTCTTTTTTCCTTTCTTGGGAATGGACGGGTACTCTTGAGCCTACCGCACCAGCATGTTTGTTGTGATGTCAATGGGAGTCTATAGATATTTAAAAATGGCTCTGTTTCAAGTTTCCCATATGGTGTAGATGAAAAGAACAGTAAAAGCAGTATGATTACATCCCGCTTTATTTCCCCCCCAGTCCTGGGATTTTTGTTCCCAATTGACTACTGCATTGTCCATTCCTTCTTGGGTGATAGCGTTTTTTGCATTGTTCCAGACCTATCCTGCATATATACATGATCCAAAAAGGTGAGAAGTAAACTCTTCTCCTGATTTACACAGTGGACAAAAATCGAGCCCTTTAAATCCTTTTTTTCTCATATTTTCCCAGGTGAGTAACTTGTTATTTATTGCCAGCCAAAAGGTGAGTTTTTCTTTCAATGGGTTGTTTGTTGACCACGACACCCCCCACCACCAAGCTTTGGGACCTTCAGATCTCTCTAATATTGCTATCTCATACCCTTTTTTGTTGTATAATTGCCATTCGTAGAGTTCCTTGTCCAAATCAATTTTTATTGATCCTCCTCATTAAGGTTGATAAAATTTGTTTCCAGCAGGTGAACATAAGAATCCCAACTCTCTATTTCATCACCCACAATCCCATCTCTTCAGCATTTTTCCATCTCTGATGTGGAGACTGGAGATCCACTGAGGCTTCTGCTAGCTTGAAACATCTCTGTTCTCTCAGCTTGTTAATGTCTGGGAGGGGAAATTTGTAAGCTTCCCCAGCACCTGCCCAGGGATCTTCTCCAATCCTAAACACTCTTCCCATTGTCTATTTCCCACGTTGTCTAGTTTCCAATGAGGGGATACGCCAACACTAAAGCCTTCCACCCTACATACCCATTTTTGAAAGTCTTGTTTGTAGATCTGAACAAGTCTATCAAGGTCATATTAGGGCTGTAATTTGAGCATAAAACTCTCCCCCATAGAGTTTCACTATTTTGAGCCAGCCTCCATAGTGAGTTTGTTGCTAATGCTCTGCAGAAGAGTTAGGGGTTTTTTATTCCCCAACCTCCAAGCTCCTTTGGTAGGGATATGGTTGTCCATTTGGCCAGGGGTATGCCTTCATTTTTCTTACTGGATGTCCATAGGAAAGAGAAGCATTTTTTCTTGATCTTAGTTAAGATCCCTTTGGGGATGTAGGCTATTGAATCCCAATAGACCAGGATGCTCTGAAGAACTGCTTTTATCAGCACTAACATGCCTCCTCTGGAGAGAAACTTATTATCCCAGGCTGATACTCTTGCTTTAAACTTCTGATACAACCAGATCCAGTATTGAAATCCATAACTATTAGGTTTTAGAAAAAACTCTATATACTTAAACCCATCTGTCAAATTGGTGGTTGGGTAAGATAGGATTTCTTTGGACTGTTGTAATAGGTCTGCAGAAAATCCATTGTGAGATAATAAGGATTTGTCAGTGTTTACTAACATTCTTGTAGCCCTTTTGTACTTCTCAATTAAATCTGCAAACTCCTTCACATTCTCCTTAGTGCCTCCACCACAAAGCAATACATCGTCCACAAACAGAGTGTGTGTGACTTCTTCCTCACTTGAAACCTTTATCCCTTCTATCTTTCCTTATCTCTTTGCTTTCAGGACCAGTCTACTTAGAGCATCTGCAACTATGATAAAAAATAAAAGGTGATAGTGGGCATCCCTGTCGAATTCCTCTTGTGGGTCTGAAGAAAGATGATGGGGCTCCATTAATTAGAACTGCAAAGGAAGTAGATTGGATACATCCCATTATCCATTCTACTATTTCCATATTCATTCCTATATGTATGAGGATGAGCCTGAAAAAAGTCCAATTTACTCTATCATAGGCTTTGGATAGGTCTAATCTGAGAGAAAAGGCACTTTGTTTATCCTTCTTTATGGAGTGGATTGTGTCCTGGGCCAAGGATACTGCATCCAGGATTTTCCTATTGTGCAGAAATACAAATTGTTCTTCTGAGATTACTTTGCTTAGGATGGGTTTTATTCTTTGTGCAATCACCTTAGCTATGACTTTATAAATCATGTTGTAGCATGAGATTGGTCTGAAGTCATCAAAGATTTCATCCTTATGCTTCTTCAGGATTAGAGTGATGAAAGTGAATTTGATGCTCCCAAGAACATTGCCATATTTTCGTGACTCCTTGACCACTGCCAGGATGTCTTCCTTGATTAGGTCATAGAACCCTAATAAGAATTCTAGGGTGAAGCCATCAGGTCCCGGGATTTTCCCCTTTTGAAAAGACTGTAGTACTTGCTTTATTTCTTCCTCTAAAATGTCCTTGGATAATTCCTCATTCATTTCCTTTGTGATTTCTCTTGGGAATAAATCAAGAACCTCTAAGATTTCCATTATGGGACATCCCTCTGGCTCTTTGAATAGCCCTTGGAAGTGCTCAACATAATCTTGATTTTTCTCTAGAAAAGATCTATCCATAGTTCTCTGAGATGACCTGATTTCATAGATTGTGTTGATGCTCTTCCGATGAGATGCATATCTATGAAAGAATTTTGTATTCTGATCCCCTTCCTTTAACCAAAGTACTCTGCTTTTGAGTCTCCATGTATGCTCTTCTTGAGTCAGTAGTAGGTCCTTTTTCCCTTCTAACTTTCTTTGGGCCTCTAGTTGTTCCACTGAGAACACTCCTTCCACATTGCTCTCAAAGATACCTTTAATCTGTTCCTCTACTTGTATCATCGCCTAGTGTTGTTTTTTACTATACTTCTCATCCCAATCTTTTGAAATCCTCTTAAATTTTTCCAAATTATCAGCAAATTGTTGCATAAGAGAATGATTCTGAACTTCCTGTAAGGGCTCCCAAGCTTCTGTAATTAGGTTTCGGTAATCTTCTTCTACTAGCCACTAGGGTTTGAAACTAAAAGGAGAGGAAGGTTTCACCTCCGGAGGCCTGAGAGTTAGGACTATTCGAAGATGGTCTGAGTTTCCTCCTATTTCCACCTCAGATTGCATAATAAGGTCATTCCTGATTAGGTTTTTCGAGATCAGAAACCTATCCAATCTTTTTGGTATGGCCTTATCTCCCCCCCTCTTGTTTCTCCATGTTGGGGCTATCTTTAGAGGCCGAGTTAGATCAATTAGACCTTTTTGATCAAATAGATGGTTAAATAAAGGAGCTAGGGTGTCTCCTCTAGCGTTTTTTCCCCTCCTATAATCAAGTTCAGGATATCCAGAGCTCCTGTGGACTCCAATTTCTCCCAGAAGACCTTTCTATCATAGAAGGGTGCGTACATATTGAGGATTCAAAATTGCTCCCATGTCTCACTGTCTTCCAGCTCTGTTCCAAGAATCATTCCAAAGTGTTTTGTGGAGATCAATCTAATTGTTGGGTTCCATGCTGTTAGGGTTCCTCCGAAATGGCCTTCTGCATCAAAGCTTTCCATTTCCCACTCCCCTAAGCATTCCTTGATCAACTCCTAAGGCTTTCATCCTTCTGTCATGGTTTCTTGCAGTAGTAACACTGATGGCTTTGTGTTGGCTATCATCCCTTTCAGGGCGTTTTTTTTCGAGGTCACCCCTAGTCCTTTGATATTGAGGGAGAAGGTTTTCATTTTATAACCCCTACTAGGGATTTTTCTCTAAGCGCCCCTATAATTGTGGACTTTTTTCCCCGTTTTACTTCTAGTTCTGCTTGCTTATGAGCTTTAGAGAGGAAGGTTTTCCTACCTTGTTGTGGTTTGGAGATGGAGTTGAGAGCCAACCCTCCCGAGGACACACACTCCTCTTCTGGAATTTTGAGTAATCTAGGACGGATAATGTAATGCCTCTCCACGTTTTTCCATTTTCTAATTGTTTTAAGAAGGACTTCGCTATTTTCTGAAACTTTGTTTAAAACTGAGCAAACTGAATTAGGGCTAGGTTTCTCAACTAAGTTACCTTTTGGTTCTTTGCATGGCGTCCTCTACTTCGGACCGCTTGAGTCTTCATTGCTGAGCTGGAATTTTCCTTTGCTTCCTATGTGGCCCCCTTTTGGGCTTGCTCCCTTATCCATCCTTTCTGTGATTTTCCAATATTCTTGTGACCCTTCATCCTTATGTGTGTCTTGTTCGCCACCTTTTTTTATTTCTCCTTCTTCCTGCTGACATCCCCTTAACTTATCCCTCCCTTTTCCTTCTTTTGAATTCCTTTCTGTAGGAGCTCTTCCTCCTTCATGTTCACCACGTTGCTGCTTCTTCTCACTCTTATTGCTTCCTTCAGCAGTTTTCTTATCCCCTATAACACTTTGCAGCTTAACCGGTCCATCCTTTTTACTGCTCCCCATCTCAGATCCAGCCTCTATTTTTCCTGCTTCCTTCCTTACCCAAATTTTCCTAAAATGAGCTTCCTTTCTTGCTTTTGGACAGTCCCTCTAAATATGTCCTACTTCTCGGCACACGAAACATCAAAACGGGACCTTCCAGTAGTCCAAGCGTTGACATCACTGGCTTTCATGCATTCTGATTATCAGTTCCTCATATAAACCATTCCTTAGGTCTATTTCTACTAGGAATTTTGTGCATCTTCGATCCACCTTTGTGTCCCATCCATCTTCTAAGGCCACAAATTTTCCTATTTTATTCCCTATCGCTTCTAGATAATCTGCTTCCCAGAAGACCATAGGAAAACCCGGTAGGATCACCCATATCTGCTGAATGTTTAGGGGCTCCTTTCTTGCATCGAAATCTATCCACCACTTCTATAGGATTAAACCGGATGGCCCCCATTGCCACTTTCTATCCAACAGTTTTCGACCATCTACTTCATGCCTCATCTTCAATAAGAACCATCCTCGCAGCAGCAAATGGAGGTCGGGTGAATATCCTAGCTCGTTTTCCCAATTTTTACTGACCCACCCCTGCATTGCTTCCTTCCCTGGGTTTTTGCCACGGAATCGATCACCCATATCTGTTGAATGTTTAGGGGCTCCTTTCTTGCATCGAAATCTATCCGCCACTTCTGTAGGATTAAACCGGAAGGCCCCCATTGCCACTTTCTATCCAACAGTTTTTGACCATCTGCTTCATGCTTCATCTTCAATAAGAACCATCCTCGCAGCAGCAAATGGAGGTTGGGTGAATATCCTAGCTCGTTTTCCCAATTTTTACTGACCCACCCCTGCATTGCTTCCTTCCCTGGGTTTTTGCCATAGAATCGACCAACTAGGGTTGAGTTTAAATATTCCGGAATCTATTTTAACTGAATGTCACGACCAACAGTTAGCTCTGCTGCTTTCTTCTGCGCTCTAATACCCTTAATTTTCCTTGGTTTCTTTGTGCTTATGGAAGCAGGTTCATGCTTGATCATAGCAATATATGCGCCATCATTTTTAAAACGTGCCTCGTCTGTTTGTTCCGTCCTCTCCTACGGAACCGTACTTCATATTTCCTCCACCATTTTTTCTGATTGTTACAGCGTGTAATGTACTTCATCTTATGTGCAAAAAATCCCCATATCCCAGTCCTCCATGTAATCCACTTCATCTAGCTGTATCTTGGGTTAAATATTCCCTCTCCTTTTGCATATCTTATATCCACCTCCTCTATATCCTTCGTAAAATTAAAAAAGAAAAAAACCGCTTTTGTTGCTTCCTACTTACGGCCTTCCTTCGCCACCTTCGTCTTCTGCTCCTTCTGCCTTGCTGCAGAGCTCCATGGCACCCCCCCATCAACTTTCAAATCATATATATATATATATATATATATATATATATATATAAGTTTATATTATAAAGTAAATTATAAACATATAAAAAATTATTTACTCACCAATCATGGTCTCAATATCGACGCTACCCATAGTTTGCTCCACATTTTTCATTTCCTCATCACCTCTGTGTTCCTCGACAATCTATATTCCTTCATCATCACCATGTGCTAGGTTCACATTTTTCATTTCTTCGTCACCGCCATGTGCCTCCATGTTTCTTTCCGTTGCTCTTTTTTCTCTTAACTTTCTCATGTTTTCATGCTTTATCTCTTTCTTTGCCTCTCCATTAGTTCTGGGGTGATCATATTTTGTTTCACGATTCCTTCGGTTTCCCATGCTGAAGGAATTAAAAACCTAAAATTTGATGCATGAAAAGATATGAGAATTGGGTGTTAAATACATGTTGGAAAAAAAAAAGAACAGTATTGAGTGAATAGAGTAATATGCTAAGCACTCTTGCACAAAAAATTTACAAAATTGTTGAATGTGATTTCCATTGATGTCAAAGGAGTTCAGTAATGACAAAGGAATAACCAAGGACATGATGGCAAGGAAAAACTCGGTGAAAGAAAAATTTGAATGACAAAGGAATTAATGACATGGAAAGTATGATTATGTGGCATGTGTGATGAGGCTGGAAAGACACATGATGGTGTCTTAGTGCTGTCATTAAGTCAGTGTTGAAATATGACATCATTTTGGAAAATAATTGCAAGTTTGTGAAACTTTGGAAATTGACTATGGAAAAATGAGTCAAAACTGCTCTAGGAGAATGCCCGCCATAATTCAGGGTTTGACTAAAATTCCCACACCATGATACCAGGATATAGCTTGTTGAAGTGGCTATCTATCCATGGTCTCATTTTGTGTTAATCGCTTCTGAGAAAAAAAATATAGGCCTGCCAAAACAGAGTTTTGCACCAGAGAAAGTAAAATTACCTAAGTAGTCTCAGGAAAATTCCCACCATAAATCATAAGTTAAAGTAAATTCCCACAGCATATGATCAGGATGCAGTTTGTTGTTTTTTCTACCTAAACATGATCTCATTTTTCATTAAGCATGTCTGAAGAAAAATTTATGGATCTGCCAAAATAGGGTTTCAGGATAAACTTTGGAGAAAGTTCTGAAAATGAGTAAGTATTGGAAAACTGGCTCAGGTGGCCTTGGGAAAATTCCCTCCGTACCTAATGGGTGAATGATAAAAATAATCTGAAACTACCATGGTCTATCTTTTCAAGAAGGATATCTCTCCATAGTCTTAGTTTTCGCAGAAGGTGTTTAATGACAAAATTAACAGCCTACCAAAACAGGGGTTAAAGAAAATACCTTTTTAAGAAAAATGTCTTTGTGGCCTTATGAACTTGGATAATGCAAACTCTTTACTGCAATATGGATATGCGAAATCTCAGCTGCAATATGGATATGCAAACTCTCGGCTGAACAATGGATTTGCGAACTCTCGACTGAAATATGGATATGCAACTCTCGATTGAGAAATTGTAAAAAACTATCTTGGCTGAGAGATTATGTATACAACTCTCGGCCGAGCATTTGTTGAATCTCGTCGTAATCACGGGCATTTAATGTGTAGGCCCCTCAAATATTCTCGAGGCATTATGTGACAAAAGTTTCGGTCGAGACATGTTTTAAACTTTCGGACGAGAGTTTAAAATAACTTTCAGCCGAGAGTTTCAATTAACTCTGGGTTAATTTTAGAGTGGAAATAACTCTCGCTCGAGATATTTTAAATTTCTCTGCCGCGAGTTTTTGGTCAACAATTCCAACACCATTTCTGCAGTTTTCATAAATGTGTCACTTTAGCAAGGTCGAAGCACTGCAAAAAATGAGAATTATGTGTCAGAGTTTATACCAGTAGATTCATCATTCAATCTACTTTCTCATCATATAAAAAGTTTTGAATTTCATTTAGGATTTCTATTCTTTACTAATTTGTTTCTAGACTTTATCATTAAAAAATTTAGTGACTTAAAAATCAGTGACAATGAAAATTCAATATCATCATGATGACGAAGCCAAAAAAATATAAAAAATCACAAGGATGTTCCTTGCAGTGTCCTATTCAAAAGGGCGCTTTAATTTTTTTTATAAAAGTCACATTTGAAAGAAAATGCGAAGACAAAAACATGTGTCAATAACGCACCATTTTTTGTACATATGTTATTTCAATAAAAAATAAAATTAGTTTATAAGTCTGAAAATCCTCAACATATAGTCCATGCACAAGTGGAATTTGTGTATATTATTAGTGTACATTTTGTTTCCCTAAAATGAATAACTATCTCTAAGAAAAATGTGGTGCACACAGGTCACTCATTATTCATACTTAAAATTTTAAAATATATGTCGTTGGTGGACGTCAAATTTTCCCCACTACATGTCGATAATTTTTTTATAAAAAATATGAGTACGTAGGTAGTTCAATTTTCTAAAACATTTTTGTTTACTTCGAGGTGAAATTCGTAAGGGAGATATCAGTTTGAAGGGGTTGAAGTTGAAAAACATAAAATTTTGCAGTTTGTTTTGTCAAAAAACAAGCAAAAATGTTTCCCAACTTCACGTTTTCACCCTTAAAACATGACTCACATATTAGAAGAACGATGGCAAGGAGTCACACCTTAGGTTAGCAGAACCTTGGGGTTCCTCATGACCGCTTTTGAAGCCCTTCGGTTAACGATGTGATCGAGAGATGGATGCGTGGTTGGGAATTTTACTCATCAGTATAGTTGTCGTGAGGTGGGCAGCACTATTGGGTGGGAACCTTGCATGGAAGTGGCAAAGTGTGACCATGCTCATGTGCACTTCCGGCATGGACATGTTGTGTGGATCAAGTAAGAATCCCATGCATCAAGACGATAAAAAAACCAACATGGGTTAGAAGCCTAGATGATGGGGGATTGAACCCACACTTAGATAATTTGGGGTATTCAGCTCCTCTTTGGTTACACCTTTGGTGAGATTGAGCGCATATATATATATATATATATATATATAAAAGGAGAGCACACTTAGTGTTTGGAAGGATAATCGAATTGGAATTTTGTATGACTTATCAGAGTAGGTTCACTCCCTTTAGGAAGCACCTAATAGGACAGGCACACTTTCCTTTCCACGGGAAAGCAACACGAATCCAATTTTGAGCAAAGGAAGACAACATTTTTCCTAGATTTCAGTAGGGGAAACACACTCCCTCAAGGAGGTTCCTAGGAAGGAGGTCTCACTTGTCTTGGCACAAGAGTAATGGGTTTGGAAGTTTTGAAGGTGCACGTTGTGGAGAGACTAGGAAGGATGACATATCTTGGTTCTTAGATATTGCAGGCTTCTTGACTTAGGAGAAGCACTCTTTCCCTAACGTGATGAGCTCCTTGGGAGAAGTGTTGAACTTGGTGAAGACATGTGTTGCATCTTAAGTGTAGAAAAACACATTAAGACAGAGCAAGCAGTTAATTGTCGGGGAGATTGTGGTGACAACTAATCTCTTGGGCGCAGTGTATTCAGGGAGTTGAGCGTCGATAGAATTGGCATAATCGAATGAATTGGCAGAATCGTAAAAATCAACAAGGTAGCGGTGGAGCGCTCCTTGTCGGGAGACCTGGCACAGGTGTTGCATTGAGGAAGATCTGGGATGTGACATAGTTCAGTCGGGAGGTTACCTTGATTGTAACTTGAGTGGATACCATTGAGGGAACAATCTCAGATGATTTGGTGAGTTGGGTATCCTTCGTTGTTCTAACCAAGAATTGAGGAAGCTCGGGGATGTGAGAGAGTTCGGTTGGGAGGTTACCTTGATTGTGACTTGAGCAGATGCCATTGAGGAGGTTACCTTGATTGTGACTTGAGCAGATGCCACTGAGGGAACGCTCTCAGATGAGATGGCATTGAGGAAGCTCTGGGATGTGAGAGAGTTCGGTTGGGAGGTTACCTTGATTGTGACTTGAGCAGATGCCATTGAGGGAAGCCATCTCATCTGAGAGCGTTCCCTCAATGGCATCTGCTCAAGTCACAATCAAGGTAACCTCCCAACCGAACTCTCTCACATCCCCGAGCTTCCTCAATTCTACACCCATGCCAAGTCTCCATCTCATCTGAGAGTGTTCCCTCAATGGCATCTGCTCAAGTTACAATCAAGGTAACCTCCCAACCGAACTCTCTCACATCCCAGAGCTTCCTCAATTCAACACCCATGCCAAGTCTCCTGATGAGGAGCGCTCCATCGCTACATTGCGAATTTTTTTTATTCAACCGATTCAGTTATATATATATTAGGGTGCACGAGGTTGAGGTGTCGCCAACACACTATGTTGTTGTTTTTTTTGTGCATTCATGGGAAAGTGTTAACTATAATAACTTAACTAAGAAAATGACTAAGTGTAACAATTTATATGTTTGTGTTTCGAGAGGCATAGTCTGTTGAGCTTCCGAACTGGGTTGGTTTCTCCACTGAAAAGGAACCTCATGTAATGTCACATGAAAGGGAGAAGAGCGAAAACCCTTGGTTTTTTATTCTGACTTTATAAGACCGTGACAGATGGTATCAGAGCATTGGAGAAAAAGAGCTCTTCACCTCACAAATCAGTGAGGGGAAAGTGGGGTGAATCATCCAGTGCAACAGGAAATTGACAATTCACCCCAACTTGGTTTGACCAAGTGCACTAACGACAGATACTTGGGAAGATTGTTAGTAGCATCGACAATGAGTTAGGTATGCAACTAGGTGTGTTCCTTGCAAGTTTATTGGTTTACACAGAATTATTTCGTAGGAGACATGCTAGACAAATTGAGGAACTTCATGTGGTTTATTCCCATTATAATATGAAGTTTCTCTTTCGTCTACAAGCTTAGATGGAAAAAATGTTGAATTGTAAGCAATTGTGATTCAACAAAGTCAACAATTGGAGAAATTGGAATTTGAGTGCAAAACATTGTATCAATTAAGTTTAGGTCTTGTAAGGAGTTCTTAATCCCTTGCATCCTTCCCTAAGTTTTCTATTGGGTTGGTTAGTAACAATTAAGGAAGAAAATACAATTCTACAATTTAACAAAATGCATTCTAATGCCCCATATTATATATAATTATTAATGAATTGTGTGATAATAATAATAATAATATAATAAATGAATAAGAAATTTAACAAGGATAACAATAATTGTAATAGTAATAATAAAATGGTAAATAAAGAAAAAGTAAAAAGAGAGCAATTACTAAAATGAATTTAAGGGGAAGTTGAATAAAGGAAAACTAAATAAAAAGAAAGTATACTAAACATTTAAAGGTTTGAACATTTTCTAACCATTTTTGCCTTAAAGTCGATTAAAATTTTAGAAAAGTTGTTAGGAATGCAGGTATCAATTGTTGAGATTGCACAATTTGAGTGAAATAGGGACATTTGAGGGTGTTAAATCCATTTATGAGTTCAAAAATGTAATTTCACTAATGAAAAATTGCAGTTTGACCAAAGATTGTATAACAAGATTCGAGTGATGACAAGGGAAAATTTTAGGGGTGAAATTTAGCCCATGGGCTAATTTTTGACATTTTTTTCCAATAAAAGATTTGCCAATTTCCATTTATTTCTAAAATGATTTGCCCAGCTTCCACACGATTGTTTTTTTGGTTTTTAGTTATAAATGTCATCGAAATTGCCTAGAAACTCTATAAAATCACTAGAATTTTGAATACTTTCACAACTCACCAAATTTTTTATCGTTGGAAATTTAAGAGTCAGTAAGATTCACCAAGGTTTCTACACTTTAAGAAAATTATGGATCCTTAAAAAATTTCTCTAGTGATGATAGCCAAATAATATCAAATAATATAATGTTTAAATTGCTCCAATAAAAAGTTGCATAATTAAGTAAAGATAATAGTTATTACTTGAAGACAAGTGGAGCCTATGCATGGATGGATTTAAAGATTAATTATTTAATAGAGGTAGAGGAGGTGGTAAAGTCATATTTTGCTTGAAGCAAATCTTGATCTAGAGAAGTTCTTGAAGCTTGGGATTTAGAAGAAAGATGAATAGAATTTAGCATTAGTTTAATTATTGAGGGCTCAAGGGCTCTCAATTGTATTGATTGAAGGGTTGGATGAGAGGAGATTCATCCTCCACATGTTGTTTCCCAATTAATTACAATTGATATGAGTTAGCGACTAGAGGTCAATGATTTCATTTTCATATCAATTGTAAATCAATTCTTTAAGAACTTTCCATGTATAATTCTCACCCACACCATACTTGTGTTGATGTATGATTCTCAACCTGAATCGTTTTGAAAGTTTGAGTTTGTTAAAAATTGAGTTATCTAACTTCTGATTCTATTTTATATAAATTTTTTATTACAAATCTTTTATAAACATTCATTTTATATATATATATATATATATATATATATATATATATATATAAACTTTAACTTTTAGTGAAAACCTACTTAACTCTGGTCTTGCTCCATAAACCTTTCACTCAGAGAATGAGACTTGTGAAGTGAAAAAGCAAGCAACATGGTAAATATTCAAAGTTATAAAAATAATATTATGTAAAATGACATATGGCGAATTGCGTACCTATTGACTAATGTCCCAAGTAAAGAAACATAGTCGACCAACATGAGGATAATAGCTCCACGCATATGACGAATTGCTTACCTATTGTCCCAAGTGACAGAACATAGCCGACCGACAAGAGGATAATTGCTCCAACCAAAAAAAAATATTTGTTTTTACGTTCACATTTTCAAATGTTTTGACCTCTTCCAAAAAATATTTGTTTTTACATTCACATTTTCAAATGTTTTGACCTCTTCCTGACTGGTTACTTTTATCTCCTTACTTTATCTCTCCATTGTCAATAGTCGGCGTCATTTTCATTAGAATATTATTTTATATTATTTCCCTCCACATATTTTTGAATTGGTCAAACTCCATGCCATGATTTTTAATTTAAGGACATGTGCCCTAAAGGATTTCTTATCGTTGAAAGGTACCCTAGTTAGGGTAGGTGGGTGGAAACTTGATTGGAAATAAAGTATAAATAAAGTATAGTTTTTTTCTTCGCTGAAAAAAAGAGTGGGTGGATGGGCACTTGTGATGGTGTATATTGACTACGAGTATATACAATGATATGAATGTCTTTGTTTCCAGCATGAAGATAGGGAAACATTTTAATTGTTCATTATATATGAGATAATATATATTCAATTTTGTATATATATTTTTAAATGTTAGTATTTATGAAGTTTTGAATTAACGATCTTATGTAAAATGAGATAATATATATTCAATTTTGTATATATCTATTTTTAAATGTTAGTATTTATGAAGTTTTGAATTAATGATCTTATGCAAAGACAGTCTCTTAATAGTATATTTATTTTTTTATCTATTTTATATTGTGTAGGTTTCATAATAATTAGATTTATTAGCGTAAGGAGTAAGTTATTAAACTAGTAAAATGGTTTCTTTTTCTGATAAATTTGATATGAATTCAATAAAAATTGTAAAATTTATCGAAGTTATGGTTCGATCAACACTCCAACTTCTTGTGTTATCATATTATGTCAACTCAACAAAAAATTTCTACATGATTAGACAAATTTGTTGTGTAATGATAAGATCCAAATCATGGACTTGGTTTAACTAATCGGATATTGTCCCCTTTGCTTTGCATCAAAGGTTAGTTTCCATGGTGACTCTACTATCAATGATTTATAAATTGCCTACCTCATTTTCTCAACAAACCTTGTTGTGTGTCTCAGTAGATGCTACTAAATGTCGATTCCCAATATTTGATATGTAAATGTGACATCTCTCTAATTTTCAGGCATTTTGCATGTAGGAGAAAGTGTTACTTAATTTCAACTACCTCCTCATTTCCATATACTCGACATAACAACAATTATAAAAGGATTGTAGCTCTCTACACCACTCATTAGTAGGTGCTCAATACCACCTTCACATGATCTATTGTAGATATTGTTGATTCCACTTACGGCATGATCTTCTTTATCAACTTAATAAATTGTGTCCTTGCAAGTGAACCTAGAGACCTAGTGAATTGGGAATCTCATTTATCCAAGTTCAATGGACACTTTGAAGCAATAATGACAATAGATACCTTACAATGATAATTGTACTAGCTTTGCATGAGATATGTTGTTGAATGCTACCTCAAATATCTTGTGTCTTGTTCCATTGCTAAACCAACAAACCATCATTTGATTATATATGTCTATTACCTATTCCTTTTAGTATTTTGGAATCTATCATCTTAGATTTCCTTTCGAGGTTACCCATGACCAAGCATGAATCAACTATGTAATAGTTATTCTTGATAAAGTTTTCAAAATTACTATCTTGATTTTGTATAAGAAGACAACTACATCCCTCGGCATAATTTGACTATCTTTATCCATTTGTTGTCCCACTATGGTTTACCATCTTCTATAAAGTCTAATCACGAGTCTACATATTTTTAGTCATTTATGGAATGCCTTGTGGTCAAGGCTTGACTTTAAACTCAAAGTGCTCTACCACTTTCCACCATCAAATGATGGCCAAATTGAATTTATTAAATGAACCTTTGTTCATTTAATGTGCATGTATAATCATGGACACCCTTAAACATGGGATGAAAAATTTACTTACATACATCATGCTTATAATAGAGCCTCACATAGTTCTATAAAAAAAATAGCCCTTTCAAAACTTGTTTTGATTTCTAACCATACAACCTTGTAGATGTTACAAGCCATAACATCCTTTACTCCTCATACTACCAAAGAACAAGATAGAGGAACAACTTTCATCAAGTAGATTTTACAAATCCATGAACAAGTGCAATNCTAACCATACACCCTTGTAGATGTTACAAGCCATAACATCCTTTACTCCTCATACTACCAAAGAACAAGATAGAGGAACAACTTTCATCAAGTAGATTTTACAAATCCATGAACAAGTGCAATCTATCTGGAGATAGTAGCAACAAAACAACAAAACTACAAATATGTTAAAAAAGTCCAATCTATATCGTAATACTAGCAACAAAACTACAAATATGTAGTGAAAATTGAGTGCCTTATTCTTTCTAAGTAGGTGACTGAGTTTACATAAAAGTGAAGAAATAAAGGTTATAGGATCCACTTCATAAAATTAATGAATCACTTTGATGTTGCCCTTACACCACCATCAAAGCATTGAATCACAAATATTTTGAACTTGGTCTACCGGCTTATTTGGGAATGCACCCAATCTTCAAGATTGATCCATGAAATCCATACTCTCGACCAATTTTCAAATGAAAAAGACCTTTTTCCTATTATTCATTATACTCTCGACCATTGTTCAATGAAGAACCCAAAATTCCATTGTCTACTTATTTAGATCGGGAAAACTTCGTGCAAGTTCAAACTAATGAATTGATTGATTAAAAAAACACAAATATATTAGCCATCAAGACATTCCTCTATTCTGAGATGTTCAAGCCAAGCGGTTTTTGCATCAAGCTGAGTGACTTGGTTTGAAATAATTGACAGTTTAATTTCCTCAATTGTGCTTTAAAGTAATGGGATCCACTGATTTCCAAGGTGGGGTATAGAGAAGGTGATCAATATTTAGCCCGCTGCAGGCCAATTAATGCAACCTCAACAAGAATTGTGCCCGTTGGATCTCAAGCAGCTTGAGATCCAACGGGCACCATGCCTGCTACCGCTACATTAATTGACCTGCAACAAGCTAAATAATTCAACGTTTACCCTTCCCAAACATATGTGTACAGTTCCCATAATACAGTTTATAGTTGCGACAATCCTTTCTTGAATTTTGATATATTTTATGGTCATGGATTCCAACCTATCGCAACAAATGCAACCATACTCAATGCAAATTGACAAGTGGTAGCATAGCCAACCATGAATCAAGCCATGTCTGATTTACTTGATAATAATAAAATAGAACTTTCCTTTGTAAGCAATCTCTCTCCTTTTTCTCATATGGAATATTACCTTTTGTTACTCGTGTCGAGGACATTTATCCATGGAGATTTTACTTGCATCTAATGCAGTTAATAAATACAAAGATTTAATATTTTCAACACAACTATTTCTTATTAATGCCTTTAAGGGAGAGTATTATAGAAATTGATTTACATTAATTAATGGACATTGTGTTTGGAAAATTTGTAAAAACATTATTAATGTTATTTAAATATAATATTAAATTAGAAATTTTTAATTTTTTTTTTTTAATTTTAAAATAAAAATTTCAATTTTATAATTGATGGAAAAGTTTAATATTTAGTTATAATAAATAATAAAAATTGATAATTTCACTTATTTAATACAAATTATTATAACTTTTAAAATTATTTATTCAATATATATATTTACTTAAAAATATTTTTATAGTTTTTCATATAATAATATATTTTATATTTATTATAGTATTAATAACAATTAAAAAATAGAAAGAATTTTTTGTTAGAATTATTTATTTGATTGTTATCTTAGTTTCTAAACCAAACAATATTATATTAAAACATTTAAAAAGAAATTAGGTATTAATTTACTTTGCATTGCATTATTTTTTATATAAAGTTGCATTTTTATATAAAGTTGCCTTTTTCACTATATAAAGACTATGAAGGGTTGCTTAAGCTTTAAATCACTCATGAAACTATAAATACCATGTACGTTGTTGGGTATATAATATTTACCAAACATTTCTTATAAAGCTATAATGGGCTACCTAGACCTTAATCACTTTAAAGCTTATATAACTCTTTATACTTTAAGGTCTATATGACCCTTTATAAACTCATGAGTGACTTTTTGGTAACTATAAATACCATGTACGTTCTTGGGTATATAATATTTACCAAACATTTCTTATAAAGCTATGATGAGCTACCTAGACCTTAATCACTTAAAAGCTTATATAACTCTTTACACTTTAAGGTCTATATGACCCTTTATAAACTCATGAGTGACTTTCTGGTATTTAGATTATGCCCTTGACTATGATTATTTTAACTATTTAAAATTTCATATAAAAATATATATATATCAAATTCATTTAATTTTATAAAACCAAAATATTTATCTTGATACTCGATAACAACTAAAGATAAAATGAATTTTAATAAACTTTTAGAAATATATCTTTAATATTTAATAGTTATTTTAATTTTTATTAACCACATTTAATATACTTAAATGTGCTTATTTATTTTATATTAACTTTACATAAGAGTTAAGTAATTATATTGTTTATTTCACTTTTGTTATTGTGTTTATCTAGTATGTATTATAGGTTGTTAGCTTTTCGACAATTTGTCCCCTACCCCTTCCTAGAAGATTAGATCAATAAGAAGGATTATGGAGAAAAAAAAGAGCTAGTAAGAAAAGAAAAAATAAAAAGAGCCCAACATAAAAGCTAGTTTCTGAAATAAATAACTATATCATCGACCATTTCCTTGCACTTAAATACATATTAGAAAATAATTCACACAACAAAGATGAAAAAATTATATCATTATTTTTTATTTTTTCGATTTTAAAAAGGCTTTCCACATCATCCTAGGAGAGAATGGTAGAGGTTGATAGAAATGGGGGCCTTCAATGGTTGAAGTGTAGTAATACACACCTTATATGATAAGGTAAATGCACACATAATAAAAAGGGTCTTTTAGCGAAATTCAGGAGTGACATTGTGGTGTATCATGCTTTCCCCTATGCCCTAGAGTATTCATTTTTTACATAGATAAGCTATGTGAGTGGATAAGCAAGAAAGATGGTGAGGGTGAAAATAGAGGGGTTTAATATAAAGAGATTGTTGTTTCCAAACAATGTGGTGTATCACTGGGTGTATCATGCTTGCTTCTTATGCCCTAGACGTAGAGTATTTATTTTTACATAGACAAGATATGTGACTGTATAAGCGAGAAATATTGGGAAGGTGAAAATAGCGGGGTTTATTATAAAAAGATTTTTGTTTGCAAACAATGTGACACTAATAGTTGGGACACTACAAAACCTGCAAGGTCACTTAAAGGCCTCATATTCCTTTTGCACAAAGGTTGGAATGAATTTAATAAACACAAGTAAAACTAAGATAATAAAAAATAACAAAACAACCCCAAATATGCTCTGAAGACAAACCATTATAGATACCCAAAAACTATAAATATTCGGGATTAGTTTTTAAATAGAATCTAGGAGGGACACATGCACAACAAAAACACTACAAGAAGGGTGGAAAACATTCTTCTAGTTGCAAAATAGATGCAAGACAATATGGTTTGGGACTGAAAAATATCACGCTACCTCTCTCAAACACTCATAACATGAATACTCTTTATGGATGTCAAGTATGGGAACCTCATCTATCCATAAACATATGGAACTAGGTTGAGTGAGTACAAAAGCACATAATACCAAGTTGCCTAAGAGAAAAAACTAACATAAGTTATGAGATATTGTTAGATGAAACCTGATTATACCCAATAGAAATAGAGGCACTAATAAAACTTAGTATGTACACATAAAAACTGGTGGCCATAGACAAAAATGATATTCTTATTAAAATTTCCAAGATTCAATAAGGATGAATAAAACATGGAACCAACAATGCAGAAATGTTTGAAGAGTAGGATATGGAAAAACATAGGTACCGAATAAAAAATAAGGCATTGAAAAGTGATGTATAAGAATTATACATGAAGGGAAAATATAAAAACTTCAACATGCAAATGGAGACCAAAGTGCAAAACTACTTAAAGCTTAAAATCTCATGGTGTGAAAATTAAGTTATAATACAATTAATAACCCACTCACAAGTTGAGATGTGAAGAAGTAAGATGGGAACAACCCAAGGATCTATGTCCATGTTGAGTGAGGATAGCTCCCACTACACAATCAAATGCATCAACTTATATCTCAAAGGGGATGAGATAGATTTGAAAGTGCTAAGAAATGTGCAATACAGATCTTCTACTTCACTTGGTCAAAGGCTTGTTGTTGCATCTTGATCCAAGAGAATACATGTTTCTTTGAATTCCCTATCAAACACTAGATGAGTGGTCAAACTAGGTGCAAGAACCTTGGATACAACCTTTATAAAAGTTCACTATGCCCAAGAAGCCACAAAAATCTATAATTTTCTTAGGTTGTGACCAATTTTGTGCAGTCTCAAATTTTTAAAGATCTACCCAAACTCTCTGTCTATGAAGTATGAATCCATGGTATTGACTGGATTGCATTGCAAATGGATGTTTGGATAACTTTATATGTAACTTATGCTTTTTTAGTGTTTGTAATACTTTATTAACCTATTGAAGTTGTTCAATGTCATGATTTAGTGAATAATAAGATTTCATCAAGGTATGCCACTAAAAACAAATTCAAGAATGATTGAAGCACATAATTCGTCAATCTTGTAAATGTTAGTGGGAGTTTATAAGACCAAATGGCGCCTCTAACCACTCAAATATCACTTCTATATATTTGAATGCAATTGTCCAAACATCTTGAAGGTGTATTGGAACCTAATGAGATTTAGTCTTGAGATCAATATTAACTAAGTATCGGGCTTCCTTAAGTTGATCAAAGAGATCAATAGTATGAGTTAGTTAGTATTGATTTATCACAAGTATCTGGTTAAACTTTTTATATTCTATATAAACATGCCATGTACCATCCTAGTTTAGCTTTAATATACCGAAAGAGGAAGAACTTCGTCTAATATTTCCAATGTCCTTGAGCTCTTGTATATGTCAATGAATTTCATCACTCTCCCATAAATATTTACAATATAATGGACCATTGGGAAATATTGATCCTAGAATGAGGCCAATTCCATGTTGTATTGAGCAGTACATTGGTACTCATTTTGGGTCCTCAAATGGTCATTGTACTGCTTTAAGGTTGCATCAATTTGTAGTTGTTGTTGAGCATCTTGTTCACTTTTATTTTCAATGCTAATTGACATGTGCCAATGGAACCTAATTTACTTGCTAGTATTTAAACTATGAGGAGTAAAAATTTGTGAGAGTGAACAAGTATGTTCCTAGCCTGCTTGGATAAAATTAATTGCATAATTTGGAATGGAGAGGATTCTAGGATAATGAATGTACAACTCACAACTTATACATGTTTTTTTAGGTTTGGACTTATAATTCCCATGTCAATATCAAATGTAGGACTATCCGAGGATGACATCATATACTTCCAATGACACAACATCACATTGTACCTCATCCTATAATGGTTGGATAATATATGACAATGCATTGTTTATTGACCATAGTTTCCTCCCCTTTTTGCATTCCATTGAGGGGATAAGGTTGACGCTAGCTAAAACTTTAAGTTTCAATATTCATGAAACCTCTAGAGAGATTATGTTCTTATGACTTACACTATTAATGATAATATTCATGGTTTGTTCTTTCACCCAAAATCTATTAAGAAATAGCCTCTATCATTCTTCTTTGTATTTTGGTGTTGAGTGTAATATATGTATTTGGATATTCTTGAAAGCTATCTCAATTGAATAGTCCAATAGAAAATAGTTCTATGTTGGATAATTATATAAGAGTAAATAACAATATGAATGATGATGAAAGATTACAAAGTGAGTGCCATAAATATAGTAATCGTAAAGGCACTTTGGAGACCATCCATGAAAGGATGCATCCTTTTATAATAGTTTACTAATAATTATTTATGTGTTATTAAGATTTAAAATTTATATAATTTATTTCTATTACATTCATTCTTATATTTTATTTATATTATATATAAATAATGCTTATTTATATGTATAGCATTTCCTTCCTCTTCAGATATGCTTTGTCCTCAAAGCATATTGATGAAGACAATGTTACATCTTTTTGTTTTGTAAGTGCCGTTGCATCTTTCATTTTTACTCTTGACACTTTCGTTTTCGATATTTCGTCCTTGAAAATTTTGACTAGAATGTTTTTCATCCCTTAATTCCTCTATTTCCGTGGTTAATTGCTTAATACACTCTTTTAACCAAAGATTTTCCTTCTCTATTAATACCAATGTAATATCCATATCCATATATTCTTCAAAGCTATCTCAATTGAATAGTTGAATAGAAAATAGTTCCATGATGGATAATTATATAAGAGTAAATATGAATATGAATGATGACTAGTTGCTTTATAGTGTAACTCACCCAATACTGATTGTAATTGCATCTGTATTTGTGAATATGTAATTGCCATAATTTGTGACTTCTAGTTATATTTTCTTTGATAGTAATGGACGCATGTGCAAGAACCCTAAGTGGTTCTTTTTGTAAAACTTGTTCCTTTGACTTCTTGTAGGTTGTATGTAGATTAGGACATTGGGACAAACAGATGTTACCCTCCCCACCCAAGTTCAAATCTTGGGGATTAAATTTTATAGAAAAGAGATATTAAGCCTTGGGACTCACCCTTATAATATATTTTCTTAAGTAGACTTGTAAGGAACTTTAATCTTTGTCAATCTAAAAATACGATTTATCCTTCACTCTATAATTTAATTATTTTTCCTTTACCATAAAACCCGTTTTTATTAATGTAACAGTTTAAAGAAAAATCCAAGTGTGGTTTCATAATACAATGGATTTTTTTTATCCATTTTCTTCTTTTTATTGTTTACCTCTTCTATTTTCCTTCTCAATCAAAGACCACAATTTTAGGGAAACCCTAGGATACTGGTTAAAAAACAAATTACACAAGGTGTAAATAATGGCCAAGGGTCGGATCGCTCTGATACCAATGTAATATCAATAGCTGAATATTCTTGAAAGCTATCTCAAGTGAATAGTCTGATAGAAAATAGTTCCATGTTGGATAATTATATAAGAGTAAATATGAATATGAATGATGATGACAAATTTACAATGTAAGTGCCATACATATAGTAATCGTAAAGACACTTTGGAGACCATGCATGAAAGGATGAGTCCTTTTATAATAGTTTACTAATAATTATTTATGTGTTATTAAGATTTAAAATTTATATATTTTATTTATATTACATTCATTCTTATATTTTATTTATATTATATATAAATAACGTTTATTTATATTTATAACATTGTTATTTCATTGACACAACAATGGTTAATTGTTGTAATGGCGATGATATGGTTTCCAAATATCGAAGATTAGACGTTGCTATATCGACGACAAATCGTCGCTCACTTTACCCATATTCGTTGCTAGTACAACATTGTCATCACAACACTATAGGGTTCTCATCTATCTATCGATGCTTTCTCGTTAGTCTCTTCAATACTTTTTGTTTCAACCTAGACGTTCTTTTGTTGAAACAATGACAATTATTTGTTGTAATGATAAGGAGATGGTCTCCAAATATCGATGCATAGACATTGTTATATCAACTAAAAAAGTGAAAATGACGTCGCAAGACCCATGGCAAGTTCTCGAAAAAATATAACAAAAAAAAACCCAATACAGGCCATGTGGTAGTCCTCGTTAGTCGACCTTTTGATGGTTTTTCATAGATGTCACAATAACAACAAAAAAGTACCAACGAATAATAACGTTTTCTTTTGTCACAAGTGCAACAAAAACATGTCAAAATAGAAATAGATGGCCATTGGAAATTGACTCACATATAGTAGAATATAAATGTGAGATATCTATTTACCCTCGTATATGTTGGCCTATATGTTGGCCCATGATAGGACGTAGGTTGGATTTAAAATTGGTTAAAGTGGAGGACATAAATAATGAAAGATTTATAGCTACAGAATGGTCCCATTACACTCGACAACTGTCTCATGATGCCATATTTCATCAGGATGTAAATGAAAAGGTTATAAGGACTTGGAATAAATATTCAAGTGTTTTAAATACCAAGCTAGCATATGAGGTGCTAGTTCATCCATTATAGTTGTATGTGTTAATTTTGAAGCATGGATCCTCGGGCCTAAATGAAAGCAATATGGAAATAAGGTTGTAGAAGAATGCACAATTCAATATAAACTGATCAATAGATTCATGACAGAAATTACACACACATGAGGAAAAAATTGGTCAGAATATCATTACACTGATTATCATTAATGTCTTTGTAATACAATAGTCATACAATAGGGATAATTTGAATGTCTTGGATAGGATTCAAACTCACCAACTCAAACTTACTCTGGTGCTAACTCAAGTGGGAAAAAACACCACTAGAGCTCACTAAAGCAACTCTGAATCACTGATTCAATCTACAATTAGTTAACTAAAGAGGGTAGGTGAACAAAGGTTCCCACACTCCCTTAAATCATGCAAACTAGTGCTAGGATGACTGAGAGTGAACTAATTGATGGTAATTGGAGCATAACTAAACATAATTGAATACCTACCAAGGTCAATTGAAGGAGACTGTTGGTGGCACTCAGAGTGGGTTCCTAAATTATAGGGATTGGTCCCTAGGACTCTTAAACTCATGAAAAGAGGCGTAGTAAGTGCTAGGTGGCCCCTAGGTGTGTCCCTCATGCACTAGTGAAGTAATGAAGACCTCCTAATCTAGGAAAATGGACAATTAGACTAATTGGGAAAAGGGATGATTAATTAATCCTAACACTCTCCTTTAATCATAAATTTGGACAACCTGGGACCTAGAAAATAAGCCAAGGGCCACCCATACAATCTAAATGAATAAAAAATAATTGCTTAATAAACAAGGAAATGGGGAAAACCTCATGGGAACCCCCCCCTCAAAATAAGCAGGTAAATCAAGAACAATAGATGAGTCGAGCCTTTACACCAAGAAGAGATACGAGAAAGACAAATCTCTTTTCAGTGAAGGAATTGATGAATATATATGCAATATGCTCATATGTAGGGAAATAATGCAGAGTGATAGCCTTACTATGAACTAGTTACCGAATGTAGTGCATGTGTACTTCATAATTCTTTGTTCACTACTTCTTAATTGGATCACTAGATATCTTGATGATACTCAGATTGCCACAATAGAGATATACTAATGGAGAAGTGTGAATTCCAAACTATGTCAGAATCCCATGCAACCAAACTGCCTGAATAGTTGCATTCACAACTCCCCGATACTCTGCTTCAATTGAAGAGAGAGCAAGAGCTGCTTGCTTCTTGCTTGACCAGCAGATTGGTATAGATCCCAACATGAACACAAAACCTGATGTAGATTTGTTGTTAGTACTATCACCATCCCAATATGAATCAGTGTAGCCAATCAGATCCAATTGTGCATCAGCTGAATAATGGATCCTGAACTCCCTTGTACCTTGCACATAATGCAAGATGTACTTTGATTCTTTTCAGTGTAGCTCATGTGGCCCCTGCATGTATATGGAAGCAACACTCACAACATATGAAAAATATGGCCTTGAATGGGTGAGGTACTATATGCTTCCAATAAGCTGTCTATAGAGAGTTTTGTCAACCAGTGGTGTGGAACCACCTTCTTCCAACTTGATGCCATATAGGAAGGGGAAGGGTGATGCTTTACAATCTGTCATGTAAAATATTTTGAGTAAGTCTCCAATGTATATAGACTGTGTAATCATGATTCCCGAATCCTTTTGATTTACTTTGAGACCAATTAACTACCTTAATAGTCCTAGATCATTCATTGATAAGGATTCACTCAAAGCTAACTTGATGGATCTCAATCCAGCAATAGAGATACTAGTAATGAGCAATTCATCCACATATTAAACAATCAACAATAGGAAGCCCCTTTCTATTGCATGTATGCATTGCAGTCAGATCTGCATCTCTCAAAGTTTTGTGACATAAGGAAGGAATCCATCTTGGCATACCATGGCCTTGGGGCTTGCTTGAGCCCATAGAGAGATTTCCTTAGTTTGCAGACTAAGGCCGAATCTTCAGTGTACCCCTTAGGATGTCTCATATAGATCTCATTTTCTAGGTCACCATGGAGGAAGGAAATATTCACATCCATGTGATGTACCTTCCACCTCTTTGAAGCTGCAATGGCCAAAACTAGCCTTATGGAGTCCATTCTTGCTACAGGAGTGAATGTATCATTGTATTCCAGCCCATGGACTTGTGAGTAACCCTTTTCCACCAACCAAGCCTTGTACTTGTTTGTGGTTCCATCAGCTGCTAGCTTGGTCTTGTATATCCATTTGCAGTGAACTAACTTCCTCCCAGGAGTAAAAGTGACAAGCTCTTGGGTTTGATTATCCTGTAGAGAATAAAACTTATCATCCATAATTGCCTGCCATCTTGGATCATGGCAAGCCTCTTTGAATGGCTGAGGATATGATCCCATCATCATGAAACACCTCTTTGGGATAAGTGGATTTGAATGGGAGAGTGCAACATGTTCATCCTGATACTGGGACCACATTCTTCTTCTGTCATCTAGATCCACAGAACTGATCCCAGCTGCTCCAATGAGTTTTTGGGCCCATTTAGGCATATGATTGTGTTAGTTTTTCAACATTAAGCTAGCATTATTAGGATCTTTAACTGAGAGAATAAAAAGAACAACAATCAAACACAAGAGACAATGAACAAAATGTTTTTCCTCGAGGAAACCATAAATGGAGAAAACCCTGCAACTTCCTCAGAGATAGAATCAGCACCAAAATGGTAAAATCCCAAAATAGTAAGTGATCTCCCCACAGCGGTAACCTTCTTCTTATCTAGCCCCAGTGTCTTCTCCTTCCTCAACTATGCGCTACACTTGAGTGTGTTTGTGATGTGTACTAAATAGAGAGTCTAGCTCTCAATTTATACTAATCCCGGCATGACTGAAACTCTACTAGGGCCGACCTCTACTAGGAGAGTCTAATAACCCTAGTGCCTCGGAACTGCGGGGACTTTAACCCTTAGACAATTGGAGGGTTACCCATAATGACTTGACATGACTTATTTACATTACTGATCCTCCCGATCGAAACATCGGGGCATGACAACATGACTCAATTACATTATAGATACATCCCGGAATAAACATCGGGTTACAATACATAAGATACATAGATGAATACATTCTGAAGTTACAAATACATCAATAATCCCTCTTAACTAGGAAGGTATTCTTTCGACACAATTTTCAGCACTAGTCTTCTTCTCTCGTCATCTGCATCTTCCAGTCTTCTTAGTCTTTAAGTCATCTTCGTCTTCAACTCATCTTCGTCTTCAAGTCATCTTCATATTCGGATCTGGATCATCACTAGACATCATCACTGGATCTGTATCATCACTCAATCTGGATCATCACTGGACATCATCACTCAATCTGGACCATCACTGCTGGATCATCATCACTGGATCTGGATCATCACAGGTGCTATCTCATGATTCTTCTTGTCACATGAAGTTCTACAGAGCCAACCCTTTTTCATGCTGGTTGTAGGCCTAGCCTCCATGTAGGTCTTCTTTAGAACTTATATCTTACCTACTCGTCAGAAAGGCACAGCACTCACATCCATCCAAGCGGGAACACAACCTACCACAATGATGGAGGGTCTCTGCACTTCCATCTAGGCCAGAACACATCCTACCACACTGATGGAAGATCTCTACACTTCCATCCAGGATGAAACACATCCTACCACAATGATGGAAGATATTTGCACTTCCATCCAGGATGGAACACATCCTACCACAATGATGGAGGGGCTCTGCACTTACATTCATCAAGGCTGGAACACATCCTACCACAATGATGAAAGGGCTTTGCACTTACATTCATCCAGGCTGGAACACATCCTACCACAATGATGAAAGGGATCTGCACTTACATTCATCTAGGCTAGAACACATCCTACCACAATGATGAAAGGGCTCTGCCCTTACATTCATCCAAGCTGGAACATATCCTACCACAATGATGAAAGGGCTCTGCACTTACATTCATCTAGGCTGGAACACATCCTACCACAATGATGAAAGGGCTCTGCACTTACATTCATCTAGTCTGGAACACATCCTACCACAATGATGAAAGGGCTTGCACTCATATATGATCTTGTAGGAACCAATCCTACAGTCATATCAGAATGGCCCCCAGTCCTCAACCGAGCTACCTGGTAATTGACCAGATGGCTCCATTCTCTTAGAGAATGGCAGTTGCCCTTACATCCGACCTACTCATCGAAATGGCCAACACTCACATCTAACATGGGAGGAACCTAATCCTTTAGCCATGACAGAATGGTTCAGCCCTTACATCTGATCAAGTGGGAACACATCCCTCTATCACATCAGAATGGCTTCTTGGTCCTAGACTGAGTTTTCCTGGTAACTGACCAGGTACCTCCATTCCCAGAATGGCAGTTGCCCTTACATATGTCCTGCTCGACAGAATGGCCAGCACTCATATCTGGCATGGAAGGAACCAATCCTCTCACCATGATAGAATGGATCAGCCCTGACATTTGACCATGGAAGGAACCCATCCTCTCACCATGTCAGAATGGCTATGGTTCTCATCACTTTCTCTTGGAGGAAACCCCGATCTGGAGAAAACCAGGCTTCTCCCTAAAGTACTTGAACTTCAGTCTAGCCAATGGCTTCGTCAATACATCAGCTATATGTTCCTCCGTAGCAACATACTGGAGCTTCACTGCTCCCCTCTGCACCATATCCTTGATATAGTGATACTTGATCTCTATATGCTTTGACTTGTCATGGAACACTGGATTCTCTAACAACTTCACGCAACTCTGGTTGTCACAATGTATACAAGTAGCATCCAACTGGAGATCAAATAAATCAGATAGTAGCTTTCTCAGCCATACTGCCTCACAACTAGCTGAACAAGTTGTGACATACTCTGCTTCATCTATACTCAGTGCCACACAGGATTGCTTCCTGCTAAACCAGGAGATCACACCTGATCCCATACTGAAGCAACACCTTGAAGTGCTCTTCCTATCGATGGCACTGCCTGCCCAATCTGAATCAACATAACCTTCTAGGTTAATCTTTTGATTCGCATCGTACTTGAGCCCATAATCAGCTGTACCTTTCAGGTACCTCAGAATATGCTTTGCAGCAATCAAGTGAACATGTCTTGGATCTGTTAGGAACTGGCTCAAGGTGTTCATAGCAAAGCAAATATCTAGTCTCATGTTCGTCAGGTACATCAAGGACCCAATCATCTGATGATACATCGTAGCATCAATGACTTTGATGAAGCATCGTTCAATAACTTCAGGTTTGATGCCATAGGTGTGGCCATAGCCTTGTAGTCGATCATCCCAAACCTCTTCAGGATCTCTACTGCATACTTCCCTTGTCCAAGGAAGATTCCATCTATGCTCTACCACACCTCCATACCTAGAAAATAATGCATCATCCCCAAGTCCTTCATTTCAAACTCGACAGCAAGCTTTCTCTTCGTATCAACAATCAACCCATCCATACCTGTCACAAATAGATCATCTACATATAGTAGAAGCATCACTGGGTTGCCATCTTCAACCTTGTAGTAAAGGTTGGAATCTGCTTTACTGTTGGTAAAGCCCAAACTGGATAGAAAGCTGTCAATTCTGTCGTGCCATGTCCTGGGTGCCTATTTCAAACCGTATAGGGATTTCGTTAATCTGCACATATGAGACTCCCTGTCATGTGTCTCAAAACCGAGTGGTTGTTCTACATACACTTCCTCTTCCACTACACCATTCAAGAAAGCATTCTCATCTGGTGTATCTTCCATTTCATCATTGCAGCCAGAGAAAGTACTAATATGATGGAAGTGTATCTGGCTATAGGTGCAAAGGTTTCTTCATAATCTATTCCTTCTTTCTGAGAGAAACCTCGAGCCACAAATCTTGCCTTATATTTTTCAATACTATCGTCTGTAGCATGTTTGATCTTGTAGATCTATTTGGAAGTTACAACTGACTTCCCTTCTGGCCTTGGAACAACATCCCAAACATCATTCTTCATGATCGATTGATACTCTTCGATCATAGAATCCTTCCATTCTTTCTCTTCTGCCGCTTCTTCATAACTGGAAGGTTCTTTATCAATTAAATCACATAGTAAAGCTACATACCCAGAGCAGGATCTGGTCCTCTTTCTTTCTTTGTGATTCTCTTCTGGAGCCGCATATCTTTCCGCGCCTTAGATAATTTCACGTACCCAAGCAGGTTTCCTCTTATGAGGATTCTTCTCCAGAGGTGGATCTACAGGTCTTTGTGGTTCTTCAAAATCTCGATCTTCTTGTTGAGTTTCTTCATTCATGGTTGTATCATGAATTCTGGGTGCTTCTGCTTCTTCAGGTTCTTCAGCAGGTCTTGTTCTGGATTTGTTGTAAGCTGTGTCTTCATCAAATGTCACATCCCTGCTGATGTCAATCTTCTTGTATCCTGGGAAATATATTCTATAAGCCTTCGAGCTTTCAGAGTATCCCACAAATATACCCTTCTTTCCTGAAGGATCTATTTTTTTCTCTTCTCTTTTGGAATGTGTATGTACATAGGACAGCCGAATATTCTGAGATGGCTGACTTCTGGTTTCTTGCCGGAGAAGACCTCTTCAGGAGTCTTGTTCTTGAGTACTCTATGTGGAGTATAGTTCTGTACATACACCGGTGTTCTGGCAGCTTCAGCCAAAAGATGCATAGGAATATCTTGATCATGAAGCATAGCTCTTGCCGCTTCCATGATAGTTTTGTTCTTTTGTTTCGCAATCCCATTCTGTTGTGGATTATAAGGAGTGGACAACTCCCTATCAATCCTTGATTCTTTGCATTGCTCTTTGAATTCATTCGAAGTGAATTCTCTGCTAGTATCTTATCGAAAAGTCTTGATCTTATTTTCAGTGTGGTTCTCGATCAAGGCTTTGAATTCCTTGAATTTGTTGAATACTTCGTCTTTGTTCTTCATGAAGTAAACCCATGTCTTCCTAGAAAAATCATCAATAAAAGAAACATAATATGCATACCCGCTTAGTGAGATTGATGACATAGGACCGCATACATCGAAGTGGATGATTTCTAGGATTCCTTTGGCTTTGCTTTCGCTGCTAGGAAATGTCTTCTTTGTATTCTTTCCTTTCACACATCCTTTGCAGACCCCATCATGTTTTGCTTGGAATTTTGGAAGTCCTTCAACATCTTTGCTTGCAATTGGCAATGCTCTATAATGCACATGTGCAAGCCTTCTATGCCAAAGTTCACTTGGCTCTACTATGTCATGGACCAATGCTTGTTCTAGATGGCCCTTTAATTTGTACAATCCTCCTTCTTGTTCTCCAATCACCACTGCATCATCGATAGTCTTTCCTCTTTGCCACATGATGACTTGACCATCTATGAATGCAACCCTCCTTCATTTTGCATCTAGTGCAGATATGGAGAGGAGGTTCTTCTTGAGTCTTGCCATAAACAATACTTCCTTCATTGTTAGAGACTTTCCAGAGTCTAGTTTATAGGAAGATTCCCCACTACCTTTTATTGGATATTGGTAGTCATCTCCTAGCTTCACCTTGTGAGGTGATTCATGTTTTGACAGTCTCACAAAGGATTCCTTGAATCTAGTCATATGTTTGGAATCCCCACTGTCTATAAGCCAATCATCACTTCCATGAGTAATGTTACCTGTGAGAGCGGAGATCAAAACATATTCATCCTCGCTTGAAGAATCTTCACTTTCATATATGGTTCTTTTCTTGGATGGTTCATCATCCTCTACAGCATGAGCATGATGTCTTCTCTTGTTCCCCTTCTTCTTATGAGAGTGAACCTTGTTCTTAGGACAGTCTTTTACAAAGTGTCCTCTTTCATCACATGTATAACATATTAATTTAGATAGGTCCTTTATACTGTTATCTCTATGATGAGGATTCTTACCTTTGGAGTGATAAGCTCTTCTTTTGCCTTTCTTGGAGTGAACTGTGAGAGCTTGATCTTCACTTCCCATCTTCTCTTCTCAAGCTGCTATCCGAGCTTCTTCTTGAGAACATTCTTCCCATAGTCTGCTGAATTTGACTTACTTCTTTCTGGCATAGATTCCTTGGATGAATGAATCCCATGACCTAGGAAGGCCATTTAGTGTTGTCATCACATTTTTTGCATTCTCCACTTCTTCATCTACAACTTCTAATTGTTCCTTGATTTGAGAAACCCTTGTGAAGTAAGACTGGATGGTCTCTGCATTTTGAATCTTCACATTATTCAGTTGATTCCTCAGAGTCATCTTCCAGTTTATGTTCTTCCCTTCAAACAATTTGGTTAGGGCATCAAACATAGCTTTAGGTGTCTTGAGAGAGGACACCTATGGGATAAGGTGATCCTTGATAGAATCAGCAATGATCCTCTTTTCCATAACCATCTTCTTCTTATGTAAGGACTTAGCCTCATCTCCCTCTGGAACTAGAACCTCCTCATGGATGTAGGAGTCGAACTCATTCTCTTCTAGGACCAGGGAGATCCTATACTTCCAGGCTTGGAAGTTATCAGCTCCCTCAAGCTTTTCATCAAGCTTGGTATGATGAGACATCTTAAACTGAGAATATCAAATGGAAATACAAAATATTTAGATCTTACCAGGTCAAGATGTCAGATTTGGATTTGGAGCTGAAATCCCACAGTACTGGATCAAGAGAAAATTAGGGTTTTGCTTTTCCGGAGATCTGTCCACCCAAATGCCTTGAAATTTATCCCTAAATTTGATTTTTGGGAGGAGATCAATCCAGGCCTGGACTCAGTGAAAAATTCCTCTTCTATGAAAAGCCCTAATTTCTGGCAGCAGTGTCGGGTCCAAAACTGAAAAACCTCGGAATTGGATTCTGCTTCGACAGAAAGATGCGCCCTAGGGAGGAGAGTTATTCCACCCTAATTTTGCTGAAAATCTGTGGAGAGAGATCCACAAAATAGGAAGCCCTAGTTTTTGCAGCTACACAGTGTCTTATTCTCAGGTTAGCTCTGATACCATGTTAGTTTTTCAACATTAAGCTAGCATTATTAGGATCTTTAACTAAGAGAATAACAAGTACATCAATCAAACACAAGAGATAATGAACATAGTGTTTTTCCTTGGGGAAACCATAAATGGAGAAAACCCCGCAACTTCCTCAGAGATAGAATTAGCACTAAAATGGTAAAAGCCCAAAACAGTTAGTGATCTCCTGACAGCGGTAACCTTCTTCTTATCTAGCCCCAGTGTCTTCTCCTTCCTCAACTATGCGCTACACTTGAGTGTGTTTGTGATGTGTACTAAATAGAGAGTCCAACTCTCTATTTATACTAATCTCGGCATGACTAAAACTTTACTAGGGCCGACCTCTACTAGGAGAGTCTAATAACCCTAGTGCCCCGGAACTGCGAGGACTTTAACCCATAGACAATCGGAGGGTTACCCACAATGACTTGACATGACTTGTTAACATTATTGATCCTCTCGATTGAAACATTGGGGCATGACAACATGACTCAATTACATTATAGATACATCTCGGAATAAACATCGAGTTACAATACATAAGATAAATAGATGAATACATTGTGAAGTTACAAATACATCAACAGATTGGGAGTAGGTGTTGTATTTGGATTTGGATCTGCTTGTGGCCCAATCTTAATATCAATATCATGATTATCTTGGTCCTCATCTTCTAAATATGAAACATTAAACAATACATAATCATTTGCAAATGGAAATGGAAATGAATGAGAATTTATACCTTCTTCTTCTTCGGCTGACTGTGAATCACGAACCTGATCTTCTTCAAATTGTGCACTTTGCTCTATGAATTATGAAGAAATTTTTAGTTGCAAGATCCATCCGCTTGTATGTCTTAGCATCATATGCATATCCCAACAATATGCATTCACTACTATGGTCTTGGAAGGATTTTCTCTTGTCAGTGGGAATTCTGGCCCATGCTTTGGAGCCAAAAAATATTAGATGTGAGACATTGGGCTTATGTGCCATCAAGGATTCGAAAGCAGCAGCCCCAATCATTGACTTGTGGGGAAAAATTGACCGCCTGAACCCACAAATATGGAGGAAGACTTCTTTCTTCAAGAAGGCATGTAGCCATCTCTTTCAAAGATACATTCTTCCTCTCACATACACCATTCTGTTGTGGTGTGTATGGGACTAAGTGATGCATTTGAATGCCTGCTGATGCACAAAGCTGCTGAAATTCTCTTTTGACATACTCACAACTATTATAAGATCTAAGTGCTTTGATCTTCTTTCCAAGAGTGTTCTCAGCCAAGGCTTTGAATATTTTGAAGGTCTCAAATACCTCATACTTCTGCTTCAGAAAGTACACCCAACAATACCTTGAACAATAATCAATGAAGGTCAAAACATATCTGGATCCATTCATAAATATTGTAGGCATTGGTCTAGAGACATCAGTCCGGAGGCATCACTATGAATTAGATATAATGTGGAGGCAACTGTTCTTGCCTTCCCAACCTCATACCTTTTCTCTTGATGCTTCCCTACCAAGCAACTCGTGCACACCCCTTAAGAGGATTTGATGAGAGGCAGTCCCTCAACCATCTTTTCATTGTACAATTGTTGGAGATACTTGAAGTTCAGGTGGCCAAATATTTCATGCCACAACTTTCTTATGTTATTGGCATGAGTCAATAAGGCACTAGGATATGATTTAGTAAGAAATTGAGAAAACTCATATGCCTTTAAGGCATGATTAACAACTTCTTTCGTGATCATATGTCTAGCAGAGACTTCTGAAATATCCGCTGTGTTAGGATCAAATGTGACTCTCTTGGGAGAGCCAATATGTGTAATCTGGTATACAAATAACATGTTTTCTTCCAGGGAGGGAACATAGAGCACATTATAGAACTCTCCATGCTCAATTTTAATGGAACCTTTTCCGACAGCTGGGATTTGTGAATCATCTCCCATATGGATGCTTGGACCTCCAAAGAGATCCATAGAGGTGAATGATTCTTTGGAGGCAACCATGTGGTTGGACTCCTCAAAATCAATGAGATAGGCCTTTGACTGAGTGAGGTATGATTTCAAAGCATGGCACCTCTCATGTTCTTCTATCTTGTTACCAGCATCTGACTTTTTGCACCTTCAGGAAGGGCACTCTTTTCCTATTCAAGGAGATTAGACATCTTGTCAATTCTCTTCTTGATACACTGGTTCTCTGGATGAAATCCTCTCTTGCAGTAAGAACACTTGGCTTTGTCAAACTTATTGTGCATGTCTTTCTTGGAAACAAAGGCTCCATTTGAAGGATTCTACTTATCCTTTGGCTTTGAATCAGTGTTCTTCTTCTCTTTCCCTCTTTGCTTTACCTTTACTTGCGCATTATTAGTCTCTCTCGCAAAAAGAGCCCGATTCTTGGAGGATTTGAGGGATCCCATATGAATCAATTTATCTTGTTCCTAGATTATTGACTTTGTAAAGGCGTCTAGGGATGACATTCACCAATTTGGAGTTGTCAGTCTCACATAGTGGAAAGTAGACACAAACGTTGAGAATTCTGAGCCCAGTTTGCTCAAAATGGAGATCACCAGTTGCTCATCCTTCTTCTCAATCCCACATTGCCTGCATTGCATGACAAGGGATTTGAATTTAGTGAAGAATTGTTGTATTGTTTCGAAGTTACTAGGTTGGAGTGCTACCAGCTCATTCTCCAAAATATGGCCCCTCAGCTCATAATGTTTTCCAAACAAGGATTCGAGCTTATCCCATACTTCTTTTGGAGTTTTTAGTCCATTAAGATGGAATATTAGCTCCCTAGAGATGTGGATGCACAAGAATACAAAAGCTTCATCAAGATTATTCATATACTTTGATTTTTCAAGATACTACCAAGGTTCAACTTCTTTGCCCATGGTGACCCTATACCGACACTTGTTGCGCAATACAATCTGCATATCTACCCTCCAATCAAGGTAATTGAAGGGTGTAAGGATTTTGGGATTCAGAGTTGTTGAATTCTCCATTTCACAGCTTCTAGAACACCAAATTCTTCAAGAAATATTTGAATGTACCCACAAAAGCACTGGAAAACACTTCAATTATCTAACAAACTAGATCAAACACTCTCCACTTCACATGTGCACTTTCTTTGTGTGTATCACACCTAGATAGAAATCTATGGACATAATCCAGAGGGAGCAAGGAAATAATTCCAAGATTTATGTGGAACCCAATTGCTTATGGTGCATCAATGGAAGTTTCTGAGGTTTGTTGTTGGCCTGAATACCTACTCTGATACCATGCTAATTTTAGTGAAGCAAGGATCCTCGGGCTTGAATGGAAGCAATCTGAAAAAAAAGTTGCAAAAGAATGCACAATTCAATGTAAACTAATAAATAGATTCATGACTCCTGGATGCGGGTGGTATTTTTGGTGATAGTCGTCCCTCTTTTCGGCCACCGCAACGTGCATGCGTCATCCTCCTAAATCCCAATACTGTCACCCCCATCGACAATGCACACCTCCAGAACCTTCAAAGATCTTGGTGCGTGGGAGATTCTTCCTCAGTCACTTCAGCTCAGCCTTGGTTATCTTAGACGTTATTTTGTCAGAGGGCTATTATTTTTTGAGAGGCTCTAGAGGGGACTTCATCTCCTTCAACCTCAAGTAGCCAAGTCAAACTATGTATTTTTTGCCTTTGTAATATAATAGATCTGTGCAGCTTACAAAAAAAAATTAGATTCATGACAGAAATTACACACATGAGGAAAAAATTGGTCAGAATATCATTATACTTATTACAATTAATATCTCTATAATACAATAGTCATACAATAGGGAGAATTTGAATTCCTTGGATAGGATTCAAATTCACCAACTCAAACTGACTCCGGTGCTAACTAAGGTGGGAAAAATCACCACTAGAGCTCACCAATGCAACTCCAGATCATTGAATCAATCTATAATCAGTTAACTGAAGAGGGTAGGTGAACAAAGGCGCCCACACTCCCTTAAATCATGCAAACTGGTGCTAGGATGATTGAGAGTGAACTAACTGATGGTAATCAGAGCACAATTGAACATAACTGGATACTACCAAGGTCAACTGAAAGAGATTATTGGTGGCACTCAGAGTGGGTTCCTAAATTATAGGATTGGTCCATGGGACTCCTAAACTCATGGAAAGAGGCACAATAAGCGATAGGTGGCCCCTAGGCATGTCCCCATGCACTAGTGAAGTGATGAAGACCTCCTAAGCTAGGAAAATGGACAATTAAACTAAGTGGGAAAATGGAGAATTAATTAATCCTAACAATATGTTTCCAAATGGAGGTGGAAGGTATTATGAAACCTTGTGTGCCATTTAAAAATTCAAGAAGAATAAATGGTTCATCATTCATTTTTCTCTTTGCTCATATGCAATTTCCGTCTAGTGTAAAGTGTTTCATAACTTAAAATGTCCCGACAGTTGGACCCAAGATTCACTATGTCAATGTTTTAAAGATTAGTTTCCTGTATGAGTGTTAAATCCTTTCCATTCTCTTCCTTTCTATGTATTTTGGGGGCTATGGTTAGCCAGGAATCAATCTTTGCTCAAGGACTCGGGGTGGGATCCTCTAGTAGCAACTTCCGATATCACCGTTACTTATAAGGAAGTATTTCGCTCTTTGAATTTGAAGCCTATTCGAGAGCTTCGTTCTCCTTCTATTAACTCGGAGTACCCTAGTTCTCCGATAGAGATCGTAAAGGCAATCCTAGAGCCTATGGGATAGGTGCGATCTTGAATTACTTTTCTTCACATTTTTTACTATAAAATCAATCTCGGGTGAAGGAACAAATTCTAGAGATGAGATTTTTACTTTTTCAGCTTCTTTTAAAATAGCTCTAAAAAAGAAATACATTACCTCCACATTTGGGGCGACTCCAAATTTGTATCGGATTGGTATATACAAAATAGATTGTTCATGGATAGAGTGTCCACTCAAAAGGTTTAACACAAAAGTTTTCACACAACTATCTTTAAAAACTAGATTCTAAAATTTTGATTTCTGATTTATAAATATATTCCCTCTTATGGAACATACTTACAGATATCAAATAAAGCTGAAAATAAAATAAATTACAAGTTTTTTTTTTTTTTAAATTTGCATTACTTTTTGTTTAAGTGATGATCTATTGTTTAATTTTACTATGATTGATCATGGTAGTGGTGGTGGTGGTAGTTAATGCTCATTGACACTGACTCTAGTCTACCATACCTTGAGAGGATTACTTTAATTGCTATAAAGTTTTATTTCGATGCTCAAAAAGATTAGAAAGACGACTACTAAGGTCCCCATAGTTTTGACATGTTAGAAGGTTAGGGAGGTTTGTATTGTAGCAAAGATTATGAAACTGCGATCTAATGTGGGTGTTCACAGGGATTTCTAAGAGAAAGTGGCTTTCATCCTCTACACTCATAGTCTCACATAGATGGATAGTCTTTTCCACCCATGGTGTTTTAGGAATTGTCAATCGTCTTGTTTCACTATGAAGCTCACGAGAGTTCGTACTTACATTGACTATATTAATTTTCTTCTTTGAGCTAGTTAACATAAAGAGATACTTTTGATTTTCCATATTAAGGTTAATGACCTCCTTATAGTATCTTATTTTTCTTTTAACCTTTGATTCTTTCTCGCTCCACATTTTCTCTTTAAACTTAGTGTGATAATATTTTTAATGTAATTGATATCTTGCAAAGTGACATTTTCATCAACCTGCCAATGATTTAACTAGACAATGACGTCTTTATATCAAACTCTTGAGCCTAAGTTGGTCTTGACTAGATTTTAAAGAAATTTTAGGAAATATTTGGTCTCCCATGTTATTTATTCCGTACTTGTACATTAGGTATCTAGTCATAGTAATTCTCTTGATGGAGGAAAATTCCCACTTCTAATAGGAGAATATGATAGGGTGTATTGCTTTTAATATGGAGTTAAATATTGAGTAATAAATTTTTACTAAAATAAATATTTGAAAGTTAAATGAATGATTTTTACTTAAAAATAACAATTTTATTTATTTATTTAATGTAATTATAAATTTTGCATCTATATGGTAGATAATTTGAATATAATAATTTTTTAATAACAAAATTTGTTGTAATATTAAAATTTACAATTATATTTTGAAAAATAATTTTAATAAAAAAAACAAAGTCCTTGCCTTTTTAAAAAAATGAAGAAAAAAGAATAAAATTTTGGTCTTATCTCATTAAAGGATTATGTAAATTTGTTTTCATAGTATATCTTTTTTATATTTAAAGTATAAATTAAAATGAATTTAGCTTTTACATATAAAAATGATTTTTATTTATAAATAAAAAAAAAATTAAAACAAACATCATTTATTATTTTATTTAATAATAGTTATACATTTTAAACCAAAACAAATAAAAATATGGGCTAATAAATACTCAAATAACCAAGTCTTTAATAATAAAAAATTATAATTTACGTCACAATTCTAAATACTCTAGTATATTCCTTTGAATAAAATATGCTCCACACATAATTAATAAATAAAGTCAAATAAAAAAAAAAAAGCTAAGGCTAGCATATTATGATAAAGAAAACGTGTAAAAAAACCATATGATTCATCGCATGAGCCCATGTATTCTCTATTTTTCAACCTTCTTGAATGGAAAAGGTTTGTGTTCATTTCCACGTCTTATTATATGATATGAGAGTTCTCACTTCTAATCTTTTATGTTTTTGTGTATTGCAGAGCGGAGATATATGATATAATATGAGCACTTTAACCTCTTATTTATTGTGTTTTCTACATGTGATCTTTGGAAGTCACCAAATGGAAAATTGTTTGACCAAGTTTTATATGACCGCAATTTTAATGATGATCATTGCGAGAGATATATGATATAATATGAACACTCTAATTTCTTATCTTTCTTGTTTTCTACATGTGATCTCTTGTAGCCACCAAATGGAAAATTGTTTCACCAAGTTTTAAATGGATTCATCTTTAATTATGATTATTGACATAATAACCATTTGGAAAACATGAGAGATAAGGTCCAACATTCTTCCTGATGGCTCCACCATATAAACTCCAAAATTTTTCATGAAATTATTATGAAAAAAATGTTAAATTATTAAATTCCAAGTGTTTACAAAATTTGGATAAGCCAAAACAATATTAATTCAAAAGCTAATATGATATATTTACCTTTTTTATTGTTAACTTCTTACTATAGAGATGATGAATATAGTTTTTTTTCAAGAAGAAAAATATTGTTCCTTGCTATTCATGAGAATCAAAGGTAACATTACAGCGCTGGAAAGGTCCACTGAGGAGATACAAAATGTTGGTATTAACCATCAACAATATCAGAGACTTGTATCACTGGAATAAGTAATCCAAAAACCTCCAGTAAACAAGAAGGACAGACCACATCTACAGAGAGGACCAAAAGAGGTCTGTCAAATGATCCAAGGATTGACACACAGAGGGACAAAGAGGACCCCTCAGACAAATAAAAAAAGAGCAAGATGTGTAAAAACACATACCGAAATCCACCAAATAGAATTCAGCTCAATAAGTGAAATACCAATGAAACCCACGAAGATAAGGGCCAGTGAGACATACGCATCATCAGAATAATTGGATTATAGTGCTTCCAATCATATCACCGTCATAAAATTCCAAATAAGTAAATACACCTTAGTTAAGCGAGAGTGCATTCTTGGATAATGAGTCAGCCCTCGAATTGTACTCCCTGTAGATGTGAGAGAAATGGATAGACAAAAAGGAGGATTTAAGTGCTTTAATTCTGTCACACCAGTGTGCCAGATCTAAAACATTAAGATCAGTTGAATAGCATGCCTAGTCAATGACCACCCTTGAGTCCCCCCAAATCTGAATCGAGGGAAGACCCATACCAGCAGCAACATGCATGAGAGACCAGATAGCCATCAATTATGAGCGAGTGTTCGTGTAGGAGCCGATACCCAAACAAGCCTGTAAGTAATGTATATGACTGATATGAAGTAAGAAGCTAGAGCCACCCACACCATGTGAGGTTGCACCGTCGAAGAACCCTGAGGGATAAGAGATCACAGGAGCAGTACCAATACATCTCAGGTGAGAGTGAGTGGCAGGCACCGGATAGGTATGAACAAGATGCATGATCCATTTGCAAATCGACTCCACCCTAGATCACCCTAGACCTGTCATCATTAAAAATAGTTCTGTTGCGAGTGATCCAAGTGCACCAAATGTAGAAGAAAACCAAGTATAAATTCACCTGAGCATGTGTGATCCAGTACTGAATGTTTGTCATCACATCGACATCCTTCCAAATCAGATTAACCCCGTATCTAGAATTTAGAGCTGATCTGACAGTGCAGGCGAAGGAACATGAAGAGAACAGGTGATGAACAGTTTCCAGACTAGATCGACAGAGGCAACAAAAGTGAGGCCCATACCATCCTCGCTTAACAAGATTATCCCATGTGTTAATTTTGTTTTCAAGATAGACCCAAATAAAGCATTTAATTTTAAGAGGAAACTTCCAAGTCCAAAGTCGCGAGTGTTTCCAACCCTGTGCAGGATCAAAATGTTCCTGAGCAATGTAGTGATAAGCCAGGTGAGCTGCGACCTTACCATTGAGCTTGTTTTGCATCTAGATAATGCAATCATGAGTCCCATTGAGTCTAATGCCCCCACCAAGGAGGCCTTTGATGTACAAATCCCATTCCTCCTTCCAGTATCCTCCCAGATCGAGGTCATCCACCGAAATCTAGTAGTGGTGTGAACTGGTGCTAGTATAATTGACAGCCTGAAAGAGATGAGTAATACCATAGTCCTTTAAGTAATCGCGAAGACCCACCGAGAGAATAAAATCTGTGGTCATACCGGCAAGTGGAGTTGAGCCCAGGATTATGGAGGATCCATCACCCACTGCCCAGCCAATACACCGATAGATCCAAGGAAGAGTGCGCACAAAGCCATTCCAGATATAAGAGGATATGGGACCGAGAGATGATGAATATAGTTTGATCTAAGTAGGATATTGTTTAGCCATTTATTCAATAAGAAATAGGCTAGCTTTATAATTTTTGAATACAACCTAAAATATATGCATTTATGATTTTTAGAAGAAAAAGATATGAGTTTTTTGCTTTTTAGTTTCCCAATAATATTAATAATTTTAGTAATTAATACAAAATTTCTTTTTGTATCAGAAGGAATTTCTCTATCCTTTGACTCTTAACCCTACATTTTTTTTTTGTTTCCAACATATTTACTAATTATTTTAGAAAGATGCCTAAACCTATTAAATAAAAAAACAAATCTAAAAAAATGGATGATTAGGAAGTTTCCATGTACTAAGAAACTAATTTTTTATTTTATTTTTATTTTCAATTTATTTCATTTTCATGACATGGGACCAATTTCATTTGGAAAAAATACTTATAAAATTTAATGTTTAAAAAAAATTAGTTACACTTTAAACATTTTAAAATATTACATATATTTGCATTAAAAAAAAATAGAAAAAAAATAAAAACATATTCTATGCCTAAACTAGAGATTAATAAAATTAAATGCAATTAATGGTTCTACTCAACTTAATGAATTCTTAGCTTTGTATATAAAATATGCATTCTTAATTTCATGTTTTTATTTTTCATAAAGTACACAGACTTCTTATATTATTGTTTAAATTCGGTTCTTTTATTATTTATTTTGCTTTTTGAATATATTTTAAATTTATTAAATTTATATTATTTTATCAAATTGAAGTATTTTTTATCTATTATATTTATTTGTTTTACACGTAAAACCATACATGCAGATAAATTAATATATAAAATAGGTAATAAATTTAGAAGTTAATTTCCTTCTCTATATAATGGAAATAGAATGTTTTACATAATAATAATATTTTTAAGTTATTTTACGATTTTTAAAATTAATAATATATAAATAGATAAGGAATTTGGACATTTTTATCGAGTCATTTTCAATATTGGGGTTTTCACGGTGGCACAATATTTTTAAGCGTGGGGATTTTCACTATGCAACAGTACTTTCAACATTGGGGTTTCTCCATGTAGCATAATCAAATCAAGCGCATTTTGAGTGAGCAATTTGTATAGAGAATTTTTATAAGATATTTTTAAAATTATTAAGTTTTTTTTATTATTTTATTTTATTTATTAAAAATAGTTTTTACTTCATAAGTATGAATATCTTATGAGATTTATCAACTGCTATCAAATGGAGATCTATCACAATTACTTTACAACTTTTTTATCATCGTATAGAGTTTATAGAATGAGAAGTTAAACTTTAAACTGAACTAGAGGTCATGCTTGATAATAAAATTGCATCCTTTGAAGATAAGATTGAAAAAAATAGACAATAAGATTACAACTTAGGAGAAAGTTGCACACAGTGGAGATTAAATTACAAGAAATGGAAAAGCAAATCCAAGGAACAAAACAACCAATCCAACAAGGAGAAACTAATAATTTAGGAAATATTGAGATGAAGAGCAAGATTAAAGAACTAGAAGAATAGGTAAATGACAATGGAACCCTAAATAGTCTAGAAGATCAATTGTTTAGACCATGAAAGTAACAAACGAGCCTTATACCTCGTAATTTTTGGTTTGGAGGAGGATACAGAGGATACGGTAGCTCTAGTTAGGGAAAAACTACTTAATAAGTTACATATTCAAACTACTTATCTCACAGAAGCAAAGAGGTTGGGAAAACTAATTGAGAATAAAGATAGGCTAATCTAGGTTAAGGTCATCTCTAAACACCATAAATTGGGAATACTTAGTAAAACACCAAGTAAGAATAAAAAATATTTGCAAATGAATATCTCACTCCAAAATATCAAGACGAACTACAATGGAAGTTCAAAAGGTAAAAGAAACTAGGAAAGAAAGAAAATGGGCATTAATAAAAAATAGAAATTAAGGTTGTTATCTAAGATAGAGACCGAAAAGATAAAATAAATAGGAATTCGACAATTCTAGATCCTCGGAGCTATTGAGGTTTTCCATGGATAAGAGATCCTGAGTTAAGTTGGATTTCAAATGAAACTGATATTATATTGTTGGTAAAAACTTGGAAGAATGAATAATCTAAGGTCCATACAATAGAAGGATTTGTCTTATGGTCGATATGGAACAAGCGATATTGTCACCGAGGCATTGGAGGCATAGCTTGTTACATTAGGGAGAATATTTCCCCTCATGTTAGGAAATATATGAAAGATATGTTCAACCAATACATATGTATGGAGATTATAGATATTAGTGTTAAAAAATGTCTTTATACCAATTTTCTATTTTGAACCTATCAAATCTAGCTTTTATAAGAAGAACAATTTAGATAAAACTTGTCTTTATAATGGCCTTGAACATGACATTTCTAGTTTAAGAAATGAAGGCAATATCCTCTTAATGGGTTACTTTAATGCTTGAACAACTAGTAACCAAGCTATTCATAAGTAATGCTTCCAACCCTAGTCCTCTATGGTTAGATGAAGATCGTGCTTTAGCTAACAACTACAAAAGATGTTGCCAAGATTTAGGGGGGAATTTGTTTTTTCTAAGCTAATCAAGCTTTGTAGTACTCAAGGTCTAATTATTTGGAATGATCTTACGAAATGGCCAAATTCTAGCTGAATAACTTGCATTCATGGGCTTGAAAGTAATGTGGCTGACTGTGTCATTTCAAATATACCTTTAAAAATCCAAATAATAAATTTTGACATTTTAAATGACCATGAGCTTGAATTGGATCATAGACCTTTAATTGTAATTATCAACTTTGTTATGCATAGTAATCTCATAGAAACAAATTCTCAGAGTCAAAAGTATTTAATCTTCAACAAAAGCAAAGTTGATCTTTTTCAAAATGATTTAAATAAAACTTCTATCATCTATCTAGTAGGGGAAATATAGAATACCTTTATCATAATTTCTCTACAACACTCTCATCTTCTATTAACAAGTTCTCTATTGGAGTGTTGTATAAAAATAGAAATAGAATAATCAATCCTTGGTATGACAAAGAGTGTCAAATCTCAAGAAGAGAAATCAAAGAAGCTATTGAGGAGTCCCTAAAAGTTAACAAGATAAATAGGTACAAATCCCTCATTAAAAGAAAAAAAGGGCCTATATAAATAATAAGCAAGATAATTTTTTACACCTCTCTAAGATGGATTTTAAGAAATTTTGGAGACAAATTCTAACTCACAAAACCAAAAATAATAATATGATTTTCTTGAAGGACTCGAATTCCTATCTTAATAATAACAATTCAACCCCTTTTTATGGAAGATGAAGTTTTTCTTTAAAAGATATAAATTTTGGGATTAAGTGCCTTGAAAATGGAAAAACTAAGGACATTGAAGGCTACCAAGCCGAAATCCTAAAAATTGGGGAGGTTTTCCCTCATCCATCACATCCGCAAGCTCTTCAATCTATTAGTTAAGCAAGGATTCCCTAAACCTTCGAATTAGAGCCTTAATGTACACATTTTTAAAATTGTCGATAAAAATAACCCCTCTAATTATATGACCATTATTACTAGCCCTCTCGTAGCCAAGCTATATGGTATTATTTTGGGAAATAAGATCAACTTATGGCTAGAAAATCAAGGTAAAAGAGATAAAGGGAAATCCATTTTTAGAATGTATCATTCCACCATAGACCACCTAATTACTCTTAGGATCATTGCAGAGAAATGTCGCAATAATAATATCAATCTCCTTTGTTTCTTTGTGGACATTAGAAAATATTTTGATATAGTGCTTAGGAATAATGCGTGGAAAATATTAGAAGAGTTAAAGGTTCCTTTCGAGTTAAGATCTACTGCAATAAGGTTGCATGCTAATTCCATCGTCAAATTTAAGAACATAGAGAGTTGGTTGGAAGATATTAATTGTAAATGAGTTAAGCAAAATTGCCCCCTCTCCCCTACCCTTTTTGGTATATACATTGATTAGTTAGAAAGCTGTTTAATAGAGGCATGATGCACTAGCACGATGTTAGCAACATTTGTTGTTATCCTTCTCCTTTATGCTAATGATATTGTTCTTATGGAAAGTTGTCCCTCTGATATATTGATAAGTAATTAAGAATTCTCAAGGATATGCTCCAGTATGGACATGATCATCAATACCGACAAAACAAGTTATGTTCATAAAATCTAATTAGGCCACTTACACTCCTTTTTTGTATGATAATAACATCTTGGAGGAAGTGACTTCCTACAAATTTCTTAGTCTTGATATCCATCACAAGCTTAACTGGAACTACAACATCAAGAAAATGATCAATGGAGGGTGGAAATTTTATTTTTGTCTTAAAATAGTTGTAACTCAACAAACCTTGTGATGTGGGACAAAAACAAATTCCTCTTAGAACATCTCATCACTCTTGTTCTCATTTATGGATGTGAAGTTTGGGGTTGTATCCTAACTAAATAATATTTGAGAAGGATTGAGAAAATCCATAAGCGTTTTATAAATTGTAATATTAAAACTAAAAGAAATAAGCTTTGTCATATTCTCCTAATTGAAGTAGATCTTCCCCCCATTGAAAGTATAGCTATGACTAGGTATCTATTGTACAAGAAAAAATAAATAGCTTGGGAGACCAGAGATTTCAAAAAATTGCTTTAAGTTCCATCCAAAACCACCTAAGGCTCAAGTGAGGTTGGCATAAAGATGTCATGTCTTGGTTAAAGATGTGTGGGATTGACAAAAATGACACTTTGCAAAAATATATGATATTAAAAATAGTATTAATTTGAAGTTCAAAAAGAAGCTATGGTGTAATGAAAATTTAGAGGATAAAAGAAAATTAAGATATTACAAGGAGGGCATTAATCCTTATCTTGAAGATCAAAATTATCTCTTTGTTTTAACTAGTGTAAAGAAGAAGATCCATATAGCTAAAGAAAGAATGAATTATCATGATCTACATAATGAAACATGTTGTTGGACCTTTCCTAAAATTCCATGGGATGAAAGGATCTATCATCTTTGAAAGAATATGACTGTTTAGGATCAAAAGCACTTCCTCTTATATTTCCTTGTCTACACCCACATATGATCTCAGTTTCAAATTTTTGGTTAAAACATAAACCTGCTCAATATTCTATCTCATTAAAATTATAGTAATTTAGGAATGCTCCTCTCTAAGCTTTTTGAGCACAGAAATAAAACTATAAAGCAAACCAATTAGTTCCTTAATTTTCTTTCTTAAGGTCCGATAGACTAAAATTGGTCTAAATGGACCTTAACTGTCATTGTTGTCATCGTTGTCATCATCATCGTCGTCATCATCATCATCATAATTTCAAAATAAACCAAATATTTTCTTACTTTTATTAAAAATTACGAACTCGACAGTTGTAACCTAGATTTTTAAAAATTCCTACCGGATTTTGTCAAAATCATGCCAAAATGTTTTATACATTCTGACCTAATTTGTAGAATTCTTAGACTGTGTAAATTTTTATTGTTTTGATTCCTCAAACCATTAAGAGAGTTTATTGTTTTGATTCCTCAAACAATTAAGAAATATTTTGATTTCAATTTTTATTAGTTTTATGGTAACAAAATAATATTTTTTTCATATTATTATAATAAAAAATAAAATAAATAGACCTATAAAAATGTACGTTTATGAAATTTTTATCTTAAGAAAAACGGTGGCAATATCGTTAATTCATCGATGAGGATTTTCTATTGGTAAGGGCCAAGTATTTTTCATTCTTGGGATTAGGAGTTTTTTTTAGGAAGTCAAAAGTCGGTTGAGAAATTCTTTAGCCACCATGAGACTCTTACATCCCATTAGGAAAAGAGGTATTACAATCATTAGAAAAACCCAATGTTGCATGGAAAAAAAATATTCATTTACTGGGCCATGCTCTTGCAATCCTTCATAGTCTCATCCAACCATGATTCAGGCGATACCCTCTCCCTATAGGGGAATTAAAAATTAGGGATTTTGGGGTGGGAGTGGCTGCGAAGTTGATTGGAGGTTGATGGGATTGATGTGTATTGCTTATGGAAACTAATGATAATTGCAGAAACACCACCTGTTAGGAATAGCGATGGCAAAGAATCATAAATTCTAGTAACATAAAAAATGTTATAGGAATCCTATCAATATAATTCATTATCCTTGGTTTTCAAGTTTGGCCATGTAGTAGCAACAATAAATTAATTATAATACTAAACAGAATAATGATATAGTTATTTTTAATAACAGGAAATAACAAGAAGATATAACATATTATATTAGAGGATGCATACTTTGATGCACCAACAAGCATAGTAATAGAAATAAAGGTCTACACCATCCCTTACATGTACCCACTCGACCTTGGGAAATCATTTACATGGATTTTGTGGGTGGGTTACCAACCACTAGGAAGGGGCATGACTATTTATTTGGGGTAGTTGATAGATTCAGCAATATGTGCATTCTTATGGCTTGTAAAAAAACCATCAAAGAACAAGAAACAACTCACATGTTATTTAAGCAAGCCTAGGTGCACTCTGGGATTCCAAGGAGTATCATCTTAGATAGGTATATCAATTTTCTCAATGCCTTTTGGACTACACTTTGGGAGACAATGGTCACTTGGTTGAAGATATACAACATTCCATCCATAGATAAATCGTAATGTTCCCCAGGGATATCAAAGGGCCCTAGGGACATATCATTAGCTCTCTAAGTATACTTATATAATTTTAGCACATCATATTAATCAAACAAATATTTAATTTCATTTTTCGTGATTTAATTTTGACAAAACCCCTTTCATTTCCAATACATTAAAATAGATTCAATAACTATTTAAATAAACAATCCAAGGGTAGGGAAAATTTCCTAACATCATATAACATCATCAAACCTTCAATCCAATCCATATCATAGATGATAACCACTTCTAAAGGCTAATTATTATTACTCATAGTTAACTAGTAATTAAGGTGTTAATTATGACACTTAACAACACCTAATGCATAAATGACCACACTTGTCACAAATCCATTTGTTTAAAAAATAACCATATATTATAAATCCCAATGGATTAATAACATCTAATTACTTTCAAATAATACTTAATTACCAAAATTGCAATAATTAATCATGGTAATTACGAAAGAGAGTCCACAAGACTAGTTACCTAGTTTTCCAATATAAGTAGCTAGTCTTGCAAAAAATAAAATTGTAACCATTCCATTAAACCCAAAATAAACCCTACTTCCATTAACAACATATTTAAGTGTGCGACTGCATCCAATTAAAGGTTTATTTGTAGATCATTCCAATTGCACATATGGTGATCTTTCCATCAATTCCAATGAAACTAGTTAATTCACCATAAGGAATTGAGTTTAAATAACTAAACCAAAATGAAATGAATACAAAATTAAGGGATAAAACCTGATAAGTAGCCACCTATATAAAAATAACATGTTAGAAACAGAGCACATGTCTGTAGCATTCCATTTTTACGAAAACAGATATTTCAATCCACAACTAGTTATCAATTTTGACCGCAATGTACCTAGTTTCCAATTTAACTTTCCAAATGCAAAATAAAGAGAAATATATGAATACTATAGCTCATGTAAATCATATAATGGGTCACCTAAATTCATATGGCTATATCTATCCACCCATATATATTCCATTAAATAACTCACAAAACTAGCTAATTCTACTCATGTGAATTGACTAGTAATTCTAGGAATTACTAGAATAATTAAATTCACAGCTCATAGAATCATTCAAATGATATTAAGACTATAAATAACATGTTTTATCATTCATAACACAGGTAAATACCATTCAAACATTTCGTCAAACCCTTCATATGCAAAGTCACAAATCTACTCAAAACAATTCCATTGACGGAGCTAGAAATTGGAAATTGATCCAGAATTCCGGTAGACATTTACCAAACACTATAAAGAATATTTACCCTAAAATTATCACACAAATTTCAAGTGTATTTCTCATACATAAGGATAAAAATAACACTCAGTAAGTTTTACAAACACTCCATGTTCCAAGTCTCCAAACTATGCAAAACAATCCAATCAAAGAATTAGTATTCGAATAAAAGGTGGAAGCATCAAAGAGAAGTGTCTTAAACCATTATGAGACTAGTGCACCATAAAAATACATGTTATATAATGAACATGGGAATAAATATAATTTCTATAGCATAGTTTCCAAAGAATCATTTCCTCAAACAATTTGTGGACAAAATCCCAAAAACTAGTTTCAGTTTCCTTCACAAAATTTACTTGCATAAATAGATTAAATTGCACAAGAAATTTATTCCACAAATAGATCATATATTTCATAAAAAATTTCATATGAATCCATAAATAAATCATATAATATACAAATAAATTAAATAAACATGAGATAAATAACTTATCTTTTCCAAATAGGCAACTGGAATTGAGTGTGCCATGTTCCACCCAACTGTAGACACAATACAAGACAAAACTTACTTTGCAATGATCACCCTCGAGACATAACCATTATTCCACATGTAAATGCACACTCAACCACAAATTCTCTTAAGAAATAAATCCAACCACAACCCAATGACAAGTACGACTTCTACTTCCACTATAGGGCAATTCTAGTGGCTCCATGACAACAATCCAACCACAACCCAATGGAAAATAACACTTCCATTCCAAGGAAATTATAGTGGCTCCAAGACAAATACCAAGGTCTCTAGAGTAACTCGTCTTGGGCAAAGTATTAGCAATGATCTCATACCAAGAGCATCAAAATCAAACCACAAGTTCCAAACAAAAGCACAAGAGAAAAATCATGAACCAACAAACAAGAGTGACTTCCAACAAAAGCAAATCAAATTCTTTCATGAGAAATTCGAATTGGAAGAGATATGGACACAAGAATGAGAGTTACATTCCAAAAGTAATAAATAGGATTTACACATCAAGTGGCTACACCAAGAGGCACAATAGTCCAAATCATGAGGGCACACTAGGTGAGATAGGGAGTCCAATCCTCGAATACAAATTAATCTCAAGGTAGATAAAACCAAGGAGTAACATAATATGTGAGGGAACATAACCAATAGGGTCCATCAAGTACATAATAAGAGTGTAAAACATCAACATAGTATCAACACACATAGTTAAACACTTTTTCACAACCCCTTGCTCGTAACATCATGTTTCCTCATTCTCTCTTTCATGGCATTGGTTGTCTAGTTGTTTTCATTTTATTAATTATTTTATAAGTTCAACATAATAAAAATAATAATAATGTGCGAACCATTGTCCAAGAAACTTATTCCAATATGTACAACATAACAACAATAATAACATGTACAGGGGATATACAAAGGGTATTACAACCCTCCCCGCTTAAACCATGCATCATCCTCAATGCGTACACATACATGCCGCAAAATCTCAAAAATATGAGGGTATGCCTCCATCATCACATATTCCAATTCCCAAGTCGCATTTTCAAGAGTACAGTGTCTTCACTAAACCTTAACCTGATGGATTTCTCTGTTCCTGAGTAGCTTGGTATTCTTTCCTACAATGACAACATGCTCTACTGGAAAGTCTCCTTTCAACTCCATCTAGTCATATCAAATATATATATACAAAACATAATCAACATCATGTATACTTGTAAACATGAAATCATATATATACCAATATGCTAACAAGGATCATATGTCAGTATCAAAATAATCTAAGCAACAAAATATCATGGAATATGCATCATCATCTAATGTAAAACAAAATAATCTACTCTACAATTTACCTGTATATATTCCAGTCAATTATATGCCTAGGATCATGCACATACTTTTTCAACAAAGAGACATGCAACACATTATCCACTTTTATGCTATGAGGCAAAGATAGTTCATAATCAGTTGGTCCTATCTTTTCCAAAATATCAAAGGGATCACAATATAGACCTACATGTTTACAAAAAATCCTCAAGTTTAAAGTACTCTTTTTTTGTTTCACTTTCAAAAACACATGATCCCCAACCTAAAAATGTCTATCAATCCTATTCTAATCTACATAACTTTTTTGTCTATCATGTGATATTTTCAAATTATGTTTAATCCTGACCATATGACCTTCCATTTTCTTTAATAATTCTGGCCCAATGACAACTATGTCTGTCAGATTGTCCCAAATAATAGGCATGTTTCATTTTCTTCCATACATTGCTTCATAAGGACTTACTTTCACAGAATAGGGATAACCATGTTTATAAGCAAATTCCATAAGATGTAAATAATTTTCCCATTTAGTAGGCTTATCCATTATGCACATTCTTATCATGTCTTCAATAACCTAATTAACCCTTTATGTTTGTCCATCTTTCTGAGGATGATGTGAAGTACTCATATCCAAATCTGTTCCAAAACATCTAAACAAACCTTTCCAAAAATGACATGTGAATTTTGAATCCCTGTCTGACACGATTGCTTTCAGAATACCATGCAATCTAGCTACCTCTTTCATATAAATATATGCTATTTAGGTTTCTTTATGTGTAGTCTTTATAGAACATCTTTAGTTAATTTGTCTACCACTACCATAATAGCATCATATTGTGACCCTGTCTTAGGCAATTTCATGATAAAATCCATATTGACTGCATCCCATTTCCATTCTAGTATCTGTAAAGGTTGTAACAAACCTGTAGGGTGTGTAAGTTCAAACTTTACTTTCTGACATTCTAAGCATCTAGCTATGTAATGTACAATTTCATTTTTCATTCCCAGCTAGTAATAATCCTTCTTAACCGTCGTTGTTGTCTTTTGATAACCACAATGAGCTTCATAAGGTACATCATCCATTTATTTTAAAACCAATTTCTTTATGTTTTCAGAGTTACGGATGTAGGCCCCATTCTAATACCTAAGTATTCCATCTTCTAGTTTATAGTGTTCAAACTTATGTGTTATTCCATGTTGTTGCAAAGTTGCTTTTAGCTATTGAAAGAATTCATTTGTATTGTTTTCCTCTTTTATTCTATCCTTTAAATATGAATTGCTAGTACTGATAGCTATGTTCATGACATTAATTTTCATACTAAGTGCATATGTCACTTTATTTAATTTTTATTTTATACATTTAATGTCAAAATCGGATTCACATAGTCGTTCCATCCATCTTTTTTGTCTTGCTTTTAGATTAGGTTGTTCGAACTGTTGAAGAATGTAAATTTGGAAGCTATTATTATTATATTATTGTTGTACCTAATTTGAGAGATGTTATTGATGTACTTGGTTATGTAAATGTACTTGAAAGAATCAAGGTAACCCTTTCATTATAATTTGGGTCAATAGTACCCATAAGAATATTATATAAATGTTATTTTCAATCTCCCTAGGTAAATCGGCCTTGTTTAGAGCAATATGCTGACCTAGTTAAATAAAAAGGTCACTCACTTGATGAGTATAAATAGAGAGGGATATCCTCTCATTTGGACACATCTCACACTCAATCAAGTGTGCATGAGAGAGAAGAAGAACCTGGGTAGAGAAGATAAGAAGCTATTATTGTCTTTGGAGTCTATCTTATCTTGGTTGGCATTGCACATGGTGATGGAATCTATAATAAATAAGTTGTTGGGTTTTATATCGTGTGGTTTCCTAAGATAAATCTCTATGTTCTTTTGTGTTTTTGTCTTTCTCTTTCTTTCAGTGATCCTATTGCATATGGTTATGATTTTATGATGCTAAATGTTTTAAGATATTAAATAAAAATTAAAATTATAACATGGTATCATAGCTACCCTGAAAGAAGTCTTTGCACATATGTAACACTCATACTAATGTAGTTGTCAGAGACTAGGACTTCATGCTCGAAACCCTAGAAGGAAAAATCTAGTCATCTAGGAACTTTCACTAAAACTTGATTTTGGAGAAGGTCTGGCTAGAGTTGAAACTCATACAGATGAATTGTTGATGCACCTTGTGCATGAGTTTCAACCTTAGATTCATTGTATTTTAGGAGATATTATCCATGAAAAATAGGGTTTCGGCCTCTTTCATAATTCAGTTTTAAACAGGTGACCCATGGAGAAATTTTATATCTCGGGCTTGGAATCTCCAAATCGAATTGCATAAGATATTCCAAAAAGGGCACATGTGACAGTCTATACAAGTTCATTATACTAAATCAGTTCATAAACATTCACCTTGGGAAAGTTAGCATACGTTCATCTTGGTGAATCCAATAATGCTCTAACCTATGGGTTTGGATAGAGGACATGCTAGACTACCTCAGGAAGAAGTTTTAGACCTTGAGTAGGATAAATTTATGAGATACATTAGAATTAATACAAGGCAATTCCGTAAAAGAAATTGAAGATACTAGGGCATCAAATATTTTGCAGTTTTGTCCACAGGGAGTATATTTCTCAACTCTCCTCGAGGAGGCGCATATTTCTATCCAATCAGATATGCAAATCGATAAAGTTGAAAAATTAGGGTTTCCCTATTAAACCCTAGGTCCACCAGAAATATTCTTCCAAAAAAGACATTGGAGCAATCATCCAGTTGAAGAAATATTATTGGTAAGTTCTATTCTCTCTATTTCCATTTGAATTTCTCACTTTAACAAGATGACAAACAATACAAATATTAAGGACAAGCTTGAAGGAGTTGAGAACTTCTAGGCATGGAAGTATAGAGTACTTCTCATAATAGAAGAGCATGACTTGGAAGACTATTGTTATACCAAAATCCTGTCACCATCATGGGATAAGACCTTTGACATACCTACTTGCCCTGAATCCCAGCTTTTGGAGTGAAGACTAAATGGTTTTTTATCAGTCTATCATACAAATTCCCAACACCGCTCATCCTCCTTTCAGGAGTGGTACCCCTGCTAGCACCACTTTTCATCGATTGTCCACAAGCGGTGCCATCGCCTATCACCATTGGTCCATAGGCAGTTATTACCAGAACCGCTTTGTCATAGAAGGAGAAGCGCGGTACCCTGGGTAAAAGGGAAAAAATAGAAGCTTCTCGAGGCTTCTAGATGATAATCCTTGAGATATCCCTTATCCCTACTATTGTGGGTTAGTTGAGCTCAAGATCCATCATCTTAGGATCTTAGAGGCCACCTCACCCACTCATTTCTCAACCATCTCTATCCATCTAGCCCTATAAATATGAGCTCATAGCCATGGTTGAGGTTGAACATTTTGAAGGTATTGTTATGCTGTTGGACTGATTCTTGGCCCGAGATCATTTGGAGAGAGCATAGAGAGCTAGAGTCGGAGCTTTTGGGGATGAAGAGCTGGTTTCATGGAGATGCATGTCAACACTAAGGCTTGGTTGTAAACTTCTTCATATTTCTAATGAAAGCTGATTTTCTGTCCCATATATATTGTTGATGTTTGATTTCAGATATATATTACTAGATTCCTTAGTCACTAGCATAGATTAGTAGATCATATTCTGGTTGCCTTGATCTGTTTCATGTTGAACTCTTTTGCAGGTACACAGGTGAACAATCAAAGCTTTGTATTCCAAATATCTACAATGTCTAGGGAGAGTTATCAACCTCTGTGATCTATTTGTTCTAGATCTGAACCATTCAGACCAGCGGAACACCTTTCTGTCTGCAGGAGGTGAAATATTCCGATCAAAAAATCTGGCGACTCCACTGGGGCGTAGTTGTATTCAGTTGTTCTGATCATCCTCAGTCTGCAACTCTTGTCCGAATCCAGGCTCCATTTTCTTCAACTCTTTACAGTCAGATCTACTTTTTGATTTGTATTATTTGGGTTTGATCTGTTCAAATCTGAGTCATTTCGATTTTTTATGCTCTGTTACCATATTCAATTCAACATTATTTACCTTGATCTAGTATTTTTTGATATGATCCATCATTCTCTTTCTTGTTTTTGCCATCTACAGGGAACCGCGGTAATGCTTTGTGCGAGGTGCGGTGGCACCGCTTGAACACAGTGGACAACAAGTGGTGCCACCGCTTGTATCCAGTTAGTGAGGAGCGGTGCTGCTTTGGAAATGCTCTTACAACACCTACAAAGCACGATACTAGGTAGGCATTAGTCCAAAACTATTTTTCCTCATTTTTCTTTGAAAAAAATTGGAATTTTGGTTGCTTTTAGTTATGTTATCAGGCTTGCGTTATTGAATCTGATGTGTGTGGCTTGCTGCTTTGATGGTTTAAGATCGATTTTGAGTGGAATTTCAAAAAAAATTTAGTCTTTTTGATTGTTCATCCGCTTCTTGATTGTTGGTTGTGTTTAAAGAAGGATTTCTTGTTTTCTGAAAGTTAGGGTGCTCATTGAACTCTCTTTTCATTGTGTATACTAAAAGAAGAACACTAGATTATCTTCTAGATTTCATTTCTTGCTTGCATAGTAAACTTCTTTTTTTTCCCTTCAAAAAAGAAAAGTTATTCTTGAGATTAGGACATCATATTTGAGCGTTGGATTTGGGTTTTTTGATTGGCTTCATAAGCTTTCAGGACCTTTATGATCTTTCGTCTCTCATGCATATAGGACTATCTCAATAAAAAAAAATGGTAGTTTGAAGTTAGATTTGCTTATGTTTTTAAGAAACTTGAAAATTTAGAGTGCATTGGCATATAGGTGTGCTTGGTGTTGTTCTTTTATGAAAAGAGATTCTCACCCTTCCCATTTTCTTTCGAAAAGAAGAGTTTGGTTTGTAGAAGTGTTTGCTTGTCTTTGATTTGGTGTTAATGACTGTTGATTGGAATGATTTTTGGTTTTGAAACAAATAGAAAAAACACTCTCTTCCCTCCCGTAAGTAGGCATATTGAATGGTAAAGTGAACATTTGCACATGCATACTGCATGGTTTTACTTTTATGTTAGAACATCATGCATTCACCTAACCGTACAAGTTAAAATCAATGGTAGTTGTAGGTTAAAATTCATGTAGTAACTTGAGTGATAGGTTAGAGATATGTTCGGGTGTCGTAAAACGTAGGAGCTATCGTTATTTGTTAGCATTACATTCCGGGACTCACGCGGTTCTTCCATGTACCGTCGGTATATCGAACGACCTTTCACGTACCCTTGATGTATATAGAAAGGTACTTCATGTACTCGATTGTATATTAGAAGGCCCCTTGTGTACGATTATGCATTAGACAACACTACTATCGATTCGAGCTCCCACGTACCTTGAGTATATCGAGAGACCCCACTAGGGTACCTTATCTATCTGAGAAAAGCCCTTTGCCCATCTTGTTTGGAGCCATACACCGAAAAAAACATTCAGGGAGATTACTATGCATGTACCCTCGAGGTATATCGCGAGTGGCATTGGCTTGACAATCCTAGTGAGATACTTGACTCTTGAGCTGCTCCTGTCATTTTAAGTTTGCTTGTTTTGACCTATAGTTTGAGTAGGGAAGTCTTTTGGTGTGTTTTTTCTAGATTTTCAGACCTTAGGTTAGATAGGAACTGTACACGCTGGCTGAGTTGAGACAGTCCAGGAGAGTACGGGGCTTACCAACCGATTTTACTTCTGTTTCAGAAGGAAATCCAATGGAAGATATCGACCAAGGAGCTGCTACCACCTCCCAAGTGGGAGATAATGTGGCGGTGGAAAGTGGAGTACCATATTCTTCACACTCGCCTCCCTTGGTCCAACATCCTTCCTGTGAGGATTCATTGCTCCATCCTCCCTCGGAAGATCATGTTGATGATACCCGTCCGGATTTTGGTCTTAATGCTCCTTTTTGGGAGACACCCATCAGATAGGCCATTACCTCATTTGGCACCCGTGTAATTTCTCCTGAAAGTGAAGAAGAATGCAGGAAATACCGTGTTGCTATCCTCCGTGCATAGGAGGTAGAAAAGCAGATTGAAAACTTATTAGGCCCTTCACCAGTTCGTTCCACATTCCTTCCTATGGGATATCATTCATTAGCCGATTCTATGAGACCCATTGAACCGATTATAGATCATCCATTAACAACCCACAACCTAGGTCAAATTTCCACCCCTCTCACCTCTTATGTTAGGTCTGTTCTGAATCCTCCTAGATCTTTTGCATCTGGGGCCCAACCTTCAATTCCTGTGTCTTCAGTACCTTTGAATGCTGGGGGGCAACCCCCGGCACGACCTACATTATCTGATCTCAAAATTGTACCTAACATAGAAACATCTACCATAGCAGACCCCTAACATAGCAGACCCCTAAGAGCAGATCCGTAACATAGCATACCCCTAAGAGCAGACCCCTAAGAGCAGACCCCTAACAGAGCAGACCCCTAACATAGCAGACCCCTAACATAGCAGACCCCTAGAAGCAGACCCCTAACATAGAAGACCCCTACCATAGCAGACCCCTAAGAGCAGACCCCTAACATAGAAACATCTACCGTTTTTGTCCCTCCCACCCACAATAATGTGGTAAATCCCCCATCTAGTTCAGGTCAGCCCTTGGGGGCACAACTTGTTTCCATTCAGTCTTCTAGTGGTTATGGTTATCAAATACCTGTAGGTAATCATTCATCTAATCCTACTGGAATTCCATTCCCTAGCAATACTTTTACGCCATGGGGGAAAATCAACTGGTCTTACATGCCAGCCATGGGAGGGATACCCATACATACTGCGGGAGGTGCGGGAGGACCACCTTATGGAGGTCCTCCCCCTAGGGGACCTAATGGTCCTGGAGGGCCTAGTGGTCCTCCTCATGGTCCTGGGGGACCCGGTGGCTTTCCTCCTTATGGCTCAGGAGGGTTTGGTGGCCCTCCACCTAGTGGTTCTGGTGGATCTGGAGGTTTCCCACCTCCTGGAGGTTCCAGAGGGTGTGGTGGTCCACCTCCAGGTGGCTTGCCTCTTGGTGGTCCTGGTGGTCTTGGCAGTCCTGGTGGCTTTGGCGATCCTCCTCTTGGAGGCCCTGGTGGTCCTAGCGGTCCTAGTTCCAAAAATCAACCCCCCATGGGTAGATTTCCCGGTAGTTCTTCCTCACAACAACCTGTTTATTATTCCATCTATGGCCCTACTGGTAATTTCATGCCATATCAATATTACCAGTATGTGTAGTCCAATAGACAGTTACCTTTCCTTGCAACTTTGGACTTTCCTGATTTGTCCATGTTGATTAATGATCCCATTCAACACAATCCCTCATGGCCTCCCATTCTGGTAAAGTTACCATCGGATATTCCAAAATTTGATGGGAAGCAGGGTGAAGATCCGCGAAACCATGTTATGACATTTCATTTGTGGTGTTCCTCGAACTCCCTCATGGATGATTTCGTTTGGTTATGACTGTTTCAACGAACTTTGATCGGTACAACTGCGAAGTGGTATATTGAACTCCCTCAAAATTCGTTTGTGGATTTTGGCTCATTGGAAACCATATTTATTACGCACTTTCAGCTCCCTATTCATTATGAAAAGGGCACTGATCTTTTAACTTCTCTGCGACAGAACACCTCCACTTACATTTCTGACCATATTCATGAGTGGAGAAGGCCGAGAAGACTTATTAAGGCCCCTATTCCGGATCAGTTGTTAGTTGATTGGTTTACTAAGTCCTTGTTGCCTCCTATTGCCCAATATGTGGCTATGGGCGGTGCCGTTATTTAAGAGCAGGCCATTAGTCATGATCAGTACCTAGACTTGTTCTATTCCCAGTCCGGGACTCTTTATGACCTAATTCCTCAAGCTCCTCGCCCCAGCACTGACCCTGCCAAGCCATCAGTAGAAGTACCTGTTGATGGGATTGTTGGTTCAATCCAGTCCCCATCCGTAGTGAAACATGCCAAGCAAACCCAAATTGCTACTCCTTCGACTCCCAAGGTTTCTACCGAGGTCAATTCTATTCAAAGTAATCAAACCTTCGGTAATAAAAAGAAAGGTAAAAATCAAAATAAAAAACCTGATAACCAGCATGAGACCCCACAATCAACCCATAATGACAACAACACAGGGAAAAGGAAGGCTAAATACCCTTGTTTTTTATGTGGTGGTGACCACTTCTCAAAGGAGTGTCCCCATCGGGACGAGATCTCCCAGTTTTTGAAGTCTAATCCCACACCTGTAGTACTTATGGATCCTTTTCCCTCTCAACAACAGTTGGTTGACCACATGTCGAACCAGGGTAACTCTAGTTCATCAGAGGAAATTCATATGATGTCCTCAAATACCATCCATTTGCAAACTCGAAGCCAAAATTATGATAAACCCATAGATAAGCAAGGATATCAATCTTCTTCAGGGAAAGCTCCCTCTACTAGTTCTCTGGAATCCTCATCTACTATTCCCTTGTCTATCGAGAAGCCTACTCTCGACATGATTTTGCGCCCACCAAAGAGTACTCCTCGGAAGGCTGTCTTTAATCCCAATGCCCGAGTTACTCAATTCTATAATGTGGTTGAAGATGTCGGTCAGGCACTGTGTGCGATGTCTACCTTAGAGGTGCTCCAAAGTTTCCCTACACAGCACAAGAACTTGTTGACCACATTAGGAGCTGTAGACCCGGATAACACTAACTTGATTCACTTCAATGTTGAGAACTATAAACCTAGATTACCACATAAACTTGCTTTTCAGATCATTACGAAAGTAGTGGGAAAGAAAGTCTTCTGAACAGTGCTGGAAGAAGGAGCTTCGACCTCGGTGTTATCTTTGACTTGTTGGAAAGCTCTTGGCTCTCCTGAGCTTGTCACATCACCCACGACCCTTAAAGTCTTTGATGGACGGGTATTCAAACCCCATGGCCTCATATCAGCCCTCCAGGTCGAGCTGGGGGAAATTTTTTTTCCATCCAAATAGAAGTGGTAGATGCCCCTTTGGATTATAACCTCCTTTTGGGAAGGAATTGGTTCTATGCCATGAGGGCTATTGCTTCAACAGTATTTCAAACGGTCCAATTCTCGCATCTCAGGAGAATTGTTACGTTTGACCAGCTTGATTTCTGTACGTCAGATGTTACTACCTCCATGGTTAATAACATCCCCATGTTAGGTCAGTCCCCTCCTCCTTACTAGTCGATTGGGGTAGGAATGTTGAAGGATTCATCCCTTATGGGGATTTTTCCCTCTGCTCCTCCTAGCACGGATACCGTGACAGTACATATGATCACTTCATTTGATATTGATCCCCAGGGCACAAAATGTTGTTGATTCCACCTCGTTGAGCTCACATGAAGCTATGTATGACACCATTCAAACTTGCTCCAATGATCACACTAATGACATTCATTTAGTGGCTTCGGATCCTTACCATTTACCGTACTAGTTAGAATCTTCTCTTTCGGTTCTAAACTATCTCTCCAATACTTTTTTTTTCGACAAGTCCATTATAGAGATCATGAATACTGATGAGTCCATTTGGGAGGATCACCATCATAGATCCATGTTCCTCCCCAATACCAGTTCGGGCAGCCATGATTTTGCATCCTTGTTTCCTACTGATATTGTCAACGTTCCGCAAAGTCCTATATTATTGCGAGATACAGATTCTGAAGGAAACCTTTGCAAGATTACTCAGATGAACCCTATTGACATATCATCCAAGCCTTATGTTATTGAGCATGTTCATGTTGGACAGAACTACTCCACAGATGAATTTGAAGCATATAAGGCACTTTTTAAGGAATTCCGTGATGTTTTTGCCTGGTCCTATGAAGAAATGCCAGGGATCGACCCTTCCATTGTGGTCCATGAGATTAAAACTTATCCCACGGCTAAACCTGTCAGGTAGAAATTTAGGCAAGTCCATCCTAAGAAGGCCGCAGCTATTAAAGCTGAAATTGAGAAACTTCTGAAAGATGGTTTTATTTATCCTGTACCTCTGACAAAATGGGTATCGAACGTTGTCCCTTTCAATAAAAAGCAGAGCACCATTAGAGTCTGTATCGACTTTAGGGATTTAAATAAAGCTTGTCCCAAGGACAACTTTCCTACCCCGCACATCGATTAGATTATCGACAACTGTGATGGAAGTGTCATCTTTTCATTCATGGATGGATTTTTCGGCTACAATCATATTGAGATATTGCCCACCGATCAGCATAAGACGACATTCATTTTCCCATGGGGAACCTTTGCATATAAGAAGTTACCTTTCAGCTTGAAAAATGATGGAGCCACGTTCCAGTGTGCAATGTCCTATGTGTTTCACAACATTAAACATATTGTTTAACCGTACCTTGACGACCTCCCTGCTCATTCACAGCGATGGGAAGACCATCCCAGTCATCTTAGAGACATATTCCTGAGATGTCGTCATTATAATATATGGCTCAATCCGCATAAATGTGTGTTTTGCGTTGAGACGGGACGCCTGCTTGGATTTGTGGTATCCAAATATGGCATCTAGATCGATCCTTTGAATATTTCCGCCATCATTAATCTACCAGCCCCAACCAACATCCTTGAACTCCAAAGTTTGCAGGGGAAGGAAAACTTTCTCCACCATTTTGTGTGCAATTTCGCTGAGAAAACGTACGGTTATATGCGTTTCCTCAAGAAGAACACTCCATTATTCTAGGATGACTAGGCCCAATGTACCTTTGATAGTATTAAACATGCTCTGACTCATTCACCTATGATACACCCCCCGGACTATTCAAAGGATTTTCTCTTGTATATTGCTGCCTCAACTACTACCATCGCCATGGTTTTAGTGCAAGACAATCTCCACGGTCAGGACCATGTGATTTATTATGCCAGTAAGAATCTTATTGATTCTGAAACTCGTTATTCACATGTGGAGAAGCTAGCTTTGGCCACGGTCATTGCTGTGCAAAAATTTTGTCACTACATTTTGCTTCGCACTACCACCGTATTGGCAGACCAGAACCCGATGTATTACATTTTGACTCGTCAGGTACTCGGGGGCAAGTACTCCCATTGGATCATCATCCTTTAGGAGTTCGATCTCGAGTTTTCCAAGGCTACATCAAAGAAATCCTTGGTTTTTGCCGAGCTTATATGTGACCTTCCCTTTGCTACCATGGAATCTGATCCTAGTGATTCATTTCTAGATGAATTCCTATTCCTAATTAGCACTACTAATCCTTGGTATGGAGATTTGTTAATTTATCTTCAGACCCAACGTTTTCAGCTGCATCTATCTTGCAATGATTGTCATCGCATCCGGCACCACGCGAAATACTACCTCATCTTGGATGATACCTTGTATAAACGTGGGATTGACTCCATTCTCAAGTGATTCCTCACTCATGAGGAGGCTGAACACATGCTAAATGATTTCCACTCTGGAGCATGTGGTGGTCATTTATCTGGGATGGCTACAGCCCAGAAAATCCTTCGCACTAGCTATTTATGGCCTTCTGTCTTCAAAGACTGTCATGAGGCTGTTAAGAAGTTCCCACCATGTCAACATTTTTATCCCAAAAAGCACACCCATCCTGCTCCGCTTCACCCCGTCATTACCATTGGCCCTTTTTCCAAATGGGGGATTGACTTCATGCATTGTAAACCTACCTCAGATGGGGCATCGTTACATCATTGTAGCCATGGATTATTTCACAAAATGGGCTGAGGCCATGCCTACATATGCAGAAGATGGTAAGACTTTCGCTCTCTTCTTGTTCAATCATATCATAGCTAGATTTGGAGTTCTGCAGTCCATCGTCACTGATCACGGATCTCATTTTCGTAATCAAATGATGGAGGAATTGAGTGCCAAGCTAGGTTTTCGCCATGAAAACTCTATGCCATATTATCCGCAAGCTAATGGTTAGGTAGAGGCCATTAACAAAGTTTTGAAAACTAAGCTTCGTCGGATGGTTGGAGATCATAAATCCAATTGGCATCTCGTTCTTTTTTCCGCTCTTTGGGCTTATCGGACTTCCGTGAAAACAACTACTATTTTCACACCATTCCAGCTTGTCTATGGACTTGAAGTTGTCTTGCCGATCCAATGTCAGATTCCATCTTTACAACTCGCTGTCGAACTTCTCCCAGACACTTCCGCGGAGGAAGCAAGATTTTTGTACTTAAATAACCTTGATGAGACTTGTAGAGATGCTTCCTTAGCTAATGAGGCACATAAGAAATGTGTCAAGGCACAGTATGATAAATCCATCCAGCCTCGTGTTTTCAATGAGGGTGACCTAGTTTTGACTTATGACCAGAGATACGACAAGTTAGGAAAGGGTAAGTTCGAGTCTATGTGGTATGGACCTTTCGTTATTTCCAAAGTGTTAGAGAAAGGAGCCTATGAGTTGGTAGATTAAGATGGAATCCATTTGGGGCAACCTCGCAATGGGTTGTACCTAAAAAGGTACTATGCCTAGGTCTTCTTGCATGGTATCTTGTATATATGTATATTGATTGAATTTCAGTGTGTTTTTAGTATTTTCAAGATGGTTTTGAGTTTTGGTGTCCGCATTTGTTTATACCATGTTTTGGTCATGCGGATGTCTTTCTATGGCTTCGCTGATGGTGCTTGCTACCACACCTTGAATCTAGCCTCAACTGCTTGGGTCCTCTATTCCCCAGCTGAATATTTGGTCAGTCAGGAGCGGTTTGCTTAGGTCCCGCTATTAATAACATCGCTGAGTATGAAGTAGTCATCGGTCTTCTGGCCGAAGCTGCTTCCCAGGATGTCTGTGATCTAGTAGTTTTGATGGACTCTCAGCTCGCGGTTTGTCATTTAAACCATGTCTACCCCATGAGGAACCCGGTACTCCTCCCCCTCTTTCAGAGGGTACGTTTGTTAGAATGATCATTTGGATCCATTACATATAGGCATATCCCTAGGGAACATAATGTAGTTGTTGATTCATTAGCTAATTACATCCTAGATTGGCATATTGCCCATTCATGACATTAATCAAACATGGTACATTGTAAATAAACATTTAAAGACACATAGAACTCATAGAAAATGCATTCATCCATTTGAAATGTATAAACATCGTGTAAAAGTCTGTATATATATATATGAAAATTTTACAAAAAATAGGTCTCGAGACCTCATCTGAAGCACGTAGGATTTCAGGCAAAATCATCATACAAAATCCTGAAGCTATCAACTTTCAGTATACATGTCTCATCCACTAGTGGTGCTCGTGATAGCACATCACTGCTCGAGCCACCCTGCATAGTAGCCTGCTAAGTCGGCCTGGTACTTCCACCGTAGATCTTTGATATCTAGTTGGGAGGTCATCTATGTCAGCATCTGGGATGTCCAGAGTCAACCTCTCGAGGTTCTCCTCCAGCTCCCCGGTGATATCATTACCCTGTGGCACAAAGCAAGCTCTGACTCACCTGTCTAATGGAGATGCTCCTCCAGGCCTCGTTGCTCCAATATCTGCATGAAGACAAAAAGGTATCGTCACTTATCATAAAAAAATATAAAACATAAAAAAAATAAAAACATTTTCCATCCTTAGGGTTTTTTGTTTCTTACCAATGTCTCCCCACTGCCCTCCAGGCGGGAGTGGTAGGTCAGGATCACCTATAAAATCTGTGCCCTCATAGGCATAGTCCTCGACCATGAGCATCTGATCCCACAGCCATCTGAAGAATGCGTCACCGAAGTTCACTCTGCCCCTACCCTCTCCTGTGCGAGCCATGATCAGGACCCACCTCAACATGCGAGGGTCCCGTGCTGTCAGACTCTGAAAAGTCACCTGGGGACTCATCTAGGGGACCTTCTCAAAGAAGAAACAAGCTAAGATGGAACCAAAGCCGAACTGATTCATCTCTCCCTGCCAACATTTAGTCAGCTGATCCTTGAAGATTGGAAGCAATGATTTCACCTAGTTGAACACCGTAGGTGCCATTGCCTCTAGGGCATACAACATATGTTCCCTGGAAGCCTGATGTACACCCTGGCTCCCTGCCACCCTTTGCATGGTGAACAGAAAAATTTGTAGAGCCCTGTCTGTCACTACCCTGATGGGAATTTTCTTCCCCGATGTACCTGTACCTGGTGCATAGTGTCTATCTATGAGCTATCTGGTGGTAATTTCCACACCACGGGAACCTTTCAGTGAGATAGGGGCACCCTGTCTCGATAGGCCAGTCAGGAAGTAGATGTCCTCTACCTCCACTATAAGTATATGTGCCCCCACCTCAAAATACTGTTGTTCTGGATCCCACATTCTCAGTATGTGTTCCATTAGTCTCTCATGGGACACCATGCTTGGTGTCTAGAAGAAATTTAGAAGCCCACAGTTCCAGAGTGTGGCAATACAAACCAGATCCCTTTCAGTAGCAGCATCCTCATCATCATGTGTTCTTTCCTTCCATATCACCATATTTTGGAAGCCTAGACCTGCCAAAAATAACAATGGTATGTATCAATATCATCCTTGAGTCACCATAAATCAAAAGAATGGGTAAATTTTGTCTATATCATTGGTTTAATTTCTCCACGGCTGGCACCGCCTGTGCCCCGTTGGAGACAGGCGGTGGCACCAGCTGTCCACTATATTATTGGCGTGGTTCTCGGGTGGTACCACCTATCCCGCAAGGGGTAGCCGTGGTGCCCACAAATAGGATTTTAGGGCTTGCCAAATAGGCCTAAAAACCCACCAAATCCCCCAAAAAAAGGCGATGAAATGAAAGATGAAGATCTTAGCTATTCCCTGAAACTGACGAGGCTGAAAATGGACTGTGGGAACTCTCAGTATCAGCTGTGGAAGATCTGGCTAAAAAATGCTCCAAGTGCTGTCTGCTAGAGGTAAATAGTGAAATGTTTGATTTTTTACTATTTACTTGCCTTATATAGACATTTTTTGGGTCTGACTTAGTATAGTTTTGATATTACATCATGTTCTGGTCAAAATCTATTTGTCGTAATCCCGTGATGTTGATTTTGGATGCGTTTAACACTTGTTTATGAGTCGTCTACAGGTTGACTTTAGTAAAAGCTTTGGAAAGTTTGTTTATGGATTTTTCGTACTTTCACAAAACAAAAAAGGTCGTTGAGCATTTATTATGACACTTTGTCATGCTCGTTACAATCTAGTGTCAAAGTTCCGATTCTAGTTCAAGTTTCTTTCCAGGCTCGTAAAATACAACATTGTGTAAAGAAACGTCATGGAGTCTTCTTTTCACATATTCTTTCAGACTCCTTAAACATGAAAAGATAGTCAAGTCCATTTCTGAATCTTTCCAGGCTCGTAAAAAGTGACATTGTGTAAAGAAACTTCATGGAGTTCTCTTTAAACCCTTTTCAAGCTCCCTAAATACGAAAAGATTGTCGAGCGATCTTGTCTTCTTCACACTCGTTAAAGTATTTGAAGAGTCGTCTATCCGACGGTAGGTTATCTCTTTCTCGGTTCGGATAGGACTATTTACGAGAAAGGAACACTCTAGCCAATCAAGACTGGAAGAGTTCTCTAAGGTATGATTTTATACTTTTTTGGGCCTTAGAGACTAAATCATACGAAAAAGGACCCCCATGGAGTCTTCTTCCGTATTCGTTCAAACTCTCTAAACATGAACGATACCAAGTTTTCTTTCGGTGGACTCGTTAAATTAAACATTGAGAAACCCATTTTGGGAATGAACCCATCCTCTCTTAGGTTCGTAAAACATATGAGACTAGAATTGTCTTCTGACAAGCTATATCAAGTGTTTGTTACCCTCTTTGAACTCGTAAAACCAAAAAGAGGCACTCATCGATCATGATGGGGAAAATGGGAAAGGGAATCATTTTGTAAATAATGGCAGTTGTTTGTCGTTACCTTTGAACATGGCACTTGTTTGCATGATCATGTCAGTCAATTGGGTATTCATCTAATCTTCGTGACGATCTACTTTCATGAGTCATGCCAATCCTTTGAGTCTTTCAAAAGAATGCATTGTCCACTGTCACATTGTGTATCTGTCCTGTCTAGTCATGCTGCCAAGTCATTTTGTCGTGCCACTCGATGTTCAAAGGGGATCTGAAGAAGTCTTACCTCTACAGTATACATAGCCTTTGTGTCAGTATCTTTGAGTCAGTGATATGGTTACTACATTCACATCATTCCAGAACTATGTTCCGAGTTTCGTGTCATTGATGTGGGACTCATCATGGCCCTCCTTCGACAAGACTATTCCTGTCGACATCAACTCATCATCCGGGAAATAGTCTTAGAAACAATATTTAGTACCTTGAGATCTGTATGCCTTAATGATAGATTCTCTCGCTCTCAACATTGGTTCACATCATTGACCTTTGATCGATAGAATCGACTGGGTGTTCGACGTCAGGACATCTATTCGCACTCAGTAGATTGTACTCGAGTACCTTGGGAATCATTGACATTAATGGTGATCTCCCTCACACTTGTTAACAGTTCACATCATTGGCCAGTAATCAAGTGGTTTCTACCATTTTCGACTTCAGATCATTGCAATCACATGGATAGAATCGTACTTTGTGGAAGATGAGATGAAGACCCTAGGCATTTGTTTAAAAGCACTCATTGCTTTTTCCCCAGGTTGCGATGGAGTTTTGTATATCTAGCATGGATCCACATTTGTATGGTTGTGGCTATGCTCAAATTTGCATTTGTATGACATAGATCTACGTTGTATGTCTGGTATCTATGTCCAAGTTTGAGTCCTCTATCACATGGATCTACGCTGTATTCTAGTAGCCATGCTTGTTTATTCCACTCATGGATCTACCTTGTATTGGTATGCAGCTATGAGTTTGGTTACTTGCGTCTATGAGTCAACATACTGATGTACTACAGATGCCTACTTGAATGCATACTCCGATCGAGCCAACATTTTCATCTCCTGGCAACGACTTGTTCTCAAAGCTCTCGTTTATCATATCACTCTAAGACTCATGCTTTGGGGGGAATCCTATTATACCAAAATCCTATCACCATCATGTGATAATACCTTTGACATACCTACTTGCCCTGAATCCCAGCTTCTGGAGTGAAGACTAAATGGTTTTTAATCAGTCTATCATACAAATTCCCAACACTGCTCATCCTCCTTTGTTTAGGAGCAGTACCCCTGCTCGCACCGCTTTTCATCGGTTGTCCACAAGTGGTGCCACCACCTGTCTCCCTTGGTCCATACGTGGTTATTACCAGAACCGCTCTATCATAGAAGGAGAAGCACGGTACCTTGGGTAAAAGGGAAAAAGAGAAGCTTCTCGAGGCTTCTAGATGATAAGCCTCAAGATATCCCTTATCCCTACTGTTGTGGGTTAGTTGAGCTCGATATCCCTCATCTTATGATCTTAGAGGCCATCTCACCCACTCATTTCTCAACCATCTCTATCCATCTATCCCTATAAATATGAGCTCATAGCCATGGTTGAGGGGAGAACATTTTGAAGGTATTGTTATGCTGTTGGACTGATTCTTGGCCCAAGATCATTTGGAGAGAGCATAGAGAGCTAGAGTCGTAGCTTTTGGGGATGAAGCACTGGTTTCATGGTGATGCATGTCAACACTAAGGCTTGGTTGTAAACTTCTTCATATTTCTAATTCAAGTTGATTTTCTGTCCCATATATATTGTTGATGTTTGATTTCAGATATATACTGCTAGATTCCTTAGTCACTAGCATAGATTAGTATATCATATTATGGTTGCTTTGATTTGTTTCGTGTTGAACTCTTTTGCAGGTACACAGGTGAACTATCAAAGCCTTGTATTCCAGATATCTACAGTGTCTAGGGAGAGTTATCAACCTCTGTGATCTATTTGTTTTGGATCTAAACCATTCAGACCAGCGAAACACCTTGCTATCCGTAGGAGGTGAAATATTTCGATCAACAACTATGTCAAAAGAGAAGTTGTATATCTAGAGGGAGATGAGGAGAAATATAAGCATAAGAAGAACGTATTCAAAGCCAAGAGGATCATTCCAGAATTTATTAAAGACCATTTGATCCCACATGTATTATCCTTGAATAATCCCAAGGATATGTTTGATGCTTTGACCATCTTGTACGAAGGAAATAATATCAATAGGAATATGGATTTGAGGACTCAAATCAATACTGTGAATATGCAGATGTTAGAAAGCATTCAATCCTACTTCACAAGGGTCTCCCAGATCAAGGAAAAACTAGAATCTATTGGAGACAATGTTGATGAATTAGAAGTGGTGATGACCACCTTGAATGGTCTTCGAAGACCATTGGAATCTTTCATTCAAGGAACTTGTGCCAAAAGGAAGCTCACCAAGTTCAGTAGAATATGGGAGGAATGCACTCAAGAAGAGGCCTAATTAGTAGCGAGGGAAGAAAAGTTGTGATATGATGACAATCAACCCCTAACATCTCATGCCACAAAAAATGATGAACCAACTGAGAAGAGAACAAGGGAATATTCTCCAAGTGACGAGGAATATGTATTTTGATTTAGAAGGATTCAAATCATGAAGATGGAAAAACCTCTTATCCATCTCAACATTGGATAAGAAGGGATGCAATTGTGACTAGTGATGAATAAGAAGGAACACTCGAATATATGGTGTAGAATACTTGCTCAACATTGTCGTTCATGATCAAATCAAACAAAGGTCCTCAGAATCAGACGATGAAATAAGAGAATACTATCAAAGTATCTAGTAATTCTTGCAAGGAGAAAAAGATCAAGAGGGATTCTATCAAACAAACAAAGATAAGTATTTTAATTGTCATTTCATGTATATCTAGTTGCTTACATTATATTGTTTAGTTGTGTATATATTTATGTTCCTAGATTTAGGAAATGTATTATGCATATTAGAGTGTTTTCATTAATGGATAATATACTACTGATATGCATTTTATGTGTAAGTGGCCTATGGTGTTGTAAAACATTCCATTGATACTTATCTAGAATGAAACCTCTTTGTTGAACTATTGAGAGTAATGCATGCTCTTAATTATGCTCTAGTAGAGATGGAAGGCATCTATAAAGTTCAGCGTATGTATACAAGGTATGGATGAATGTTGTGTTGAAGCATTAGATAAGATAGTTGCATGACTTTGTGACATGTATTTATGCATAAGAATTTTTCATTATTAATATGTTTTGAAAAAAATATGAAATGATTCTAATAATTCAATTGAATTTGATTTGTTGGAAGGATCATGTGCAATCACCTACAAGAGAAGAATGATGAACAATAAGTGATGAAGGTTCAACCATAATACTCAAAGAAAATTTACTGAGATGAAGCACATGAAGAAGAACCTGAAGCTCCCAGAGTCAGAGGAACAATTATAGAAGAGGGAACTTCAGAAGAATAAGATGACCATAAGATGACCGAGCCACAAAGACCTATAGATCCACCCCTATAGGTGAACATCCACAAGAGAGGACAATATTGGGCATGAGAGATCATCCAAGATGGAGAGAAGAATGTTGCTCTATATGGGACTTCCATAGAAATTAAGAGGCCTTGGACACACTCCGATTATGAAGAACTGTTGTGTGACATCATTGATGTAGTGCCTGCCAACCATGAACAAGCAACCGAGAAGAAAGAGCGGAAGGATGCTATGATTGAAGAGTACCAGTAAATCATGAAAAATGATGTCTGACATATGGTTCTGAGACCTGAAGTAAAGTCTGTAGTGTCTTCCAAGTGGATCTACAAGATCAAGCATGTAGTAGATGGAAGAATCAAGAAATACAAAGTAAGGTTTGTGGTTTCTCTCAGAAAGAGGGAGTCAATTATGGAAAGAAATTTTCTCCATTGACCAGACACACTTATTCAATGAAGTAGAAGTGCATATCGAGTAAGCTCTAGGACTCGAGACTCTCTATAGAGAATCACATATGTGCATAAGGATTTGTATAGGCTCAGAAAGAACCCATGGTATATAGTTACATGAGGAGCTTAAGGATCACCTAGAGTGATGGAGATCTCAACCTTTGCTACACACTTGAATATGGAAGCCTACAGAGGACGAGAAGCTCATATATGGGTGCAAGAGGAACTTGCAAAAAAGTTTGAGATGAAGGATATTGGCATCCAATAACCTTGAGAGATGATTGGATACATAAAAGATCAGAACAAAGGATGCTACATATCACTCTAGTGTAGAATGTCTCAATGCAAAGATTACAAGATGCAGAGGGAGGATGGTGCTCTGCTTCAGAGGGAGGGACTACAATAGATCTAAGGGTTCAATAATATTGACATGATTCTTAGGATTAATTTAGAGTTGTGGAATAATGCAGATGAGATTTCCTTATCCAAGGAAAATATATGGTCACGATCCTGAAGAGGTTCGAGATGTTGGATTGTAAGGATATATATACACTGATGGAATCAAACTCGAAGTTGTTGTTTGATCCTACTTCATAGATAGTTGATGCCACAATCTATAGGTAGATGATGGGTTCCTTTATGTACCTGATGATCACGAACCTGGATATATGCTTTGCGGTGAACACTTTGAGACAGTACATGGTGGAGCCAATACATGTTCACATGATTGTGGCAAAGCACATGTTGAGGTACCAGAAGGGTATCATCAAGTATGGCCTCATATATGCGAGATATTAGAGGATAATCCTGGAGGGATATGTTGACTCCTGGCAGTGCTATAGATAGGAATATCACTTCAAGATGTTGCTTCATCTTGGGGTCTGCCATGATTTCTTGGTTAAGAAAGAAGTAAATGAGCATAGCACTGAGTATAGCAGACGAAGAGTATATAGCATCTTGTTCAGCAAGTTGTGAGTCAATGTGGCTTCGGAATCTACTTGTGGCATTGTTTGATGTCGAGTTAGATATGACTTGTGTATATTGTGACAACTAGAGTTGTGTGAAATTGTCCCAGAACCCAATATTCCATGACAAGTAGATGCAGATCAAGATATAATATCACTATATGCTAGATATGGTGCAGAGAGGAGCATTGAAGCTCTAGTTTATTGCGACAGACGAGAAAATAGTCGATGTATGGATCAATCCTCTAGCGAGAGTGAAGTGTAAGTACTTCAGGGACAAGCTTTGAGTTGTGCAGATTGGTGTCCATTGCAAGAGGAAGTGATGAGTCCCAATGGTCCTCACATCCACCATGAAAAAGGGTTGGCTATGTGGTGGATTAATGGTCTTCACATCTAGCATGAAAAATCGATGGCTCTGTGGAAGATGTACAAAGGTGGACCTAGAATGAAAAAGGGATGGTCATTTCACGAGTATGCACCCAGTATGAAAAATAATTGCTCACCACAAAGGTACAACCATAATGAAAAAGGGTTGGTCACTACACGAGTATTCACCCAGTATGAAAAAGGATTGGTCATCACAAAGGTGCACCCAACATGAAAAATGGTTGGTCACTGCATGAGTGTGCACCAGTATGAAAAATGTCTAGTCACCGTATGAGTACACCCAGTATGAAAAATGACTGGTCATTGTACATAGAGTCTAGTCATATCTCCAAGGGTAGATCCCAACATGGTTCATGGAATCACCGATGGTGGATCCCAGTATGACTAGTCGTATCACCAAGGGTAGATACCAACATGGTTGGTGGCATCACTAAGGGTAGATCCCAGTGTAGTTGGTTGTATCTATGAGGGTGGATCTCATAATGATAAGTTGTATCACCAAGGGAGGATCCCAATGAGGTCATCCTAGGGATTATGGCAATTTTCTGGGAGAATGGAGGAGCTTAGTCAGTTATCAAGAGGAAATTGGCCAGTTACTAGGAAGTGGATTTAGTATTGGACTGAAGCTTATCCTAGGGATGAGATCCATTCTTTGATAATGGAGGCACTTGGTTAGTTACCAGGAAGTTGAATTCCTAGAGTGGATCTAGGCCTACATTCAAGATGAAAAGGGGTTGCCTCTATAGAACTTTTGATGATGTATAGATTCTAGAGATGTCACAAGCCAATGGCTCAAGAAGCAATTTACAACAACAATGATAAGATCCAATGATGATGTCTAGTGATGAGATCTAGTGATGATATCTAGTGATGATATGCAGTGATGATGTTCAACGTCTAGTGATGAGAACCAATGATGATGTCTTGGGATGACGATCATGATATAAGAATACCTTCCTTTTGAAGAGGGAGTGCTGAAGAATGTAACTTTGAAAGATATTCTTATTGTATTATTGGTGTAACTCCTTCGGGAGATGTTATTGATGTACTTAGTCATGTAAATGTACTTGAAAGAATCAATGTAACCCTTCCATTGTAAGTTGGGTCAATAGTATCCCCAAGAATATTATAAAATATTATTTTGTGTCTGCTTAGGTAAGTCGGCCCTGTTTAGAGAAATAGGCCGACCTAGTTAAGTAAATATGTCACTCACTTGATGAGTATAAATAGAGAGGTCTCTCCTCTCATTTGGACACATCTCACACTCATGCAAGTGCACATGAGAGAGAATAAGAGGCTTGCTGGAAAAAAGAAGAAGCTACTGTTGTCTTTGGGGTCCATATTATCTCGGTTGGCATTGCACTTGGTGACATAATATATACTTAAGAATTTGCTAGGTTTTCTCCCTTATGGTTTCCCAAGATAAATTTTTGTGTTCTTTTGTGTTTTTGTGCTTATGTTTATTTAAGTGATCCTATTGCATATGGTTATGATGTTATGATGCTAAATGTTTTAATATCTTGTATAACCATTAAAATTATAACAGGAACAAGTATTTTATTCCATGGAGAACAATTCCTCATTCAAATTCATTTCCCATTAAGTAGTGTCTCCATATCTTTAAATCATGTACTATTGTTGCTAATTCAAAGTCATGTGTAACATAATTTTGTTCATGTTTCTTAAATTTCTAGACTCATAACAAATAACCTATCCATTTTGAGTTAACACACCACCTATACCATGTTGACATGCATCTAAACATACCTTGAAATGTTCATCTAGATTCACAATTTTAAAAAGTGGTGCTCCAGTAAGCATTTCTTTAAGCTTCTGAAAACTTGTTTCACATTTACATTTCCAATCAAACTTTATACCTTTATTTTGAAAGAAGTTATCGGATGTGCAACCTTTTAAAATCATTCTATAGACTTGCGATAGTAACCTGCAAATCCCATAAAAGATCTAACTTCTGACACATTCTTAGATGTTGAAAAATTCATATTTGCTTCAATATTCCTTCTTCTGATACAATATTTCCTAATTAGTGAATCTTGTTATGATAAAAAGAGAACTTACTTAACTTAGCATAAAGTTGATTCTCTCTGAGTACTTGCATTACTAGTCTCAAGTGTTCTTTGTGTTCTTTCGTTGTCTTAGAGTAAACTAGTATGTCATCCAAGAAAACAATCACAAACTTGTCCAAATATTTCCAAAAAATCCATTCATCAAACACATAAAGGTAGCTGGTGCATTCGTTAAACCAAATGGAACAAATGTAAACTCATAGTGACCATATCTTCTTCTAAAAGTCATTTACTAATGTCCTCTTCATTAATTATGACCCTATGATAACTCAGCCTTATATTTATCTTTGAAAACATTGTGGCACCGCTTAACTGATCAAATAAGTCATTGATTATCAGTAAAAGATACTTGTTCTTTATAGTTACTTTATTTAATTCCCTGTTATATATGCAAAGTCTTAAGGTACCGTATTTCTTTCTTATAAACAAAATTGATGCTTCCCAAGGTGAAACACTAGGCCTGATATAGCCTTGCTTTAATAAATCCTCTAATTCAATCTATAACTCTTTCTATAACTAATTCAATCTATAACAGAATTTAGACAAAGGAACTATATCGGGCACTAGATTAATAGTAAAGTATATATCTCTTCTAGGAGGCATTACGAGTATCTCTTGAAATACATCTACAAATTATTGTAATACCGGGTAGTCCAGTAAGTGAGGTTTATTTTCCTTAGATTCTTCTAGCTGAGTTGCATAAATATGACACACTTTTCTAAAACACTTCTTTAATTGCAAGGTTGTAACCTGTCTTAAAGATACCAGTCTATGTATTCCTTTCATTGTTACTCGATTTCCTTCCTCATCTAGACATGTGTAAGTCTTATTGTAACAATCCAAGATAGCTCAGTGGGTAGTCAACCGGTACATACCAATCAAAAAATCATAAGAGCCTAAGGGGATAGAATTCAAATATGTTAAAGTCTTTAAACCATTCATTTCCAAAGGACAATGTCTTACTATTTCTATGACTTTTCTTTTAGTTCCAGTTGCTAATTGTACAAGGCTTTCTACCTCAAGGTTACTTTTATTAAGAGAACAATTCAAAACTACAATAGGTGCAAGATAATTGTTACTATCTCTTGAATCAATTAAAATAGATACAGTTCTATTACCAATCTTACCTACCACTTCTATCATGTGAGACTGATGATCTTCTTGCCTACCTTCCAAAGCTGCATAAATACTCTGAGTCTTACCAACATCACCTATTCTTGCTTCCTGAATTTTATGAATGTTTCCTCCTTTGTTATGTGGAAAATCCCTTACATAGTTGTTCTCATTACAATTCCAACATATAACATGAGATATCTTATATGAACTTGTCTGCTTATGAAAATTACCACTTTTGTTGACAGGAGGCTTGATTCCCTTCTTTCTTTTGTCTTGTGTAACACTCTTATTATCCTTCAAGTTCTTATGTTCCTTGTTCGTATCCAACTTATACAAATATATTTCCTTTCTAATTACTTCTTTAAGGGTCTTGGGAATATCATACCGAATCTTATCCCTATAAAAAGTTGGCAGTCCACTTAGAAATATTTGAATCTTAACTTTCTCATCTTTTATATGGTCGGCATAAGTTAACAGTTCAAGAAATCTCTTCTCATATGCATCCATAATTAAATTTTCCATCTTAATTTCAAAGAATTATTCCATCTTATTATCATAGTATTTATGTGAAAGATATTCTTGTTGAAAACACTTTTTAAACTTTTTCCAAGTGATATTTTCTTCACCAATATATTTCAATTTAAGCAATTGTTCCCACCAAAGAGAGTATATTCCCTACAAATTATAAATAGTTATTCTTGCTTCCATGGTTGATGAATTATTATGCAATTAGAAAACAATTTTGATCCCTACTGACCATATTTCTACTTCTTCACCTTGTTTAACTTTGCCATAAAAGGTTGGAGTTTTAGTATTTCTTAATTCTCCCGTCAACTGATCGTGTTCATACCTTCTACTATTAAAATTATTGTCCCATTTAGATCTTCAAGCAACGAGTCCAAAATTATTATTGCAATAAAAGGGGAATGAAGATACACACTGAAAAAAATAAACCACACAGGAAACTAATGAGTATAGCTCAGGTAATTACAGTATCATTGTCATTAATTAAATTTGATGTTACAATAGTTTACATAGGAAGAATTTGAATGCATTAGGGAGAAATTTGAATCTACCAACTGGATATGTCTGTACCTAACTGACTAGATAACCCATGGTGTCTCAATCAATATCAGAGTTCAATAGATCAACTCCCAGATGTCTAAACAACTCATACAATCAGTAATAACTAGTTAACACAGTGTAATTGAGGTGGTAGGTGGGAAAAGGTGCCTACTCCACATGCATTAGCCATGCATAACTAGCGCTAGCTAATTGATTTTGATCTAACTAAAAGTAAGTGGAAGCTAACTAAGACTAACTAGTTCCAACTCCAACTAACTGATGGAGGTTGGTACCGGGACTCCCAATGGCTCCTAAAATGTAGGGATTGGTCTAGGAGGCGCCCAAACTGATGCATGCACATGTAGTAAGTGGCAGTTAACCTCTAGCAGTGTTCCCCACATTCTAGTAACTGGTACATGTGTCCCCATTAGGCCAAGTGGACCCAATGGTACTAGTGGACCCAATTAATTAATTAATTAAGGTTCCTAAGTTAAAGATAAATAATCTAATAGACAGTATGGTCAAGGGAGGATTAATAATCCTAACACCCCCCCTGAATCATAACTTGGAGAACTGTGGACCCTAGTAACAAGACCATAGGTCACCCAAATACAATCTAAAAGACAGTAAAAACATGATGCTTAATACAACCGAGGAAACAAGGGAAAATCCCATGGGAAAACCCCCCCTCAAAATAAGCAGAAATAGCAAACTGCAAGCTATATTTAGAAGAAAGAAGCTTCCTCCTTAGAAAAATAACTTGAGCAAAAACAATGCTGCAAATTTGCAGCTCTAAGCAGTAGCATGGTACATCTATGAAATTCTCAATGTACTTCTGAATTTTTGACTCTATTTGTCTCTTTTGGATGGTGAAGGTAGGGAATGATCAAGTTTGTACTTCTGTGGGCCATGTAGCTGATCATTCGCCATCATCAAGTAGCACCGACCTGGAACTTTACTGCACCACTCTATAGGGAGAGAATCTGTGAGAGATAGTGTAGCATGTTCATTTTGATAGTGGGACCTTGTTCTTCTTCTATCTTTTGGATTTCTAGCACCACTTCCAGCTGCATCAAGGAGCTTTCAAGCCCATCTGGTCTTAGGATTCTGATTAGGAATGGATACTATATCTGGATCTAGAATCTCTTGAAATTTAGTTTCAATAACAGGTTCATGATGAATGTGATCTTCTTCATCTAAATCTGAAACCTGTAGCACATCATCATCATCAAAAATAGGCGGAGAAATAGTTATACCTTCCTGTGCTGCTGGAGGTGTTTCATACAACTGATCTTCTTCGAACTGAACACCCCTTTCAATGAAGCATCTTCTGGTTGCAACCTCCATCAGTTTGCAATCTTTTGCATTTTTTGCATATCCCAGCAGAATGCATTTGCTACTTTGGGCTTGGAAGGCCTTCCTCTTGTCAAGTGGTATTCTGTCCCAAGATTTGGAACCAAAAACTCTCAGATTAGAGACATTGGTCTTATTCCCATGCAGTGCTTCAAATGGAGTGTCCCTAACCACTAACTTGTGAGGAACCCTATTCTACAAATACAAAGCACAATTTACTGCTACAACCCAAAGAGAAGGAGGTAGATGTTTGGCATGGAGAAGGCACATTTCCATCTCTTTCAGTGATATGTTCTTCCTCTTAGCCACACCATTCTGCTGTGGTGTGTATGGAACTGAGTGTTCCATTCAAATCCCCTTTGATTCACAGAAACTATGGAAGTCTCCTTTGATGTATTCTCCTCCCTTATCAGATATTATTGACTTGATATTCTTATTGAAATTGTTCTCAACCATAGCTTTAAAAGGTTTAAAAGTCTCAAAAACTTCTTATTTTTGTTCCATGAAGTAGATCCAATAGTACCTAGAACAATCATCAATAAAGGTGAGGAAATACCTACAACCATTAATGGAGTTTGTGGGCATAGGTCCAACTACATCACTATGTATTAAATCAAATGTAGAGGCAGCTCTATATTCCTTCCCAACATCATACCTATTTTCTGGATGCTTACCTACCAAGAAACCAACACATTATCCATTGGAAGTTTGGATGGATGGAAAACTTCAACCATTTTATCATTGTGGAGTTGCTCCAGATATTTGAAATTGAGATGGATAAATATCTCATGCCAAATCTTGCTGGTGTTTTTATCATGAGACAATAAAGCTGTAGGAGGAGAGGTAGGTAAGAAATGTGAGAACTCATAAGCTTTAGTAGAGTGATTTGCAAATACCTTTCGCTATGAGCTGACCAGTGGCTTGTTTTTTTATCTCAACTGTTTCTGAATCGAATGTAACTCTCTTGGGAGAGATTGTATGAGTCATATGATAAACATACAACAAGTTAGCTACAAGGGAGGGCACATAGAGGACATTCTTGAACTCACCATGCTTTGCTCTAACTGAACCCATTCCTTCTGCTGGAATCTAGGAATCATCTCCCATGTGAATGTTAGGCCCCTTTGACAGTGTGAGGGTATATAAGGATTATTTGGAAGAAACCATGTGGTTGGAAGATCCAAAATCAATTATGTATGTTGTAGACTGTGTAAGACTAGATTTCAAAGCATGGCACCTTTCATCATCTTTTGTCTATGATTATTCCTTAGCCTTCTTTGCTCCTTGTGGGAGAGCAATTTTATGCTGCTTGAGAAGAGCTGACATTTGGTCAAGTTGCTTCCTCATACAATAATATTCAAGATGGTACCCATTTTCACAATAGGGACATAACTTCTTATCAGACTTCTTCTTTTTCTTAGAGCCGAAGGCTCCTTCGAAAGTCTGTTGATTCTGTTTAGGATTTGAATAAGCTACTTTTGGCTCCTTCTTCTTTGATTTCCCTTTGGCTTGCACTTTTCTAGAGTCAGTAACTAGGAGAGCCTGATATTTAGAGGTATTGATGACTCGGAAAAGGAATCTAATGAAGGAATTTTCCAATCAGGGAAGCCATACCTCTTGGAATGAAATATAGAAACAAATACATAATACTCAGGATTGATTTTGCCAATTATGGAGAGGACATTTTTGCTCATCCTTCCATTCTATTCCGCATTGTTTGCATTGAATTGCAAGAGACTTGAATTTAGTAAATAATTGCTCAATAGTCTCGAAACTACTAGGATGTAAGGATACCAGCTCATTCTCCAGGAGGTTTCCCCGAAGCTTATCTTGTTTGTTAAACAAGCTCTCAAGCTTCTCCCGGGCTTCTCTGGGTGTCCTCAAACCTTCAAAGTGGAAGAGGATATCTCTGGATATATGAGTGCATAGATAATTGAAAGCTTCATCACAACAGTTTAGAAACTTGTTCTTTTCAACTAGTTGATGGGGCTCAGCCTCCCTTCCAAGTATTATCCTAAGGTAGCCATGCTTATGCAAGGCCAACTACATATCAATCCTCCAATCAAGATAATTGGAAGTTGTAAGGATCCGTGGTGTAGGAGATTGAGAATCCATAATTCTCTGGATGAAAGATCACAAAACTTGACACAAGCTACGTAGCACCTGTAGATTTTCACTGCAAAACACTAAAACGTTTGAACTATGTTAGAATCATGCTTTTCCTCTTGACATGAACATGTTTTCAGGGTATGTCACGCCCGCATCGCTACTCTGAATAAATTCAGCGTTAGCAAATCAAGATTGGGGACTTCTGTGGAAATCCAACTGCTTCTGATGTTCAATGGAGAGAAACAAACATGAAGCCTACTTGAAATGGATCTGATACCATGTTAAAATTGTTGTTCCATTTATATCTTCAAGCAATGAGTCCAAAATTATTATTGCAATAAAAGGAGAATGAAGATACACACTGAACAAAATAAACCACATAGGAAACAAATGAGTATAGCTCAGGTAATTACAATATCATTGTCATTAATTAAATCCGATATTACAATAGTTTACATAGGAAGAATTCAAATACATTAGGGAGCAATTCGAATCTACCAATTGGATCTGAATGTACCTAACTGACTAGCTAACTCATGGTGCCTCAATCAATATCGGAATCCAATAGATCAACTCCCAAATGTCTAACGAACTCATACAATCAGTAATAACTAGTTAACTCAGTGTAACTGAGGTGGTAGGTGGGAAAAGGCACCTACTCCACATGCAACCATGCATTAGCCATGCATAACTAGTGCTAGCTAACTGATTGTGATCTAACTGAAAGTAACTAGAATCTAACTAAGACTAACTAGTTCCAACTCCAACTAATTGATGGAGGTTGGTGCCGAGACTCCCAATGGCTCCTAAAATTTAGGGATTGGTTTAGGATGCACCCAAACTAATGCATGCACATGCAATAACTGGAATTTAACCTCTAGTAGTGTTCCCCACACTCTAGTAACTGGTACATGTGGCCCCATTAGAGAAAGTGTACCCAATGGTACTAGTGGACCCAATTAATGAATTAAGGTTCCTAATTTAGGCTAAATAATCTAATAGATAGTATGATCAAGGGAGGATTAATAATCCTAGCATCTACTTCTACTATTACAATCATCTGAAAATATGGCTAGACTAGTCTTGAGACTTCTAGCTCTTTTTCTCAAGGGAGGTGTACGGTAACTGTTTGGTGGAAAGTTCGTCCTAGAGTAAGTTTTCATGTTGTTCCTTTATTTCTTGTATTGGGTAGTATTTTAAGCATATTAATTATTTTATGATCTATTATTGAAGGTGAGTGATCCTTTCATTACATTTCTTAACTGAGTCTTCCAAGTCAAGGGATGAAGTACTCCTCCTTCCTACATACTCCTCTCTAGGGCAATAAGGGGTTGTCTGTTTAACTTCCATCCTCTACTCTTTTTTTCTCTATGGAGTATTCTTGAGTTAAATTATTTACTGTGAGATGCGAAGTGTCCATTCTAAGTTTTTTTACTATTCCATTATCAAATTTATTTATTTTCTCAAATATTAATTAATTTTCTAGTTAATAAGAAACAAAGCATACTATACTAGTCTTCAATTTTTGAAATAAATAACTAAGCAAAATGCATAAAAGGATATAATTATTTTCAAAATCCTTCTAAATATTCAAAATAAGAAATAATTTTTCATCTTTCACAAATATAGCAAAAGTTTCATAATTAAGTTTCATATGGGCAGCATTTAACTTTTATTCAAGCAAGCAAATCTGAAGTGACAAATAGGCCCAACAGCCACAGTGTTTCAAATATTGCTCCAATACCACCAATAATGTCCCCCAAGGATATAAAATGTTTCAAGGAACATATCATTAGATCTATAATTCCAATTAGATCATTTTAGCACAACGATTAGTCAAACAAATATTTAATTTAATTTTTCATGATTTAATTTCGACAAATCCCTTTAATTACTCATAAATTAAAAAACTATTCCAAAAAACAATCCAAGGGATTGGAAAGTTTCTTAACATCATATAACATAATAAAACCTTCAATACAAGCTATATCAAAGATTATAACTGCTTCTAAAGGCTAATTATTCTTATTCATAGTTAACTACTAATTAATGTGTTAATTACGACACTTAGTGCACAAATGATGACACTTATCACAAATACAATTGTTTAAAAATAACCACAATTTGTCAATCCCAATGGATTAATAACATCTAATTACATATAAATAAGGCCTAATTACCAAAATTACAATAATTAGTCATGGTAATTACGAAAGAGAGTCCACACGACTAGTTAACTATTTTTCTAATATAAGCAACTGGTCTTGCACAAAATCAACTTGTAACAATGCTGTTTAACCCAAAAGAAATCCTACATACATTAAAAATATATTTAATCATGCACCTACATCCAATTAAATTTTTATTTTCATATCATTCCAATTTCACATAAGTTGATCTTTTCCATCAGTTCCAATGAAACTAGTTAACATTAAATGCAAGGAATTGAGTTTAAATAACTGAACCAAAATGGAATGCATCCACAAGTAAAGGACCGCACCTTATAAGTAGACACATACTACATAAGAACATGTTATAAATAGAGCACATAGTTGTAGCATTCTGTTTTTACGAAAACAAATATTTCATTCCACAACTAGTTATCAATTTTCATCGTAATGTACCTAGTTTCCAATTTAACCTTCCATGTGCAAATGAAGAGAAATATATTACTTCCATAGATAATGTACAAAGTATCAAGGTTCACCTACAATCATATCTATGTATATTTTCACCCATATATTATCCATTAAATAACTCACAAAACTAGCTAATTCTACTTATTTGAATTGACTAGTAATTCTAGGAATCGCTAGAATAATTAAATCCACAGCTCATAGAATCATTCAAATGATATTTTAAATCTAAATAACATGTTTTATAAGTAATAAAATAGGTATATATCATTCTAAAATTTCTTCAAACACTTCACAGCAAAGTCATAAATCTACTCAAAACAATTCCATTGAAGGAGCTAGAAATTGGAAATTGATCTAAAATTTTGGTAGAAATTTCTCAAAAAATATAGATAAGATTTACCCTCACATTATCATAAAAATTTCATGTTTATTTGTCATACATAAGCATAAAAATGACGCTCCGGAATTTTTACAAACACTTCATGTGCCAAGTCTCTAAACTATCACTAGTACATGTGAATTTTTTTCCCATGGAAAATTGTTGCTATAGCAACACATTGCTGTCACTATAGTGATGATTAGAAGCCCAAATTTTCATCGCAAAATTATCGTCGCATTAGCCACATTTCGAATATTCTATCAGTATAGTGACAAAACATCGATGACACGTGGCGATTGTGGCATTTGCTTCAAAAACCAATAGGTGTTGATATAGCGATGTTTATGTGTCATTATAGCAATGGTTGGGTGTCACTATAGCGATGGTTTATTGTGGGAAAAAAAAGAGACTAAGTAAAATTGCTTCGTTTGAGCGATGTTTGGGAGTCGCTATAGTGACATAATATTGTTGCAAAATCAAGCGACTATTTCATATTGCGTCGTCAGAGCGATGGAATATTGTCACAAAATCAAGCAACTATTTTATATTGCGTCGGTATAGTGACATCAATGCGTCGCTATAGGAACGAAAGTATGTTGAAACCAAGAAATTCCCAAGTCATTGTATGTTTCTATAGTGATGGTATATCGTCGTTATAAAGACGACAACCGGTCGCTATAGAGACGAGAGTTTGTCGCAACTTAGAAGCGACCAAGCATTGATTTGTTGCTATAGTAACGTTTCTATGTTGCTATAGAAACATAAGTACATCGCTATAGAGACGTTGGCTATGTATTTAAAAATATATAAATAAAATTCGTAGCAAATATTGTATTTCAAATCTAGGCATACCTGCATTCTAGAAAGGACTTACAGTTGTGATACTTATCGTAGTGCTTATCCTGGAAATTATTCTCCTTCAACCGATGATGGAACTTTTTCAAATAGGTCTTTCCAGAATCTGGCTAGAAGCCACTTCTCGGGATCCTTGACCCTTTTTATAAATACCTGAAGAGTAGAGTAAGTCAAATTAGTTGGAGCCTTTTCAAAATAGCCTGAAGAGGCAACTTGTTGGCCTTTAATTCCTTCATTTTGAAATTGCTTATGTTTGGGTAGCATTCATGGTGATCTAGTGGCCATTATCTATTGGTTATTGTCCCTCCCGTAGTTCCAACTATGATTGAATGTGTTGGGTAGCCTCGCATAATATTTTATGACACTATGCCACATTGAGAATCATGGAAGAATTTTTGCTTAGAATTTTTGCTCCAAGATTAAGCTCTTTCAAAAGTTTTATCTACAACTTCTACATATTGGTTCAAGAACATTAATAAGGAAAACCCAAAATCCTCTAGTAAGAATAAACTTACTTACAACCACTATCATAAGAATGCCCACGCCACTATCATAAACTTACTTACAACCACTATCAAAGGTTACATTCAAAAGTTTGAAGATTTTCCAAAACAAGCAAGTTACAATATGGGGATGCTTGAATATGATACCCAATGTGAATCTTCTCACAATGAACATTTGGTTGTGCACCATGCATATTGGTTCTCCTCTTCATAACAATAATGGATTGTTAATTTTGGAGCTATCAAACATATGATTAGGCATGAAAAAATTCAACACCCCCTCTCTAATTATCGAAGGGAGCACATTGGAGAGAAAGTGGTCATTGATGACAACTCAAATTTATCAGTTTCAGGATGCAATGATGTCACCGTCGACTCCACCAAGTTTGGATATTTCCTTCATGTTCCAAGAGTTGAACCAAATATTATTTTTATTACAACACACGAACAAAACAATGGAATTCCAAATCAATGGGTTGTAGAGGACATGAATGATGGTTTCTAAGTGGCTTCCTCATAACTATAGAACATCATATTTAAAGTGCAACATGATTATTTCTGGTACATTCATTATAGCATCCAAAGAACTGAAGAAGACATGAATAAGACACAACAAGAAAATGTTTAACACTAATTGAGACTTCTTCTCTCGGATAACATCATTTTACAAATGTTGAAGGTCAAATATTAGAAATGAATACTTAGTAAGATACAACAAAACAGTAATACATAAGTCCCATCTTTCTAAATCATCGAAAGGATCTAAATGTGGCAAGTTAAGCACTGAAAGAAAGCCTAAAATTCATTATACTTGTGTGGGATCTCAAGAGAACTATTATCAGAAGCTAACATGTAAAAGAGCACCTCTTAGATCTTCAGATAAGGACATTCATGTATAGATAAACCAAGAATATAACTGTTAGCTTTAGGCAATGAATTAGAGAGGAAAAAACATCTAAACTTCCCTGTGTCTCACACAGTCAAAAGACCTATTGAAAATAAGAAGAAAATTTTGGTAGGTTATGATTTACGAAGATCTTAAAGTACTGAAGAGTTCAAGAAGCAGATGGACAGTGGGACTTCCCTTGTTGAAGTCAAACTCATAACAACAATATAAAGGATGAAAATTAAAACTTTATGAATCAGCTGCTAATACTCACCATAGACTTGACATTCCAGAAGTTGAGTAATCAGTCGTGACCAATGAGATTTTGAAGCAATCAAAGGAAGTAATCATAGCCTTAATACTTTGACCCTTTTAATAAATACCTGAAGAGTAGAGGAAGGAAACTTAGTGAAAAACAATAAAAAATAAATGTCACACTCCATATTTGAAAATTCACCAAACGTTCAGGATCAAAGGCATTCAATAGGAGAAAATTCAAAATTACTTACCTCAGTAGCACCCCATCCTAGTCCTATACCAGGAGTAGGATCTTCTTTGTCTTTCAATTCACTAGACTACACAAGGCGCCACTCTAAAGACAAAATATTCATAAAAATGTCTAATGCACATTTCAACTCATTTGGAGAAAAGCTACAAACTCTCAGGTAGATTCAGCTCATTTGTATTTTATAATTATTTTTCTCAAATATTCAAACTCATGAAAGATGAAACCATGAGACAAGCATGTCTAGCATAGAAAAACCATACCTCAATATCCTTCATGTCCAACATGTCTCAGAAACAATGAGTTACAATAACCATTAAAGTACTTAAAACAATAACAGTAAGAAGAGTAGCGATCTATATCATATCTAAGTTGTTAATGGAAGAAAACAATTCATAATAGTAGCATGATATATCAGATCTGAACCAATTATAAACTCAACATAAGATAACTCAACATAATATTTTAGGGAAGAGCTCCCTTATCCTCAGAAAAAATGCTTCTAAACAGTCTTCAACCTCTTAACGTTAGGTTACTTGCGTGAGACTCAACTAAACCAACATACTTGTCAAAGGAGAGAACCCAAAACTAGAAAAGAACGTAAAATAGATCATCCAACCCTCACAAATATAAAACAGTAGCAACACAACAGTACGGAAAAATCGTAATAAAAAATGACAACAAAGTACTCTAAAAAATGTCATATAAGGTAGCGATATGGTGGATGGCACCTAACGAGGGCTCTTAAGGTGAACGCAAGGGTGCAAGAATGCAGAAAGAAGTTGACGTGGACAGTTCTTGCAAAGTATAGAAAAAGTATTCAAAACATTTTTTGTCTCATCCTCCTAGCTGATGTAAAGAATGCACACATAAATGGTTCAAAATTTCCTTGTGGGCATGTTTAATTAGCTGCGGGCATTTTATCTTAGTCTTGCATCCATAATGCAATACTTGCGGGCAAGCTTCAAAAAAATGCATGCATGTAGAAGAAAAATGTCCGCATGAGTGAAGGGGATGTAATTAAAATGCACACAGGGTCCCTTATATGCCCGCAAGTGAAGGGGACAAATTCCAGCCAGGACTCAATGATATCCTCAAGCCTCAAATATGTTCGCACTTGAAAGTAAAAATTCCCCCATCTAGTTAAAAATTCCCACAGGGAAATATAGAAATAAAAATTCCCATAGGGAAATATAGAAATAAAAATTCCCACAAGGCAATAGAGTAAAAATGCCCGCAGCTTGTAAACACTCCCACAGCTAGTTAAATATGCCCACATTTAAGTTTCAGAATACACTTACATCAATTCTCCAATTTGGATAAGCAGTAGATTTGGAAAAATGTCTGCAGCCTGTTGAGAAATTCCCTGCAGCCAGTTTGTAAATTCCCGCTGGATTGATAAAATGCCCATGCTACCTTATAAAATGCCCACAGGTGTCAAACATATGCACGCATGTCCAGACAAATGCCCGCACAAATGTACAAAAGTTTGAAAAATTCCTGCAGGAGGCCATAGCAATAGATGAAGTAAAATGTAGGAATACATTAGGTACAATATGTTTGTAGAAATCTACATTTATGAGATATTACTTTTCATCGATTATGAAGATATATGCAAGACAAATTAAATATCTTGAGATGACATACCAACAAAGTTTCATGGGGAGCAGTATGGTTAGATAAAGAAAAGAAAATAAAGTGAAGCAGCATTGTGCTGTTATCATTGATGCATGATTACCTTTTATGAATTTACTAGTTGACTCTTGATACATTCATTATGCGGGCATGTCCTTAGATGTCACGAGCATTTCAATGATAAAGTTAAACACTTGATAGGTACAACTAAAGTAAATTTGTTATGGGAAGCCTGAGCTTATAAATATATTCTCCAACTATATTGTACGACCATTTGGATGGAGGATTCCCATGACAGGGACAACAATAAAGGAAAAAGGATGTTGATGGCAAAGGATGATGACATTGCGAAAAGGAATATAAATGTTGATGACATGGAAAAAAGGACAAGACACTTTGGACATCAATTCAACATGAGGGTAGGTTACCTGACCTTCTCAACTGTATGTGGTCATACGTCTCATGTGGATCATGCAAAGAGTGGAAGCTCATAATCACCATCACTGGATAAGGAAGATCATGTGGTCATCTTGTCTTCCTCAAGTTAAATCAGAAAGGGGTGGCCATCCCCTTGAGGATAACCATAGTCCTCAGAAGATGTCACACATATTCAAAAATAAGCTATGCAACAAAACTGAACAAACATTTCGCATATAAATTGTAAAAAGCACAAATATAGGTATATTATTTGTTTTAATCAGCACAGTACCATCAAATAGAGAGCTTCATTAATAATCATTAAAGTAATGAAAACAAAAACATTAATAACCATAATCATTTAAATGCTACAATATTGGACAATACTGAAGTGGGGCGGGGGGGGGAGTAAATCAATATTGTTACCTTTTTCACAATTTTATCCACTTTTAAAATAATAAATAACAAACAGAATCAACAATATACAGAGAACAAAAATTTATCGTGGAAGCCCAAATGGTAAAAACAACAAACACTTTCTATAACTTCAAAATTACATTTTCAATTGGTTTTAATAATTTCAAAAATATCTTATATCTTATACTTCTGTCAATACAAAGTACCCAATCTATGTCAAAAATGTATCCTACAACCCATCATCAAAGGGTGTACAAAATCAATCCTCAATATAGCACCGAAAAGACATTCCACACAGTCAAAAGAAGCACATAATGAGCCCTGAAGGCTTATCCAAGGAAGCACCTAGGGGGTAAAGTGAAAATCCCCCCCAAAGTAAGGCATTTATATGCCATGAAAATAACTCATCCAAAGGAACAGTCAGTAGAGCATAGTCAAAGGCTCAAAAAAACTTGAATATTTTCTAAGAAATATGAGTAAGCCACAACAAGTATGCTGAATAACACAACTTAAAAGAACAGGATGGTATCACTCCCAATAGACTCTCCATCCAACATCTCAATATATGAGAGTTTTCCCATATCAAGAGACAGTGCTTCTTTGGATAAAACATTAGCACTCATATTGTGCTCCATTAAATGTGCTGAAAGTATTCTTGATAGTGGATGTATCCCTAGAAACAAAAAAGAAACCCCTCCCATACTCATAGCTCCCAAAAACAAAAATAAACCACCCTAGTTCACAATACCTTCATACCTTCACCCATTATTTTGTTTTTTCATGTTGTAGTATGGCCTTTGACAATAGAATAAGAAATAAGAACCACGATGTGGTCTTTATTAAGCATCCTTTGTGTGTCAAACTTTGAAATGGTCACCATATTACACTCATATGACAAATCTTTTTCAAGAAATGGTTTATTGACGATGATGTTATCTATGATGATGATGGCCATACAGACAATCATCATGATAATCCCAATGACTAAGACGACAACGATAATTAATAAACATTAAAAAAACAGCAAACAATTAAAACTATCCATCTTACCTTCCCCCTGTCACGACAACGAAATTTTATATCTTTCACTTACCTCACCCTCACCCGCGAACTAGGCCCGAGGTCGCAAAGGAGTTTCCAAGGTTGTAGAGGAGGTTTTTCAATTTCCTCACCCACGAACTAGGCCCGAGGTCGGAGAGGAGGTTCCAAGGTTACAGAGGAGTCAACTCTTGTTTGTTCAGTGAACCCCTTCCTTGACACAACCAAAAAGCTAGCTTATGAGCATGGTGAAACCCTTAATCTGCACCAGACCCAGATCAATTTCTTGTTTGACTCAATTTTTATAGTACGAGTTCTTCCTACAGGTTGCTTTTTATTGAGTGGGAATCGAGATTCAACTCAATTTTAATGGTATCCCAACTTTGGGGGTTTTCTATCCTCAAGGCTGTCCACCCCCTTCATCTCCAAAATCTATGCAGAGGGACATTGGCAGATTGAGATCAAGACCCATAAGAAAAGGTGAAGGTCACTAAGGCACCAGGAAAAGCATAGGCTAAGGTAGATTTAGGACCAGGTGGTTAAAAACCAGTAGTAGATCTAGTATAAGTATATTTTTTTCGGTAGATATTTCTTCAATAAGTCAACTGCTTTCATTTAATCCATTAAATTTTTTTCTAGCAAAAGATATAATGCTTTTTTATGTATGAGAGTTGCTCCTATCCACCCTCCCTAAATTGAAGTCAGGGTTTTATTGATAGATACAGTCAGGGCTTGCTCCTATCTTCCCTCCACATATTGATTAGGATGGATGGTTTTATACAAAAAATACTTCACCTACTTCGTATCAACCCTACTTCCAGGTACAACTCTGAGTTAGTGAAATATTTTGAAGAAATTTAAATCTCGCATTTAATGGGAATAATGCTCACAAGTATTGCATTATGCATGCAATACTAAGATAAAATGCCCATAGGGTAATAGATAAATGCTTGTTGAATCCCAAAATGCATGAAATAGAGGTGGAAAGATGGTCACGGGAGGTGTTGAAATGCTAGCAGATCATTGAAATCGCTGTGACATGTAATGACATGCCTGCATAAGTATGCAAGAACCCGCACATGAATACTATATTCCCGTGACATGCCCGCATAATGAATGTATCAACAGTCATCTATTAAATTCATAAAAGGTAAGCATGCATCAATGACAACATCACAATGCTGCTTCACTTTATTTCCTTTTCTTTATCTAACCATATTGCTACCCTATCAACCCTGCTTCCAGGTATAACTCTGAGTTAGTGAAAGATTTTGAAGACATTTAAAGCCCACACTTAATGTACATAATTCTTGCAAGTATTGCATTATGCATGCAAGACTAAGATAAAATGTCGACAGCTAGTTAAAAATGCCCATAGGGTAATAGATAAATTCCCTCTAAACCCAAAAATGCATGAAATAGAGGTGGAAGATGCCTACAGGAAAATCGTTGAAATGCCAACAGATCATTGAAATTCTCGTGACATGTAAGGACATGCCACACATAAGTATGCAAGCATCCACACCTGAAGACTATAATATGCCTGTGACATGTAAGGACATTCCTGCATAATGAATGTATCAAAAGTCATTTAGTAAATTCATAAAAGGTAAGCATGAATCAACGACAACATCACAATGCTGCTTCACTTTACTTCCTTTCCTTTATCTAACCATATTTAACTATTTCTGCATTTTTGCGGGCATTTTTCTGGACCTGCATGCATTTGTTTGAGGCTTGCGGGCATTTTATATGCTCAGTAACAGTTCTTTTAGGATCACGTTCATTCATTCATATCCTGTACCATTTGACCTCAAACAGAGCTATTTTAAATGAATTAAAGTCACACTCAATTATTTCTTCCAAATAATCATAGCACCTATTTTTAGATACTTATGGATGCTTGCCACTTCTAGAGGAAACATTAGTGACTTGAAAAACTGCAGTTATCCCACAATCGAATGTTTTCTTCTCATCATCCAACTTTTTGATGTGAAATTTACGACCATTGTACCACATAGCGTTGTGGTGTATCAACTGCATCATGCCCAATTCAATAAATAAATATATAAGAAGAAATAAACAAAAGAAATACATTTATATAATGGAAAACAACGAAAATAATGTTCATGGTATAAAATATACTTGCCTTTTTATCTGTTAAATCACATGCTAAATCAATTTCCCTTTGTGTAAGTTCATCGGGATATTCTTCTCGATGACGATGCACTATTTTAATCAATTTAGTCACCCCTTCCCATGATAAGGTACCATAGAATTCTATACATCGTTCTATCCATTCCTCCATCCAATCAAGATTGTTTTCAATGTATAAATGTACTGCATCCCACATGCGACCAACTATACGCAAAAATAACAATTAAGAATTGTAAATTAGCTATCATTAAAGGAAATTAAGTTTACCATACAATATTGATGGAATCATAAAAATTACATGAGTAAGATATATATGAAATTGAAAAATTAATTGTATAATAAATTAAATATACACCATATAATTACCTTTCACTTTCCTTGTTCTACCTTTCTCCAACAGGACCTCCCCTTCAAATTTGTTGATGGATTTGACATGCCAAATGCAAGGAAGATTGATATTTTTTGCTAAATTTGGAAGTTATTGACTAATGTACACCATGGATTGATATACCATATAGCCTTGCACAATAGAACCCTCGGGACGTGCGCTTTGTCTAACAAAATCCTTCAATGACTTCAAATTCCTTTCCACCATCCACATTGATCTTGTGTGTACAGGTCCATACAATTCAATTTCCTCAACTTGGTGTATGAGATAGTTTTCTTGTGCATTGAAAAATCCTGGAGGTAAATACTTCTACATTTCACACATTAGACAATGAATTTCTTTCTTCCAATACCTAATTATTCCTTATGGATTTCTTTAGATGAAAGCCACCTACAAATGATGCAAGAAAATAATAGTGACCAACAAGATTGAGACATATATAATAAAGTTCCAATCTGAAAAAATCAATATGTCAATAAGCTATGCAACAAAGTGAACACACATTTTCATGCATATAAATTGTTACTTACCTCATGTATTTACCAAGATCATATATAACTTGTTTTATTTTGTCGTCAAAGCTATCTGGGAGAGATAGAGGTAGAACGTACTATAACAAAAAGAAAATGATCATTATTTATTTAAATTCCAAATAAGAGACCACAATTACTAAAAATATGTACTAAATGGAAATTATATAGGTAAATAATTACCTTATGAATGTATTCCAGTCATGAGTTTTAACACCACCAAAATCACCATTTTTCATTAAGATATTTTGTATGTTCGATGAAAACCAAGTTGGACACCTTATTTTCTGAATGACCTCTTTTATATCATTGCTTTGTTTCTCTGTTAATAACCATGGAAGAATAATTATATTTCGGTTCTCCTCTCCAAAATTGGAATTAATTACACTTTGCAATGCGTGATTGGCTTCTGCAATGTCAATACAATTTTTTCCAATTTTTTCTTTGTCAGTCCTTCAATCTAAGATTCTCCATATCATTTATGTTACATTCTTCCTTATAAGCATTGTATCAAACAAATGAGCTATTTGTAGGTGCTTGTAGTAAGGAAACCTACTGAATTGTATAGGATAACTCTTCATTCCTCATGGAATCCCATTCATGCCTTCACGATAATCAATATTAAACATAAACATAAACACATTAACAATAATTCATGACACCCATGGTAAAGAAAATTCAATAAAAATATAAAATTCATAATATTACATATTTATATGCTACATATACAATTTTCATACCATGACTATGTCTATTATATTCCAACTTCCATAGGTGAGGTGTCATTCTTTGTGGTTTCTTTCCATTCTCTTCTTTACCATTGAATTTTGTTTTCCCAGTAGTTTGATAACTATGGTTCTTAGGGAGGAAGTGCCTGTACTCATCAAACACCTCCTTTCTTAGACTTCTTGAACGATGAGATTTTATCCTAGGACCAAAGATTAGACATGCAAATTTTCCCTTTGTTTGAAGGCCTACAATATATATGTATTAATGTTACAAGCATCAAAAGATTATTAATTTAAATAAAAATGAATGATTTTTAACTTAAAACATATTAATTTAAAGTGCACCAGAAATTTACATACCATAAAAATGTGTTAACCCGGGAGCGTCATGAATTGTCCATGAAAGTATTCCATGGAACTGAAATTGTTTCTACCTTGTTGGTCTAGAGATGTCATACATAGTGATTCCATCCCATAACTTCAATAGCTCATCGATAAGAGGCTCAATATATACATTCATATCTTTAACTTGGTATTTACCTAATTTATTCAACAATATATGATGCTATTCAGTTATGTTTCCCAATATATAAAAGGTGTCCTAATGCAACAATGAAACAAAGAAATGAAATAATATAATTAGTTTCAAAAAAATAACTGGAATAATCATTGCCAACATTGTGTGCTCTCTCTTTATCGACATCCATGGAGGAAGGTTATTGTTTATGACAAAAATTGGCCACACTGAGTAATTAGAACGAATCTCTCCAAATGGATTGAAACCATCAACTTCCAATGAAAGTCTAACATTACAAGGTTCATCTTTAAAAATTGGCCATTTTTCTTCGATGTTGTTCAATGCAGAACCATCTGCAAGCATGTGAAGAACACCATCTTCACTTCTGTTCTTTACGTGGTAATCCATAAAATGTGCTATACTTTGGCACTTGAATAATCGTTAGAAACTTGGAATTATGGGAATATAACGAAGAACTTTGCGAGGCACTTTTTTTTTACTTGATCAGTTCAATATATACTAATTTCACATTGTGGGAATTTGTTTTATGATGCATATTGTCCATAATATATAATATGATCATTAGGACATGCATCAATAGCTTGATAGTCCATTCCAATTTATTTCATAATCAAGAATACCTCTCGACATGTGCGTGGTAAATTATTTGATGGTGGTAATAGAAATTCACTCAACAATCTACAACATTGACAAAAAAATGAAAGGTAAACAATATAAAACATAAATATTGCTTATCCCTAATTTATGAATTAATTAACACCAAAAATAGAGGAAAATAGTGAAATTTTCAATATGCCATGTGAAGATGTAATTAATACATTATATACCTTAGGATCTGTGTGAAACAAGTGTTTGACAAACCATTCAAAACTTTCAAGTTCACCAACAACAATCAATTATATATAATATTTTTTGTTGATCCTTCATAAATAGGTTCTTGGGACTTCTCGAATAAAGGAACATCATGAATATCACAGAGGTTTTCCTCATCCAATGGAGAAAATGTATCTTGGATCAATATATTTATCCCATCTTCATCATTTGTATCAATAACGTTATCTTTTGTCCATAGGATCATTAAGAACTTCATCTTTAATATTATGATATCCATGTTCATCACCTTGTAAAGTAGTATTTCTACTATAATTATGTGGCAAATAGCTCTCTGGCGATCAACATTTAGGGGGCATTGTCTTTATAATTACAAACAATGTAAAAACATTAGTGTATAATATACAACACATAAATTTTAAATGATAAAACATTTTGTGAATACATGATCTGTACTATTACAAGAAGTACATTATCTAATGAATAACGTCTTACCAAGGGACGATATTCAAATCCCCCTTTAGCATGCCCCTTCTCCTTACAATGTTTCTCAGTACTTGTTCTTAAAATTCTTCTCATTCGCAAACCCCTGCAATCATTTCAAGGGAAATAACACTTTGCATCACCCTTCGCCTCCAATGCTGCCTTAAACTCAACATACCTCTTATTATTTCCTTCCCAAGTATAATTATTTGACATTCTAATACCTATAAGAACAAAAAAATCAATCAATATATACGTAAATTGAATACAGTATATATATATATATATATATATATATATATATATATATTAAAGGAGACAGAAAATTAAAGGACGTGACATGAAAAGTGACAAATATAATTAGTAAATCCAAGTTGACTTTACTTCGGCATGTTACATGATATCACAAACAATACCCCTCCTTTCCAAATTATTAAGGAATAAGTTAGTATGGGGGTCTATTCTTACCACCAACCACTATATTTTCAATATTTAGTGATAAAATTTAAATCCCCCCCAACGGTTATGTTCTCCCAAGTTAGGAACCATGATTTCTCACAAGCACATGGGATCACAATGCTTAAACAATTTTTCACATAGGATATTACCACATGCTAGTTTACCCCTCTATAAATAAGAAACTAAATGAACAAAACATTTCAAAAGCAATGATCTTGTTTCCCTAATTAGTTCATCTTCATCTTTTTTTAATCAAACAATGATTAAGAGACAAATCCCGATGACATTATATTTACTCATTCGAAAAATATTAGTTCCTAACCACAAACCTTAATGCAAAACTAAAATTTTACAAAGATTTTTAAATTAACTAAAACACCCATTAATCTAAGATGAACCCATTCTTTCTCATGTACCATATTCCCTAACAAAATTATAAACTCTGTCATGATGCATTCAAATTAATACCTCCTAATCATCCATCTCTTGCCACGTTGGTATTGGATGTGATAGTATTGAGGATAAAAATAATAGTCGACTCACTTTATGTATGACCCTACACATTAAAGGAGACAAAGAATTTAAAAATACTAACCTGAAAACCAAAGGCGATCGGACAAAAATTCATTGTGGTAAATCAGTACCAGACTCTTGCACTCACAGATCAAACAATAAGCAGAAAAATTGTTGCAACTATAGAAAAACATTTGATGATATATGTCTTAAGAAAATGCATGTATTTAAAGATCAATGATCGTAGCGGTTACAACAAAAATGCACAACAGTCAAATTTCAACAATAAGAAAAAAGTCAATGACCATTACTGTGATGACTATTGATTTGCAAATGTTTAGAGTTATGTTGCTAGAGCGACGAATGTGTGTCTTCATCGCAATAGAGGTGACCATCCTTTGCTATAGTGACAAATAGTCATTTACGTCGCAATAGCGATGATGATCGTGGGCTAGAAGAATTTCTGTTCAAAATATTTATCAATTTATCCAGGAAAATAACCATTTTAACTTATTCGTGGCAATATTTCGTGGAATTTTTGAGCCATATGTACTAGTGTACGCAAAACAGTCCAATTCAGGAACTAGTTTTTGAATAAAAGGTAGAAGCATCAAAGAGAAGTGTCTTAAACCATTACACGACTACTATACCATCAAAATAATCATTATATAATGATTAGGGGCATAAATCCCAGATTTTTATCATAGGTTCCAAATAATCATTTCCTCAAACAATTTATGCACAAAATCCCAAAAACTAGTTTCCAATTCCTTCACAAAATTTACTTGCATAAATAGATTGAATTCCATGAGAGTTTTCTTCCAAAAGTAGCTTATGTTTCATAAAAAATTGCATTTGAATCCATGAATAAACAATATAAGATCCAAATAAATTAAATAAAATAAACGACATAATCAAAACGAAAATTTTTCTCTAGAAGTCAGTCCAAATACAACCCAATGGAAAGTATGACCTCTACTTCCTCACCATGGAAATTCCAGTGCCTTTGGGATAACATTCCAACCACAACCCATTGGCAAGAAGCACTACCAATCCATGGAAATTCCAATGGATCCAGGATAAATACCAATGGCTCCAGAGTAACTCATATTGGTCACAGTCACAACAAGGATATCATACCAAGAGAAACAAAATAAACCACAAGTGACAAACACAAGCACAAGAGAAAAATCATGAACCGACACAGAAGAGTGACTTCCAACACAAGCAAATAAAATTCCTTAATGAGAAATTTAAATTGGGGTAGAGATGGACACAAGCATGAGAGATACATTCCAAAAATATAAAATAGGAGTTACACATTAAGCACCTACACTAAGAGGAACACTAACACTACTCACGAGGGCGCACTAGGTGAGAGAGGGACTTCAATCTTCGAATAAAAATTAATCTCAAGGTGAATAAAACCAAGGAGTAACATAATACATAAGGGTACATAACAAAGAGGGTCCATCAAGTACATAAGGGTGTGCAACATCAACATAGGCTCAACACACACAGGTAAACACTTTCCACAACCTATTTCTCATAACATCATGGTTCCTCATACTCTCTATCATGGCATCGGTCGTTTAGTTGTTTTCATTTTATTAATTGTATTATAAGTTCAACATAATAAACACAATAATACTAATTATATGTGCAAACCATAGTCCAATAAATTTGTGCCACTATGTCCAACATATCGATAATAATAATATGTACAAGGGCTAAACCAGAGGGTATTACATAAATGGACAAACATAAGTTGTCAGCAAGACTTTGGTGCGACTTCTAAGGGGCTATGATAGGAAGCATCCAAAGACTTGGGTTGGAAATATGATATATATTTATCACTCCTATAATAGAACGGTCCATGCTTCCATTGGAAGGTCCCATTTATAAACTTTTTTTGGATATATGCCACCTTCACTTCTAGATGTTGTATATGGACAATAAGGGGGAGTGAGGGAAGACACCATAGGTGAAGCATCAAGATATGAATAATTAATTAATAATACCAAGAAATAAATTTACAAGTACATGAGAAATTGAAAATGAGAGAATTGATTCACATCTGGATCTAGGACTTAAGGAAAATCTCACAATTCGATATTGTTCACAAAATATGCAGAAAATAGCTGAAAGAATGACAATTACATACACACATGAGGTCAATAATGGATATTATTATGACTATCCAACATGTAACTATGTTTTTATCAGATATATATTACAATAGGGAAAAATTGTGAGGCCTTGGAGGCCATCTGGATGCATACAAGTGTCAGCTCAAGATTTGACCCTCAAACCCCCCTAGGTGGACCAACGAGCTTCCTAATCATCCAAAATGGCCATGAATGCATGTGTGAATGTGGAAAAGGCATGATGGAACATAAATTAAGGTATGGAAGGAGTGGGTGAGCACATGGGTGAGTGGCCCTAGGGGACAATAAATGCCCAAGGAAGGCCAAAAACCACCTAAATCATGCACTAGCGCCTCAAGTAAAAAACAATCCATGAAATTGGGGGTGGGGAGTGCATGTTAGTTTAATTTAATAAATGTGGGTTTTTGGGTTGTCATAATTATTAACCTGGAGTGCCTCAATTGTGCATAATGATCAACCAGGAGCGCCTCAACTATGAGTAAATGACCAATTTCCCTAAGTCTAAACCATAGAATCATTGCATGGATGCAAATGAAATGTGCCTAAGGTATACGAACATGGTACTAAGGTGGATTGTATCTCTAACACCCCCCCTTAATCCTAACTTAGTATAACTTAACCAAAATATCATGGAGGCCTTGGCAACAAAGGCTCAAGTCACCTCATACAACATAAAAAATTATTTCTCCATAAAAACAAGGTAAAGAGGAAAACCACATGGGAATCAAACCTCTCCTAAAAAATGGACATGGATACAAAAATATGAAATTGAATGGTATCCATCACCATGTATCACCCACTCCAAGAATGGATCTCATCTCTATGAAGCACTTGGTGAAAATGTCAGCAGTTTGCTCTGCAAATGGGCAATACTGCAAGGCTATCACTTGATCGTGCACCAAGATCCGGATGTAGTGCATGTGTATGTCAATGTGTTTGGTCCTATAAATCTATAGTGGATATATGGAAATATTTATTGCACTTTTATTATCACACAAAATTATTGTGGGTGAATCAAATGCGACTCCAAGCTCTTAAAGAATACCTTGCAACCACACACATTGTGTAGCTGCGTTTACTGCTCCTTTGTACTTGGCCTTAGCTAATGATAGGGAGATGGTGTATTATTTATTGCTTGAAAAAAATATAGGAACTTATTCTACAATAAATACATAACCTTAAGTGGATTTCCTATCAATGGGATCTCCAACCCAATCAGAATCAGTAAATCCAACTAGTTCTAGTGGAGAACCAGCATCATAGTGTACCCCAAAGTGTTTGGTTCCTTGCACATAGTGAAGGATCCTATTGGCTTCCTTCCAATGGATCTCATGAGGCTTCTTGATATATCTATATACATCACCTACAAAATATTCCAAATCAGTTCAGGAGTGTGTAAGATACAACAAACTCCTCACTAGTTATCTATACAAAGAGTTGTCCACCAATGGAGACTCACCAAATTCACCTAGTTTGATACTAGAAAGGAATGGGAACTTGGTTTCCTTAAATTAATACATATTAAAATTAAATAACAGGTCTGAAGCATAATTTTGTTGGATTAGCTTTATCCCTCTTTCATATTTCTCAGTTTCCAAACCAACAAATTACTTCAACAATCCAAGTTCGGTCATGGAAAAATCACTATGCAATGAAGACTTGATTGACCCAATTTCTTTGGTGCAGCTACCTGTAATCAAAATATCATAAAAATATAGTAAAATGACCTGAAATACATCACCAAATTATTCAAATAAACATTATGATCATATTTGCATCTTTCAAAGCCAAGTGATAGCAGAAAATTGTCCATCTTGGCATACCAAGCCCCGAGGCTTGCTTGAGGCCACAGAGAGACTTCTTTAACCTGCATACAAGACAAGGATCCTCTTGGAAACATTAAGGTTTCTAAATATATATATCCTCCTAAATTTCACCATGAATAAATGCACTCTTAATATCCATGTGGTGAACCTCCCAGCGCTTAGATGCAACAATGGATAAAACTAGCCTGATAGAGTCCATCTTTGCAACCGGTGCAAATGTCTTTGTATAGTAAAATCCTAGGAATTGAGAGATGAATTTTGAAACAAAAATGGCCTTATAATTTATATCATACCTATCAGCAGCAAATTTTGTCTTATAGACCCACTTGCATTGCACTAGCTTCCTCTTGGAGGGCAAGGGAACCAATTCCCAAGTCTCATTTTCATGTAATGAGTTAACTCTTGTTGCATGGATGTTTGCCATTTTGGGTAAAGTGATGCTTACTGATATGATTGAGGATAATATCCAACCATAATGAATCATTTTTCAGCAATAATCACTTCACTTGCAGAGAAATCAGTGTGAAATTGTGATCTAGTCTTTCTAGGATCTAGTGGATTTCTAGCCAAATCCCCAGCTGCTTCAATGGTTTTATCAAACCATTTGATCTGAATGGGTAAGGAATGATATTCATAATCATCTTCAGAAATATAAGAATCATAAATATTATAAATATAAGAAATATATTCATCACTTACATAATCTTGGAGTGGAGGAGTTGAGCATCCCCCCCATGCTAGTTCGAGTTGTGGCATGAGTTCTTCTTCGAATAGTACACTCCTTTAAATGAAGGTATTTTGAGATGAGGAATCAAATATATTGTAGCCCTTTCATATTCATAATATCCAACCATGATGGACTCCATTCTTTGAGGTTGCAAGTCCTTTCTCTTATCTGGAGGAATCCTAGCCCAAGCCTTTGAGCGAAAAATCCTGAAATGAGAAATATTTGGCTTGTGACCAAACCAAGCCTCATATGGTGTTCTTCCATCCACTGATTTGTGAGGATATCTATTTTGTATGTATGCATCACAATTAATGGCTTCATCCAATATATTAGGATTCAAATCCTTTTCTTCAATCATGCAGGTAGCCATCTCCTTGAGTGCCTTGTTTTTGTGCTCTGCCACACCATCTTGTTGTGGTGTGTAGGGGACCGAATGATGCATTTGGATGCCACATTTTTCACAGAGATGCTGCAAACTATTTTTCACATACTCCTTTCCATTATCATTCCTAAGGAATTTGATCTTGTTCCCACATTGATTCTCAACCAGGGCTTTCCAAACCTTGAGGGCCTCAAATACTTCAGATTTGAGTTTGAGAAAGTAAACCCAGCAAAACCTTGAGAAATCATCTATGAAGGTCAACACATACCTTGATCCTCCATATGAGGGTGTGGGAAGAGGCCCAATAACATCTAAATGCACCAAACCAAGAACTTGAGTAGCTCTCCTTGCTTTCCCTTTCTCATAGTTGCGCTCTCGATTCTTTCCCACCACACATCCTTTGCATGGGCCATTGGAGATCTTGATAGAAATAAGCCCCTCCACCATGCCTTCTTTGCTCAATGCCTGGAGGTATCTGTAGTTTAGATGGCCGAACCTCTCATGCCGCAGCTTGCTTGCCTCATTGGCATGAGTTAGGAGTGCATCCTCTCCGGAATAGGGAAGGAAATGAGAGAACTTGTACATTCTTACTTTATGGTCAACAAACCCCAATGCCACCACCTTGTTGGTAGATATTTCAGCTATATACATTGTGTATGGAGTAAATGTTACACTATTGGATTCACCAGTGTGAGTCATTTGGTACACTAAGAGTAGGTTCGCTACCAAGTTTGGTACAAACAAAACATTGTTAAAGAACCCATCTCCAAGATTGATCCCGTCAATCCCTTTGACTTGGATCTCTGAATCATCACCCATTCGAACAGTTGGATGACTGTCAGAATACATGAATGAGAATAAATATATTACATATTCCATATTCCTTGAATCTCCCGAATCAATGATGAAGGAAGAATAATCTGAAGAACCAACAACCAATGCATGGCACCTCTCCTTGTTGTTTGAGCATGAACCTCCATCCTTCTTCCTTGCACCCTTAGGCAGTGGGATGATTTTCTTCAGGCTGTGCCATCACGTCTATGGTATTATTCATACATGCACTCTATGGATGCCACCCTTTATGACAGTAGGTGCATTTGGTATTCTCTTGATTGTTCTTGTCCTTGACCTTGCAAGGATTCAAACCTCCATATGAATATTTGGGTCTTTCTTGCTTCTTCTTATCTTGCTTCCTCAAATCCTTAGCTTTCTTATTTCCTTTAGATGGATTCGAAACTCCTAGATTTGTTATACGTATTTCTCATCATAATCACATACTAAGAAAAAAACATCAGATTTATGAAGTTGATATTGGACTTGGATCAGTGTTTTCGAGATTTTGTCCACCACCGCGCTTCCCTTGTGGACAAAGTGTGTTACCTAAGTATGTAACGCATTTTTTCCATGCACAAAAAGAGGTGTCACCGCTACTTGCCTTTGTACAATGAGCAGTGCCCTATTGGTAACACTCTGTCATAATAGATAAAGAGCAGTGCTCAAGTTTTAAAGGTAAAAAGAGAAGCTTCGTGGCAACCTAATCCCTAGACTCTTGGACCACCTGGACTCGAGATCTACCCTTATAGGATCTCCCTTCCACCTCATCCACCATTTTCTCAACCATCCCTATCCATCCATGGGTATAAATCTTGGATCATCCCCAATGGGTAAGGGGAGGAAGATTATGCTACAATGCCAAAATTCTGGCCAAATCTATCAACGGAAAACAAGGCACTCGGTGGACAAGTTGAAGCTTTGAAGGTAAGATCTATCTTGAGAAGATGTCTCTCAACACTAATGCTCTCGGTTGTAACTTCTCTCTCTCATTATTTTAATGCAATGAAATTTACTTTCCCATAAATCACATTGTGTATTGATCATTGGTTTTATTATAAAATTCCTTAGTCATTGATATAAGATAGTAGATCATTCTTGGTACTTTTAATCTTGTATGCTTTTGTGATGTGCTTTTTGTAGGTAAACTATGGATATCTAGTATTCTAGAAGGCGGGTACATTACATTGTGTAACAAGTGAAAGATCCATTCCATGCATTTACCGATCTTGGGGGAAGCGCTTCTCATTGTTGTAACTCATTTGTTCTACCTATAAGGCCTTCAATCTAGGGAAACAACTTATGTCCGCAGAAGGTGAGAATTTCTAGTAACAAATATGGCGCCCATACTGGGGAGAGTGTCTAGAACTTCTGTTCTTTCTTGATTCTTAGGTATTTCCTCTGTTTCAAGCTTCAATTTCCCCATTAATCAAATCTACTAGTTGTTTAGTAGGATTTAGTTTGCAACTGATCAGATATGTTTAGATCTGTCCAAATCTGCCTCATATGATTTATTTCTTGGTTTTTTATGATCATTTGATGCCAGTCAATTGAGATCTAATATTGTATTTTTCACTCTATGTCTTGAATTGGAACTTGCAAGCAACACCACACCTGGGTAGTGTACCAAAGGCTTCCGCCGCACATTTTGCAAAGGAAATAAGCATTGCTGCCGCTCTTTTCTTGTACCATAGGTGTTATTGTCGCTCTGTTCCTGTGGACAATAGGCATTACCAGACTAGTAACGCTATGTAAAACACCTCCAGCAAGCGGTGCCAATAGGGTTTAAATCCCAAAGCATCTTTCAAACTTGACATTTGTATTTTCTGTTTCTGGACTTGATTCTAGTTTGTTACTGTTAATTTCATCATTGAATTGAAATATGAGTATTCAATTAGGCTTGGTTAGGGTTATACCTCCAAAAACTAGTTGAAATAGCTTGTGTGCTTCTTATAATTGTTGATTTTTGTTGAATAAGGTTTCTGAAAAGGAAGTGCAGATCCAGATCTTTGAGTTTTTGTTTAATAAAATTGAAAAGAGTTGGATTTGCTTTTAGTTTATTCATTAGTTTGATTTGAGTTGTTTTCATTCTTTGATTTTTTGAAAATTGAGAGAAAGGCCTAAGTTAAGCTTAGGTTTAAGTTGGTAGAGACTTGATTGGTTTTTCAGACCCTCAAGTGTTTATAGTCTGCTTGTTTCTTAAGTGCTTTTATTCTCAAACAAAAAGAGAAAGAGTGTGTTGTGTTCATTTCATTATGCTTTGAAGAAAATTGGAAAATATAGTGTGTTGAGTAAATTATAATAGCTTTTGCTTTCAAAAAGAGATCTTGGCATTTCCCTTTCCAGAACTTTTCTTTCAAAGTGATGTGTGCTTGCATAGGTTTTGAGATTTATTTCTTTTTTGTTTGCTACGGATTTAGTTTTTCTAGATTAAGTGGAAAATCGAACCTCTATCCCTCTTCTAAGTAGGGCATCTTCTGAAAGTGAAAGGAAAATTTTGCACAATCATATTGCATGGTTTTACTTTTTATGTCCTCACCTCATGCATTCACTTAACCGCAAAGATAAAATCAAGCGTTAGACTTAGGTTAATTTTTTTAGAAAGGAGTGATATGTGAGAGACGTGTTTTGGCGTCTTTAAATGTAGGGGTTGTTGTTTTTTTCCTGCACTACATACTAGGGATCGTGTGGTTCTTCCACGTACCACTGGTATATCGGACGACCTTTCGTGTAACCTTGAGGTATATAGAAAGTTACTTCATGTAATCAGTTGTATATCATAAGGCCCCTTTCGAAAGGTTGTGCATTAGACAACAATACTACAGAGTGGAGCTCCCACGTACCTTGTGTATATAGGGAGACACTTTTAGGGATCCTGAGACCCTTTGAGCATAGCCCTTTGACCATCTTATCACTGTAATGCACCGAGAACAACACTCAGGGAGATTACTATGCACATACCATCCAGTTAGTCGGGTATTTAGGAAAGGGTACGGTCCCAATCCTCCTTGTTGTGCTCTATTGTTGGACCATGCTGTATATAGTGAGTTGTGGTGGTTTGACAATCGAGTGAGAATCCATAGTTTTTACCACTCCAATAACAAGTTTTGTGTGTTGCTTTAGCCTTAGTAGGATTTTTCTTTCTTTCTTAGATAGAGATTTTTACCAATGAGATCATTTTGATTTTTATAAACTAGTTGATTTCTCGTGGAGGAGGTCCCATCAGTTACAAGTATTATCACCAGAAAATTCTTTGAATCCTACAACTAAACCTCCCATGGAAAGAGACATGGAGAACTGTTTCAAGGAAGGTAGTGTTTCAATTCCAAAACTGGAAGGAATTCCAGTGGAAGAGGAAGTAGTTGAGTCTCATCCTCCCAATGTTCCATTGGTGTACCTTTCAGGACCACCACTAGTGGAGCAACCTTCATCTCATAATGCTTATTTTTTCGTCCCGACTCTTCCTGGAGCCTGGCTCCATCAGTTTCAGCTTGATCAGATGGTAGCTCACATATTTGGGCCTAATGCTCCATTTTTGGAAACTGATCTTGGTCAAGCCATCTCTTAGTTTAGTACTACTTCAACTGTAAATCTGTCAGCCATGGAGTTGACCCCAAATACCAGAATACCTTTCCCATACATGTTACCTAGTGATGTTTTAGGTAGGTCATTGAATATTCCTTCTGGAGCAGTCACAGCTAATCCTCCAGCTGCACCTGTGGTGTTGAGACTTGACACTCCTTCGAGAGTGCCCCAGTAAGCTCAAAATAATTTTTCAAATACTCGTGTTGGAGGAGCTTCCATTCCTTCCATAATTTTGCCGAATGTTGGGAGTCAATTTGTCCCTCCTACATCCCAACTAGCGAGAGGGTCTTATGTGCCCTTTATCTCACATTCCCCCCCTCCAGTTGTTGGGTCTAGTGGTCATGTTGGTTTTGGTCCTATTGGTCTTGCTTCGCAACCTCCTATATCGCCTTGGGTCCCTCCACAATATCCTAACATTGGTAATCAATACCTTAGTGGGCACAATACAACAATCCTTTATATGTCCCTTATCTTGGAGGAGTTACCAATCAATGGGCTCGACCCACTTACGGGCCTCAAGCTAGACCAAACCAGGTGCAACCACCCTTTATGGGTTAAAATGCTCCTAACTATCAAAAATTTGGTAGTTTTTATGACCAACCTTAACTGACCTTTGGTCCTAAAGGGGTAGATTTTCCTTATCAATATTATAATTACCCCCAACCCAACCGACAACTTCTATTTTTTGATACATTGGATTTACCTGACCTTTCCAAGTTGATAAACGATCCCATCCAACATGATCCATTTTGGCCTACTATCCCAGTCAAAATTCCATCGAACAACCCAAAGTTTGATGGTAAGCAAGGTGAAGATCCCAAAAATCACGTGATGACTTTCCATTTGTGGTGTTCATCGAACTCCCTTATGAATTATTCTATCCGATTGAGACTCTTCCAAAGGACTTTGACCGACACGGCCATGAAATGGCACATTGAACTTCCACAACATTCGTTTGTGGATTTTAACTCTTTGGCAATAGTGTTTTTGACTCATTTCCAGTTACCTATCCGGTATGAAACTAGTACAGATCTCTTGACCTCTCTTCGGTAAAATACCTCCACTCACCTATCAAATCATATCCATGAATGGAGGAGTCATTGAATTTTAATCAAGGCTCCCATTCTAAACCAACTTTTAGCTAACTGATTCACTAAGTCCCTGTTGCCACCTATTTCCCGGGATGTGGCTATGGGTGGTGTTGTCATAGAAGAGCATGCTATTAACCAGGCCCAATACTTAGACCTAGTCTATTCTTAGTCCAGAACTTTATATGATTTAATTCCTCATGTTCATCATCCCAACACTGATCCTACTAAGCCACCTGCAGAGACTCATGTTGACGGTGTTGTTTGTACAATCCAACCTTCATCTACAACCAAGCCTGTTAAGCCACATAATACTTCAACTACAACTTCTTCTACTCCTACTATTTTTTCTAAGGTGAATGCAATTCAATCTTCATAGTCACTCAGAAATAAGAAGAAAGTAAAATGCAATAATAAGAAACCTGGAAACCAACAGGAGAGTACCAAAACATATACCCCATAGAATGATGCAAAACCTAAACGGAAGGCTAAGTATCCTTTCTTATTGTGTGGAGATGGTCACTTCATGAAGGAGTGTCCTCATCGTGAAGATATTAATAAATTTATGAAAAGTAATCCCACACTAGCAGTATTAATTAACCCCTTTCCATCCTTGCAACAGTTGATTCACCATACATCTTTGCATGGTTCTTCATCCACCACTGAAGAAATTTGTATGATGTCTGCTGAAGCAGTTGCGTTGACTACCAGAAGTCAGAAATACAATAAGGAACCCGAGAAGAAAGATGAGGGTCCTTATTCCCATAATACTCCTCCCATTAACCCTTCTCTTCCACCTTCTTCTAATGGTCCTCTCACTATTGAGAAGCCTAGTTTTGACACAATCCTGCATCCCCTAAAGAGTACAATCTGTAAAATGTTTTCAATCCTAGTGCTCAAGCTGCCTAATTTTATAATGTTGTTGAAGATTTATCTCAAGCACCTTGTGCTATTTTCATGTTGGAAGTACTCCAAAGTTGTCCTACACAGATAAATATTTTGTTTTCAGCTTTAGGGGCTTTTGATATTGAGAATTCCACTATGATCACGTTCAATGTGGACAACTATAAGTCGAGGCTATCCCATCAGCTCACTTTTCAGATTGCTACGAGAGTGATGGGTAGGAAGGTCCCTCGTACCATTTTGAACGAAGTAGATTCCACCTCTGTTTTTATTGTCTTGTTGGAAAGGCATTGGCTCTCCTGATTTGAATAAGTCACCAACCACGTTAAAATATTTTAACGGACGAGGTTTTCAACCTGATGGTTTGCTTCTCGCTTTGTCCATCGAGCTGGGGGGGCAAACTATTTCTATCCAGTTAGAAGTGGTTGATGCTCCTCTTGACTAGAATTTATTGTTAGGAAGGAATTGGTTCTATGCCATGACGGTCGTTGCGTCACCGATTTTTTGCATACTCCAATTCCCACATCAAGGGAAAATTGTGACCATAGATCAGCTTGATTATTGTTCACTGGATATCACTTATTCCATGACAAATAATGTTCCAATGATAGGTCAGGAACCTCCTCCCTATCACTCTGTAGGAGTTGGATTGCTGAAATATTCTTCACTCATGGGAGTTTTTCCATCTAGAACTACCCCTACTAGCACATAAACTTCCACAGTAAACATGATATCCTCCATGCCTGGGGGCATGTATAAGGGAAAAGAGATTGTTGAATCACCTTCTCTGAGCCCTCATGAAGCCCTGTATGATGCTATTCAGTCCATTTCTGATGCCTACATTGATGGTCATCATCTAGTAGCATCATATCCTTACCATCTGCCCTATTGGCTAGATTCCCCTCTCCGGACTTTAGATTATATATCACAGAATTTTCCATCGGATGAGTCCATTATGGAGATCATGAGTTTGGATGAATATTTATGGGAAGAATCTCATCATCTATCATTGTTTCCTCCTAATGCCAATTCGGTAGATTCAGACTTTGTTTCTTTGATCAATTCCGATATAGTCGAGTCTCCACAAACACCTGTATTACTGCAAGGTGTTGATTCTAAAAGGAATTTATCAAATATCACCAAAACAATTCCCCTCGATATATCGATCAAGCTAGGTGTTTTCGGGCATATCCACATAGGTCAGAACTGCTCGACAAGGGAAATTGAAGAATATCACACTCTTTTAAAGGAATTTTGTGGTGTTTTCTCCTGGACTTATGGGGAAATTCTCAGGATTGATCCATCAATAGTAATACATTAGATCAAGACATACCCGATGGCAAGACCTGTTAGGAATAAAATTTTCCAGGTCCACCCGAGAAAAGATACAGCCAATAAAGATGAAGTTGAGAAGCTTTTGAAAGCTAGCTTTATTTATCCCATTCCTTTAACTGAGTGGGTGTCCAATATTGTCCCTATTTCCAAGAAGCAGGCCACTATTAGAGTTTGTATCAATTTTAGGGACCTGGACAAATCTTTTCCAAAGGACAACTTTCCTATCGCTCACATTAATCAGATCATTGACAACTGTGCTAGAAGTGTCATTTTTTCCTTTATGGATGGATTTTCTGGCTATAATCAGATCGAGATCTTACCCACTGACCAACACAAAAATAAATTTATTAGTACATGGGGAACCTTTGCTTTTCGAAAGATACCTTTCGGTTTGAAGAATGTTGGAGCGACCTTCCAATGAGCTATGTCGTATGCTTTTCATGATATCAAACACATAGTGGAACAATATCTAGATGACCTACTCGCTCATTCACAACAGCAAGAAGACCATTCAGGGCATCTTAGACACATTTATCTTCGATGTCGTCATTATCGTATTGGGCTCAATACACACAAGTGTGTTTTTTGTGTTGAAGTTGGACGTTTTCTTGGTTTCATTGTTTCTAGGGATGGAATTTGAATTGATCCCTTAAAGATTACTACTATCATGGCCTTACCACCTCTGACTGATATAAATGAACTCCAAAGTTTGCAAGGGAACGAAAGCTTTCTTCGTCGTTTTGTACGCCATTTTGCAGAGAAAAAGCATGGTTACATGCATCTCTTAAAAAATAACACTGCCTTATTTTGGGATGATCAAGATCAAATAGATTTTGATAATTTGAAACAAGATATCACACACTCGCCTGTGATTCACCCCCCAAATTATTCAAAATATTTTATGCTTTACATTGCTGTCTCCACTGCTACCATTAGCATGGTTCTAGTGTTGGAAGATCTGAGCTGCCAAGAACATGTGATATATTACCTCAGTAAGAGTCTTCTTGACTCTTAAACCCGTTATTCACATGTGGAGAAGCTAGCCTTAGCTACGATCATCATCTTGCAACGTTTCCATCACTACATCCTACTTTGCACCACCACGGTGCTTGCAGATCAAAACCCTATGTACTATATTCTCACCCGTCAGGTACTAGGGGGGGGGGATATTATCATTGGATTGTCATCCTATAGGAATTTGATCTTGAATTTTCCAAGACCACATCCAAGAAATCCTTGGTCTTCGCGGATTTGATGTGTGACCTTCCTCGTACTATCACAGAAGTGGAGCCCAATGATTAATTTCTGAATGAATTCTTGTTCCTGATAAGTACGACCGATCCGTGGTATGGGGATTTGATCATATATCTCCAAAACCAAATATTTCAACCAAGTCTATCTCATGACGATCATTGGTGCATCCGTCAACATGATAAGTATTACCTCATTCTGAATGTTGACACCTATACCGGCGTGGTATTGACTCCATTCTTCGACGATGTCTTACTCATTACGAGGTTGAACAAGTTATGAATGATTGCCACTCTGGAGCATGTGGCAGTCATATTTTTGGGATGGCTACAACTCAGAAAATCCTTCGTGCTGGGTATTTTTGGCCCTCAATATTCAAATATTGTCATGAGGCGGTTAAAAATGCCCACCCTATTATCTCTTTTATCCAAAGAAGCGCACCCACCCTGCTCCATTACAACCTGTCATTGTTGTTGGTCCTTTTTCCAAATGGGGGATTGACTTCATGCATTGTAAGCCTACCTTAGTCGAGGGGCATGGTTACATCATCGTAGCCATGGATTATTTCACAAAATCGGCTGAGGAAATGCCTACATATGCAGAAGATAGTAATATTGCCTCCCTTTTCTTATTCAATCACGTCATATCTAGGTTTGGAGTCCCACAAGCCATAGTAACTAATCATGGATCCCATTTTCATAATCAGATGATGGCTGAGCTGAGTACCAAGTTCGGTTTTCATCATGAAAAATCAACCCCATACTATCTACAAGCTAATGGCAAGGTCGAAGCCATTAACAGGTTATTGAAGACTATGCTTCGTAGGATGGTTGGAGATCACAAATCCAATTGGCACTTAACTCTCTTTTATGCACTATAGGCTTATAGAACTTTGGTCAAAACAATTACTGGTTTCACACCTTTTCAACTAGTCTAGGGACTAGAAGTTGTCCTACCTATTGAGTGTGAAATTCCATCACTCAAGCTTGCAGTTGAGCTTCTTCCCAACACTTCTACCGAAGAAGAATGTTTCCTTTATATCTTGAACCTCGATGAGACTCAGAGAGATGTCACGTTAGCCAATGAGTCACTTAAAAAACAGGTCAAGGCTCAATATGATAAAACAACTCAACCTCGTGTTTTTAATGAAGGATATATGGTTCCGACTTATGATAAAAAACATGACAAGTTGGGGAAAGGGAAGCTGGAATATATATGGTATGGTCCTTTCATCGTGAGTAAATTATTAGAGAAAGGGGCTTATGATCTTGTTGATTATGATGGGATACCTTTCAGGAAACCTCGCAATGGGTTGTACCTAAAAATGTACTATGCTTGAGTTATCTTTTGCGTTAGTACGTTGTATATATGTACATTTTTTTACTTTTAATGTTGTTTGTGTTATTTAATATGGTTTTGAGTTCTTGTCAATACTATTTAGCCCATGTTTTGATTATATAGATCAAATGGGATTCTATGGTTTTTCTGATGGTGCTTGTCGTCACACTCTGAACCTTACTTCAGCCGCCTAGGTGTTATATTCCCAAGCTCATGACCTAGTTAGTTCAGGTGCAGTTTGTAAAGGTCCAGCCACCAAAATCATTTCTAATTATCATGCGGTGATAGGTTTGCTAACCAAAGTTGCATCTCGAAACATATATCATTTGGTAGTATTCATGGACTCAAAGCTAGTGGTTTCTCATTTAAACCATGTCTATGCCATTCAGAACCCTATACCTCTTCGTCTATTTCAGAGAGTACGTTTGATGGAAAGGTCATTTGAGATCATTACTTATCAACATGTTCCTAGATCTTGTAACACTGTTGCGGATTCATTAGCCAATTACATGTTGGTTTGGTACATTGCAGATTCATAATTGATAATTAAAAAGACATGGTTCATTTGTAAATAAATGTAAACAACAAGAATACATACAACTCATATAAATAACATCCCACAATTAAAAAACAGATAGGTCTCCAATAAAGTGTGTGTGTGTATCATAAAAAGTGTGTTTTTACAAAAAATGGTCTCAAGACCTCAACTGAAGCACGCTGGATTTCAAGTATACAAAACATCAAAAATATTGAAGCTGGATAGCTTTCAGTATCTACATCATGTGGGATCTAATGGTGCTCATAATAGCACATGGCGTCCCTAGCCACTCTACGTAGCAACTGGCCAAATTGACTTGACACCCCCGTAGTGTGCCTCTGGTACCTCCTAGGGAGTTCATATACAATAATGTTTGGGATGTCCAAAGTTAACCGGTCGAGGTTCTCCTCAAGCTCATCCAACTCATCATATCATCTGTGAATGAAATGGGATCCCACTCACCTGTCGATGGAGGATGATCCCCTAGGTCATTCCTGTCCCACATATGCATGATAAAAGAAGGTCTTGTTAACATATATAAAAATCATAAAAATCATAAAAACATATAAACATAAAAAAATGAATTCTTAGTATCACTTAACTATATCTCCCCACTGGGCACCTGCTGGCAAGGGTAGCTCAGGATCTCCTCTGAAATATGTGCCTGCATATGTGTAGTTCTCAATCATGAGGAGTCGATCGTCGAAACATTTGAAGAATGTAGTCTCATATTTCACCTTGGAGCCCCCGTCACCATGGCGGGCCATTATCTCTACCCACCACAACATACGAGGGTCCTATGCCTCAACTCGATGAATTCCACTTGTGGCCTCAGATGGGGTACCCTCTCAAACAAAAAGGATACTAAGATAGTGTCTTAGCCAAATTGGTTCAACTCTCCTCGTCGAATTTTAGTCAGCTAATCCTTTAGTGCCACCAGTAAGGCCTCTTCCCAGTTTAATACTGTGGGAGCCACTGCCTCTATGGTATAAATCATGTATGTGCATGAATCCTGGTGGGTCCATTAGCTCCTTGCAATGTGCTGCATGGTAAAAATCACATTTCACAAAGGTAGATCTCTAATGGTCTTGATGGGAATTTTCTTCCCACACATCTGAGTACCTGGGAAGAAGTGAAGATCGATAAGGCCCCATGTAGTGATATATCCTCCATGAGGACCTGTAAGTGATATGGGTGCTCCTTGCCATGATAAACTAGTAAGGAAGTGGATGTCTTCTACTTTCAGTGTCAAAACATGAGCCCCAACCTTGAAGCTTCTCGAACCTCAGCTTCGTGGAAACTTAATCCCTAGACTCTTGGACCACTTGGACTCGAGATCCCCCATTGCAAGATCTCCCTTCCACCTGATCCACCATTTTCTAAACCATCCCTATCCATCCATGGCTATAAATATTGGCTCATCCTCGATGGGTAAGGGGAGGAAGATTATGCTACAGCTCCAAAATTCTGGTCAAATCTAGCCAAGGAGAGCAAGGCACTAGGTGGACAAGTTGAAGATTTGAAGGCAAGATCTAGCTTGAGAAAATGTCTCTCAACACTAAGGCTGTTGGTTTTAACTTCTCTCTCTCATTCTTTTAATACAATGAAAGTTCCTTTCCCATAAATCGCATTGTGTATAATCACTGGTTTTATTATCAAATTCCTTAGTCATTGATATAATATAGTAGATCATTCTTGGTACTTTTAATCTTGTATGATTTTGTAAACTATGGAGATATAGTATTCTAGAAGGCAAGTACATTACATTGTGTAATAGGTGAAATATCCATTCCAAGCATCTACCCATCTTGGGGGAATCGTTTCTCATTGTTGTAACTCATTTGTTCTAGCCGTAAGGATTTCAGGCTAGGGAAATAGCTTTGGTCCACAGAAGGTGAGAATTTCCAGTAATAACAACAAGAGCTTGGTATTTATTGGATTTGATGGTGCCCATCTGCACTATCTTGTCTTTCTCTTGAGTGAGTAACTCCATGAAGTCAACTAGTGATGGCATGCGCTAGTTTCCAGCTATGATCTTGCTAGAGTGAAATGTGCTTACAAACACTGAGTACTCTGGTCCTAGCTTCGAAAGTATGGAAATTATGAGCTGACCATCGTCCTTATCTATGAAACATTGCTTGAGATTAAGCACTAATGACTTGAACTTGGTGAATAAATCCTAGATTGTCTCAAAATGAGTTGGACTCAAGGAGATGAGATCATTTTCGGGCTAGTGACCTCTCATTTCATCAGTATCCTGAACAATGTCTCAAGTTTGAGCCATACTTTGTTGGGAGTTGTTAAATTGTCTACATGAAATAGTAAGTCTCTCAAAATGCTGAGACAAAGCATTCCAAACACTTCATCAAGCCTGTTATAGAACTTCGATTTCTCAACATCAGATTTTGGTTCGACCTCTGTCTCCATGATGACCATGTATAGGCCTTTTGACTTGACCTGAATCACGATTTTGGGCTTCCATTCGAATAATTGAATGGGGTCAACAAAACATGGGTCTTCTCAATTTTTTATTGTGCTCTTGGTGACAAATTGTTGATTGCACCTGCAATGCAAGCACTCGAATCTATCTGGAAAATCCCTCTAACAACAACTCAAAAACTATGGATTTGATTTGCAGCTCTAAAGAGCTCTGATACCATGTGAGAATTGATTCACATCTAGATCTAGGAGCTAAGTAAACTCTCACAATTCGATATTGTTAAAAAAATATGCAGGAAATAGTTGAAAGAATGACAATTGCATACACACATGATGTCAATAATGGATATTATTATGACTCTCCAACATGTAACTGTGTCTGGATCAGATATATATTACAATAGGGAAAAATTGTGAGGCCTTGGAGGCCATCTGGATGCATACAAGTGTTAGCTCAAGATTTGACCCTCAAACCCCCCTAGGTGGACCAATGAGCTTCATAATTATCCAAAACAGTCATGAATGCATGTCTGAATGTGGGAAAGGCATTCTAGAACATAAATGGAGGTATGAAAGATGTGGGTGAGCACATGGTTCAATGGTAGTATCCCAAGGAGGAAATAAATGCCCAAGAAGGCCAAAACCCACCTAAATCATGCACTAACGCCTCAAGTCAAACAAAATACATGAAATTGGGGATGGGGAGTGCATACTGGTTGACTATCCTCAATGTGGGTTCTTGGACTATCAGAATAATAAACTTGGAGTGCCTCAACTGTGCAGAATGATCAACCAGGAGTACCTCAACTATGAGTAAATGATCAATTTCCTCAAGTCTAAACCATAGAATCAGTGCATGGATGCAAATGAAATGTGTCTAAGGTATATGACCATGGTACTGAGGTGGATTATAGATCTAACAGAAAAGGTCACAAGAAAAGTACAAGGAAAGACATGAACAACACAAGGTTGAGAAATCATTCAAAGTAGAAGATAGAGTTTGGTTACAACTAAATAAGGAACATACTACAGGGTCCTGATAATAAGTTCAAGGCTTTGTAATATGGTTTCTTTGAAGTATTGGATAAGGTGTGAGATGACACCTATAAACTCAATCTACCCCCATATGTGTGCATTTACTCATAAGTGAACATGGAAAATTTGAAACTCTATGAGCCTTCCATGATATATTAGGTGAGGAGCATGTCCTACCTACCGTGGAGGAATTAACACATGATGCTCAAGAAGAGTTAGAAGAGTACACAATTTTGCAAAAGAAGTCTAGAACTACCAAAAAGGGACATAATGACCTTTGAGATATTGAGTTGAAGGACAACTTCCAGCCAAGACTAAATGGTACTCTAGGGAGAAGCTAGAAGAGAATATTTTGGGAACCAAAATCTTCCCAAAATTGGGAGGTATGATCTAAACTGGATCAATATATAATTTTTCATCTATTGTGGTGCAATCTAGGCGGAATGATTGGATGAATTGGCTTTAGGTCCTATTTTAAGGGTAGGTCTTACTTATCAAGTTTGGGGTAAAAAATTGTATGAAACCTTCTTAATCCATTTTGAGCACTTAAATGGCACTTTTTTCCAAACTATACATAGGAATAAAATTCCATAGTCTACACATCAAGACCTTTCCAATGGTGCAAGAATCGCCTCAATCAAAATCAATATGAGGTGGTTAGGCATTTTTTCAAGGTTACCTATCTAGTTGAATAGCATGGTACCAAGTGGACTCAACATCAGCTCTCATTACCCACACATGTGGACCTATTCACATGTGGACTTTCAAAAACATTCTATATGGTTCAAATCCATAACCCTAATCGAGAGTTCAGGCATGTACAAACCCTGAAACTAACCCTATATGACTATAGGGGTATTTTAAATATCAAGTCATTATGAGGAAAATGAGTTCCATTCTTATGATGTTATTGTATTGTTCCATGGCTCAACAATAGTGAGTGAGTGGATATTAAAGCAAAACAAAGGAAGTAGGAGATCATGTAGTAGTTGTACAGGCCATTGTGTCAAAGGTACTCCATAGTGAGTATTTGCATTGCATATTAGAGAAGAAAAGAGCAAGACATAATCCTCACTTTTAGATGTGGTTTTCCCTATTATGGGTTTTCCCAAAGTATGTATTTTTGTGTGGATGCGTTATTTTTCTCTAATTATTGTTTGTTTATCACTATGTAAAATTCGGTTAACATAATGAACTAAATCGTAAGATTTTTATGACAAATTGTTCGAGTTAAATATCCATAGTAGTTTATAGATCAGATCATGCAACAACATTAACAACTTAATCATAATACTAAATAGAATAATAATATGGTTTTTTTAGTAATAAACAATAAAAATAACACTAATAAATTTTCTAAAACAATACAAAGTGAAGAGTTAGTTTGAAAAATTAAATTATATATAAAAGGATAAAATTAGATGCTCTAAATAAATTTTAAAAATAAATAGCTTAAAATAAAATCTTGTTGGTTTAAATTCTTGAGATATTGTTTAAAGACTTCTCTTTATGTGGGTTGGCTTCCTGCCTTCCTACCAATTATTCTCTAAATATGCTTTTATCATGACTTCCAATATAGTTGTATAGTCTACCACAGATAATAAACAACGCTTTAATTTGAGTGGAAATGGAACATGATATTTGGCCTTTTTCTCAATAATTTTAAATCCACTCACCTAGGGAATAATCCAAAAAATACTATATTAGTTCTTTTTTTTGTTTGTAAGCTAACATTATATTACTTCATAAATCCAAAAAAATATGTACTAGCATCTAAATAGCCTTGTGAGGATATCAACCTTGCACCATATAAACTAAGAAAGTCTAGAGTACTAGTAAACAAAATAGTTGATCCAATCTCTAAAGAGTCATCATCTAAAATCAAAACTATATCTAATATATAAAAATTGTCTAAAATATTGACAAATTTATAAAAAATAGCGTCCAAAACATAGCTAAAACAAGCTTAATCAGAATTAGTCCCCAACCATAGGAGAACTAGAGTTACAGGATCGTGGAATGAGTACACAGGAGAATGTCATCTTGAGCTGACCTAAAGGATATATGTTGGAAGAACTCTAGTTAAACAAGCATGGGAATTAGCATTGAAATTTGTTGTTCCAATTGCACAATTTTGAATTTGAGATCTGCCACCTCCAAACAAGTCTTAAAGACCAAGTTGAGAAGATCAACATTCAAATTGATATTCGTTGAAAGATTGGTTGATTCCACGATAAGTGGTTGCACTGAATGAGGACTAGAAGGAGCATGATTGCAATCATCTTGGGCTCTATTCTGTTGAATCTGTTGGGGCTCTTGATCGAAAATAGTTCCTTCCATGCATCCCAAGGATATGTCATATTTATCAAACCACTCAACTAAGCATCCCCAATGCGAGACATCTGACACCATAGCTTTGGAACATGTGTATTTTCCTGAGGAGGTTGCAAATGAAATGTTGGGTGACCAATTTTTTTTTTTTTTTGTAAATTCATAAACTAGTCTATTGAAGTAAAATAGTAGTACAATAAAAAAATACAGCTTAGAGTAGCAATTGTGCAAGCAGAAAGTAGCAGAAAAGGAGTTAAGGCCTGCCCCTAAGGGAAATTCAGGCCTTTAAAGACTGAGTGATCCTACCTGTGAGAGGGAAAACATATCACAGTAACACAAAAATCGGCAGTATTTAAATATGAAAAATGAAAAAACAAATACTATAATTAGTAGGGGATTCTAAACCCTAAGAAGCCCACAAAAAAAGAGAGAGCACATAAGCCATGAAACCTGGATTATGGCTTGGAGGGTGGCTCCTCTTCTATTGGAACCCCGAATCTGAAGCCTAACTGAGATTTTGGTTGACTCGTCGCTGAGGAAGCAAGTGGTTTGGAATAAGCTTGAACATCGTGTTTGACTGGGATTTCTCAATCGCTGCTGGTAGTTTCTTCGATGTTGGCATCCTCCTCACTGCTAGAGGGGATTCGTTTGATTGGAAGAGGCTCTGTTTTTCTGTATTCAGCCGCAATGTTGATAGCAGCTTTGTCGTGCTTAGTGCTGGAAATGATCCTCTAGGGAGGGGGGGTGGTTTTTCAATTTCCGTAGGATCTACTGATGGGTTCACAGAAGGAGTTGTTGATGGATTCATGGAAGGAGATGGAGGGTTAAGCTGGGGGTCGGTGGGATGAAGGAGAAGTCTCACCAAAATATTTTTGGCCACCTAATAGTTGCACCTTCGGTCAACCATTTGGTTTGTCGCTGTGTGAGAACCTGTGAGATCATCTCCCTAATCGTCGAAGAGTTGACATAGAGAGTCAGGAATTTCCAAGTCATATCCTTCTGTGCTAGCTTGAACCGTGAAGATGCTTGCTTTCTCATTAACATTACCATGACCGCCTCGACCTCATCTGGGAGTGGCTCACCATCTGGGCCTCCTCGACATGGTTTTCTCGATTGGAAACACAAAGTAATGTAGCCTATGTACGTCGACAGAGAGGCTGAGAGCAGGAGGCTGAAGACTGTGTTGTTTCTCTGTCGCCTCTGACGTTGCAGGATATCCAGTCTTCACATAATTGAACAGGAGAAAACAAATGAGGGGAATAACAATGAGCAGGAAAACCTTAATGAAGGGACACAAATATTGAGGCGCCATTAAGATAACATTAACTCTGTAAGGTGGTGTGAGGTACCAAATGACTGTAGGGAGATCTCTTCCCATCATGATCTTGGAGCTCGTGCCTTCCGTAATGGATGCCATCCCACAGTAGTTAAGGGTGGGGTAAAGTGATGTCAAAGGAGTGGCGTTGGGGGACAGTTGTGTTTCCTAACAGTCATTCCTTGTTGTCTATGTGGCAATGAATCACCCGCATCTGGGGGCATATCATTCTCAACCATTTGAATGCAATCATGCTTGAGAGTGGATTTAGGAATCTCTTCAAGGGATAAGTGTTGTACAAAGGAGGTAGAAGAAACTCCCCAATTGGCCACCTTATCTGAGAGGGAGTTAACTTCCCATCAAACGTGTTGAAAGGCAATGGCGGTTGAGAAAGGAGAAGAGCTAGTTGTTGTACATCATAATCCAATCTCTTGTTGGGAGGAACCTTGGTGCAGCTAGAACTGTTCTACAATTTGATGCCATGTTCAGGATGAGCTCCGAGTCCCCCTTCACGATGAATGGAAAGTGATCTTGATTGAAGGCAATACGAATTCCACAGAGAAGACATGTTAATTAAACTACGTTGTTTCTTTCAATCCCTAGCATTCCATAAAAAACACAAAGAATCTGACCGGTAGAAGATCTGAAGACCCCCCCATAATTAGCTTTTATAGGATTTCCTTTAGAGGCCCCATCAAAACTGAGTTTAAGGAAGCCATGGGGAGGGGCTTTCCAAAGATGGGGATTGGAGGAGAGTGGATATTGTATCATGGGAATAATGGAAACCTGAAGAGGTGAAATTAGCCGATTTTTCAAGATGGTTTTTTCCATGGGGATTTCCTGTAGATCTTGATCCTGCCACTTGTGCAGCATGGTGGATTCCTTGATGTGTTGTAGACAAGAGGCACAGGCTCTTTCCATGGAGTTAACTCTTCCTTCAAATATCTTGAGATTACATTCCTTCCAGATATTCCAGATGATGAATCCTGGGGTGAGTTTCCAAATCCTGTTGAGTATAGGATTTTGATAGGGACGGTTGTGCCAGTGCTTGATGGTTTCTAAAATGTCCCCCCTACAACGATCAGTTCTCTTGCGGATGAAGGAAATCCTATCCTAGATTTCATTGGAGAAGGAGCACTGAACCAGAAGATGGTCCATGGTTTCATCTTGTTCTTTACATAGTATACATTGTGAGAGTCTAATGAATCCTCGCTTGAGGAGATTATACCATGTGAGAAAACAATTATGTAAGACAAGCCAGAGAAAAATGGTCACTTTAGGCCAATTTTTTATCCCCCAAATTTTGGTCCAGCAAAGTTATTGTTGCTCATTGGGGTGATTTATGGAAAGCCGATATGCTTATTTTATGAAGAACATACCTTTGGGCTTGTATCCCCATTTGAGAATATCAGGACCATGCCTAGTTCTGATGAGTCTTTGTTGAATGTCCTCCCATAGTGAGTCAGAATATTCCTATTGTTGGGTCGGATGCCATCTATCATGGGTCAACCAATCGCAAAATTCCTGTTGAGTGTTATGAACCCAAAAAGTGTTGACTTTTTCATGATGGGGGAGGAAAAAGGTATCATGATAAGGATGAATATTGTGCACAGAATCCAAGCATGGGAACTGGTTCTAGGATTCCATCTAGAAATTGGCTAAGGATCCATCATGAATCTCCCAGAAGTTGTGTTGCTGGGCAAGATGACGTTGAGAGTTGGTTGCGTTCCATATGAGAGAGCTCTTTATGTCCTGTGAATACCTTATGATTCTCTGAGTTGGACAGATGGTGACATATTTTTTGTCCCAGAGCCGGAACCAAGGGCTACTATTTTTAGTGATCCAGTTCCACCAAATTTTAGCACTTAGTATTTCATTGTTTTGATCTAGATGCCGAAGACCAAGTCCCCCGTCAATCTTGGTGTGGAAAATGGTTTCCCATTTGACCAAGGACCAATTATGTGAGGCTTTATCCCCTTGCTAGATGAAGGGGTATTGCAGAGCTCTGATGGATTTGAGTACCCATTTAGGGGTGGATAGCACAAAGAAAATATAGAGGGGCATAGCTTACAGAACATATTTGATAAGAACAAGGTGTCCATCTAGGTTGACGATGCGTAGGGTTCACTAAGAGACTCAGAGCTCAAGCTTGGAAAGAATATCCCTCCAAGAATAATGTTTGAGCGCAGATTCTATAAGTGGAGTGCCAAGATACTTTGAAGGGAGGATAGCAGCCTTAAAGCCTAATATTCTGGAAATGTTTCGCTGGGAGAGAATGGGTGTGTTAAAAAATAAGACTTTAGATTTTTAAGGATTAAGGGACAAACCAGAGTCTTTGGAGAAGGTGGAAAGGATATTACTGAGGGTTTTGTATTCTCGGATAGAGGGATGTCTCATAAGAATATTATCGTCCACGAATTGTTGATGGGTGAGAGTCATGAAGCGAGAGACCTTTTAGAGTGCCAAGAGCATTGGCATGTGTGAGCATTTGCCCCAAACCTTCAGTCATGAGAATAAGAAGGAAGGGAGAGAATGTATCTCCTTGTTAGATACCTTGATAAGGATTGAAAGTTCTAGACGAGACACCATTGATTAGAACTCAGAAGAAAGTAGTGGAAATAAGGCATAGAACCCAATGTATCTAGGAGTGATCAAACCCAAAGGCAAGAAGGATTTGTTTGATGAAAATCCAATTGAGTTTATCGAAGGATTTGGAGAGATCAATTTTAAGGAGCATATTGGGATTATTGGAGACTTTGAGGGAGTGGATAACTTCTTGAGCCATATTGATTCAGTCAAGGATTCGATGTCCTTCCACATAACCAGTTTGTTCCGGAGAGACGAGATGAGGAAGTAGAGACTTAATATGGTTGGCAATGACTTTGGTGCTGATTTTGTAAAGGAAATTGCAGAGAGATATGGGTCTATTCTTACTTGGAGTGGAAACTTTGTCCTCTTTGGGATTAAGCATGAGGAAGGTAGCATTGATATCTGGTAGAATATTCTAATTGCTTCGATATTCTTCCACCATTTCCTGTTGATGTATTTGTAACTTCAGAATGTATTCACCTGTATATTTTATGTATTGTACCCCGATGTTTATTTTGGGAAGTATCTGTAATGTAATTGAGTCATGTCATGCCCCGATGTTCCTATCGAGAGATTCAATAATGTAAACAAGTCATGTAAAGTTATACTGGGTAACCCTCCTTATTGATCAAGGGGTAAAGTCCCCGTAGTTGTGGGGCCCCAGGGTTATTAGACTCTCCTAGAGAATTCGGCCTTAGTGAGTTATTGTCAAAGTCGGGAATTAGTATAAATAGAGAGTGAACCTCTATATTTATCACACATTCACTCACACTCAGTTGTAGCGCATAACTGAGAGACAAGAAGAATCTGGGACAAGAGAGAGTGAGACTACTGCTGTCGAGAGATCATCTTACTGTTTTTGGGTTTTACTTTTGGTGCTTATTCTATCTCTGAGGAAGTTGCGGGGTTTTCTCCTTTATGGTTTCCCTAAGGAAAATATTTGTGTCTATTGTCTCTTATGTTTGATTGATGTGCTTGTTATTCTCTTAGTTAAAGATCCTAAGATAATGCTAGCTTAAATGTTAAAATCTAACATGGTATCAGAGCTAACCTGAGAAGAAGACATTGTGCAGCTGTAGAAACTAGGGCTTCCTACTTTTTGGATCTCTCTCCATAGATTTTTAGAAAAAGGAGGTTGGGCTGACTCTCCTCTCTATGGCACATCTTTCTGTTGAAGCAAAATCTGATTCTGAACATTTTCAGTTTTTGACCCGACATTGCTGCCGAAAATTAGGGCTTTCCATAGAAGCGGAATTTTTCAGTGAACCCAGGCCTAGATTGATCTCCTTCCCAAAATCGAAGTTTAGAGATTAAGATCAAAATTTTTGATTGGACAGAACTCCGGGAAAGTCAAACCCTAATCTTCTCCTGAACCAGCTCTATAGAAACTCAGCTCCAAAACCAGTTTTGACATCTTGACCTGGTAAGATCTAAATCTTTTGTATTTCCATTTGAGGTTCTCAGTTAAGATGTCTCATCATACCAAGCTTGATGAAAAGATTGAGGGAGATGATAAATTCTGAGCCTGAAAGTATAGGATCTCCCTGGTCCTGGAAGAAAATGAGTTGGACTCTTACATCACTGAAGAGGTTCCAGTTCCAGAAGGAGATGAGGCTAAAGCATTACACAAGAAAAAATTGGTCATGGATAAGAGGATTATTGCTGATTCAATCAAGGATCAACTCATACCACATGTGTCCTCCTTAAAGACACCTAAATCTATGTTTGATGCCCTGACCAAATTGTTTGAAGGGAAGAACATAAACCAGAAGATGACTTTGAGAAACCAGTTGAAGAATGTGAAGATCCAGAATGAGGAGACCATACAGTCATACTTTACAAGGGTCTTCCATATCAAAGAATAACTTGAAGAAGTGGATGAAGAAGTAGATAATGCAGAAATTGTGATGACCACCTTGAATGGCCTCCCTAGGTCATGGGATTCTTTCATCCAAGGAATCTGTGCTAGAAAGAAGCTAATCAGGTTTAGTAGACTATGGGAAGAATTCTCACAAGAAGAAGCTTGAATAGTAGCTCGAGAAGAAAATATGGGAAATGAAGATCAAGCTCTCACAATACACTCCAAGAAAAGTAGAAGGGACAATCATCATCACCAAGGTAAGCACTCTCACCAGAAAGATAATTTTGTAAAAACAAACAAGGATCTATCCAAAGTTAGATGCTATACATGTGATGAAAGAGGACATTTTGCTAGAAATTGTCCCATGAATAAGAATGGTTCTAAGAAGAAGAAGAACTACAAAATAAGACATCATGCTCACACTATAGAGGATGATGATCGTCCCAGAAAAAGAGTAAAACAAGAAAATGAAGACTCTTCAAGTGATGAAGAATATGTTCTGATCTCCACCCCAACGGGAATTGTCACACATGGAAGCAAAGATTGGATTATTGACAGTGGGGATTCCAAGCACATGACAAGATTCAAGGAATCCTTTGTGAAACTATCCAAACATAATTCACCCCATAAGTTAAAACTTGGGGATGACTACCAATATCCCATAAAAGGTAGTGGTGAATCCTCCTACAAGCTAGACTCTGGAAAGTCTATGAAAATGAAGGATGTCTTGTTTGTACCAGGACTGAAGAAGAATCTTCTCTCCATATCGGCATTGGATGCAAAAGGAATGAGGGTTGCATTTGTAGATGTCCAAGTCCTCATGTGGCCAAAAGGAAATATTGTTGACGATGCAACAGTAATTGGAGAGCAAGAGGGAGGATTATACAAATTGAAGGGCCAACCAGAACAAGCCTTGGTTCATGAATCAGTAGAGCCAAATGAGATTTGGCATTGAAGGCTTGCACATGTACACTACAGAGCACTACCACTTGCAAGAAAAGCTGCCGAAGGACTTCCAGAAATATAGGCAAAACATGAAGAAGTTTTCAAAGGATGTGCGAAGGGAAAGAATACAAAGAAGACATTTACAAGTAGTGAAAGCAAAGAAAAAGGAATCTTGGAAATCATTCACTCCGATGTATGCGGTCCAATGTCATCCAGCTCATTAAGAGGGTATGTACACTGTGTTTCTTTCATTAATGATTTTTCTAGGAAGACATGGATATATTTCATGAAAAAAAAGGATGAAGTATTCAGCAAGTTCAAAGAGTTCAAAGCCTTGATCGAGAATCATACAGAAAAGGAAATCAAGATCTTTCAATCAGACAATGACGAAGAATTCACATCAAATTAATTCAAAGAACTATGTAGATATTCAAGGATTAAGAGGGAGTTAACCACTCCATATAATCCACAGCAGAATGGGGTTGCAGAAAGAAAGAATAGAATGATTATGGAAGATGCAAGGGAAATGCTTCATGATCAAGATCTTCCTATGCATCTATGGGCAGAAGCTACTAGAACAGCTGTGTATGTACAGAACCGTACTCCGCATAAAGTAATCGAGAACAAGACACTTGAAGAAGTCTTCTTCGGCAAGAAGCCAGAAGTCAACCATCTCTGAATATTCGGTTTTCCAGTGTACATACACATTCCAAAAGAAAAGAGGACAAAGTTAGATCCTTCAGGAAAGAAGGGTATATTTGTGGGATACTCTGAAAGCTTGAAAGCTTACAGAATATACTTCCCAGGATTCAAGAAGATCGACATAAGCAGAGACGTAACATTCGACGAAGATTCAGCCTACAACAAATCCAGAAAGAGACCAGTTGAAGACTCTAAAGAAATAGAAGTGCCCAGAATTCAAGATACAACTATGAATGATGATTGAGAAATAGAAGAACCCTAGGAACCTGTAGATCCACCCCAAGAGAAGAATCCTAGCAAGAGGAAACCTACATGGGTATGAGAGGCTATCTAAGGTGAAAAAAGATATGGGGCTCTAGAAGAAGTACACAGAGAGAGGAAAAGAACCAGGTCTTGCTTCGGCTATGTAGCACTATTATGTGACTTGATTGATAAAGAACCTTCCAACTATGAATAAGCGACAATGAAGAAAGAATGGAAGGATTCTATGATCAAAGAGTACCAGTTGATCATGAAGAATGATGTCTGAGATGTTATCCCAAGGTCAGAGGGGAAGTCAGTTGTGACTTACAAATGGATCTACAAGATCAAGCATGCTGCATACGGTAGCATAGAGAAACATAAAGCAAGATTTGTGGCTTGTAGCTTCTCCCAGAAAGAAGGGATAGATTATGAAGAGACTTTTGCACCTGTAGCCAGATACACTTCCATCAGATCGGTACTTGCTCTGGCTGCAGTAATGAAATTGAAGATCCACCAAATGGATGTCAAGTCTGCTTTCTTGAATGGTGTAGTAGAAGAGGAAGTGTATGTAGAGTAGCCACTTGGTTTTGAGACACATGACAGGGAGTCTCATGTGTGCAAATTGAATAAAGCCCTGTACGGTTTGAAACAGGCACCCAGGACATGGTACGGTAGAATTGATGGCTTCCTATCCAGTTTGGGATTTACCAAGAGTAAAGCAGATTCCAACCTTTACTACAAGGTTGAAGAAGGGAACCTAGTCATACTCCTACTGTATGTAGATGACCTCTTTGTAACAGGTGAAGATGGGTTGATTGCTAATACAAAGAGGAATCTTGCTTTTTAGTTCGAGATGAAGGACTTGGGTATGATGCACTATTTTATAGGCATGGAGGTGTGGAAGAATGCAGATGGAATCTCCCTCGGACAAGGGAAGTATGCAGTAAAGATCCTAAAGAGATTCATGATGATGGACTGCAAGGCCATGACCAGACCTATGGCATCGAACCTGAAGCTTCTAGGTGATACTTCATCAGAGATGGTTGATGCTACGATGTATCATCAAATGATTGGGTCCTTGATGTACCTGATGAATACGAGACTATATATTTTCTTTGCTATGAACACATTGAGCCAGTTCCTGACAGATCCTAGACATGTTCACTTGATTGCTACAAAGCATATTCTAAGGTATCTAAAAGGTATAGTTGATTATGGGATCAAGTATGAGGTGAATCAGAAGATTAACCTGGAGGGTTATGTTGATTCATATTGGGCAGGTAGTTCCATCGACAAGAAGAGCACTTCAAGGTGCTTATTTAGTATGGGATCAGGTGTGATCTCTTGGTTTAGCAGGAAACAGTCTTGCGTGGCACTGAGTACAGCTGAAGCAGAGTATGTTGCAGCTTGTTCAGCTAGTTGTGAGGCAGTATGGCTGAGGAAGCTACTGTTTGATTTGTTTGATCTCCAGTTGGATGCTACTTGTATATATTGTGACAACCAGAGTTGTGTGAAGTTGTCAGAGAACCGGGTGTTCCATGACAAGTCGAAGCATATCGAGATCAAATATCACTATATCGGGGATATGGTGTAGAGAGGAGCAGTAAAAATCCAGTATGTTACAATGGACAAGCAGATAGCTGATGTATTGACCAAACCATTTTCTAGAGTGAAGTTTGAGTACTTTAGGGAGAAGCTTGGTTTTCTCCAGATCGAGGTTCCTTCCAAGGGGAAGTGATAAGTCCGTGAGCCATTATAACATGGTGAGAGGATTGGTTCCTTCCATGGTCAGATGTAAGTGCATAGATGCTCTAATATGATTGTGGGTTGTGTTACCACATGATCAATGCAGAGCCATTCTGATGTGATTGAGGGATGTTTTCCCACATGATCATATATAAGTGTTGAAGGCCATTCTCTGAGAGAATGGAGGCACCTGGTCAGTTACCAAGAATACTCAGCCTAGAGCTAAGATCCATTCTGATGTGACTGTGGGATATATTCCCACATGATCATATGTAAGTGCAGATCCAGTCTAATGTGACTGTGAGATGTGTTCCCACATGATCATATGTAATTGTAGAGCCCTTATGACATGCTGGATTGGTTCCTCACATGGTCAGATGTAAGTGCAGAGCCCTTATGACATGCTGGATTGGTTCCTCACATGGTCAGATGTAAGTGTAGAGCCCTTTCGACATATATGTTGGATTGGTTCCTCGCACGGTTGAATGTAATTGCAGGTCCTTTCTGACATAGATGACTGAATTGGTTCCTCTCATGGTCAGATGTGAGTGATGGGCCTTTCTGACATAGATGATTAGATTGGTTCCTCTCATGGTTAGATGTGAGTGCTTGGTGTTCCTTTCTGACATGTATTTTGGATGTGTTCCTTGCATGGTCAGATGTAAGTGCTGGGCGGGCCATTCTAACTTAGGGTCATATATAAGCGCTGAAGAAGACCTACCTAGAGGCTAGGCCTACAACCAACATGAAAAAGGGTTGGATCTGTAGAACTTCCTATGACGAGTAGAATCAAGAGATAGCACCTGTAATGATGATCTAGCAGAGATGATCCAGATCCAGAGATGATCTAGATCCAATGATGTTCCAGATCCAGTGATGATCCAGATCCAGTAATGAAGATGACTTGAAGATGAAGATGACTTGAAGATGGAGATAACTTGATGATCCAGATGATACAAAGAATAAGACCCATGTTGATAACTGTGTTGAGAGAATACCTTCCTAGTTAAGAGGGAGTGTTTATGTATTTGTAACTTCAGAATGTATTCACTTGTATATTTTATGTATTGTACCCCGAAGTTTATTTCGGGAAGTATCTGTAATGTAATTGAGTCATGTCATGCACCCATGTTCCTATCGAGAGATTCAATAATGTAAACAAGTCATGTAAATTCATAGTGGGTAACCCTCCTTATTGATCAAGGGGTAAAGTCCCTACAGTTGTGGGGCCCTAGGGTTATTAGACTCTCCTAGAGAAGTCGGCCCTAGTGAGTTATTGTCAAAGTTGGGAATTAGTATAAATAGAGAGTGGGCCTCTCTATTTATCACACATCCACTCACACTCAGTTGTAGTGCATAACTGAGAGAGAAGAAGAAGCTGGGACAAGAGAGAGAGAGACTACTGCTGTCGGGAGTTCATCTTACTGTTTTTGGGTTTTACTTTTGGTGTTGATTCTATCTCTGAGGAAGTTGTGGGCTTTTCTCCTTTATGGTTTCCCCGAGGAAAATATTTGTGTCTATTGTCTCTTATGTTTGATTGATGTGCTTGTTATTCTCTCAGTTAAAGATCCTAAGATAATGCTAGCTTAAATGTTAAAAATCTAACATTTCCCAGATCTCGTGTTTGAGAAAATCCCAACATAAGTGAAAGAAATTGACTGTGAAATCGTCTGGTCCTGGGGCTTTGTCTTCCTTCATTTGTTTGATAGATATTTCCACCTCTTGGACCATGGTGGGGCTCATAAGCATGGAATCTTGGTCATTCGTGACCAAGGAGGGGATATTTGAGGTAACCTGTTGTATAGCCTCATCTCCATCCTGATCATTTTTTGTGAGCATATCTTCATAAAATGAAACAAGTTCTACTTCAATATCCTTGTAAGTTTCCAATCGGTTTCCCTCTTTGTTTTTTATATGGTTGATGTGATTATGCATGCGGTGTTGGATAGCGGAGTGATGGAAGAAAGAAGTATTGCGCTCCCCCTCCTGTAGCCATTTAATTATGGATTTACGCTTCTAGAGTATCTCTTCCGGTTTGGATTGCTCCTCTATTTGGGAATGAAGATGTTGCTCATGCTTATTCATCTCCTCTATTCTACCAGTGGTAATGATCCGTTGTTGCAATTTCTCCATTTCCTATTTGATTTGAGCTTTGCAAGTGAAGACATTTTCTAAAGTGTACTTATTCCAGTGTTTGAGATTATTCTTTAAGATCTTCAATTTCGTCGCATTTTGTACATTGCAGGAGGAACTAGTGACATGAGTGGTTAGCCACCAATCCTTGATCATCTCAGGGAAATCAGGGTGAGTGAGCCAAGAAAATTCAAAGCGAAATGGCTTTCTATGGGCTGCCTCATCCAGCTGCTAATTTAAGCATATGGGCCAGTGATCAGATCCTGTGACTGAAAGAATGGATGCTATGAGTTCCTCATTTCTGAGCATGATATGTCTCGTGATGAGGAAACAATCAAGCTTGGTGGCTATCTGGGAAATTCCTCCACTGCGATTATTCCCAGTGTTAATACCATTGTTGGTATCCATGTCTATCATGCCATTATTGTCAATGAAGTCCTTAAAGAGAATATATTCTTGGGAGAGTGAGCGGTGTCCTCCTTTTTTATCCTTCAAATATGTGATAAGATTGAAATACCCTCCAAGAATATCTATGGGATAGGGTTGATCCTGAATGTTCTAGTGTAAAAAGTCCAATAAATGAAGTTTCTGAACAAAAATTTGAGGACAATACACATTGGTAATTCTACCATGTACATTGGTGCCAATAGGATGGAAATGAGTCAAGATGGAGTGATGAGAGGCCAAGAAGTTATCTAGATATACTTCCATGGGTTTCCAGTAGATAGTTAGACCCACTGAAGCCCCTGTTAGGTCAACAGAAATGGATCTTCTACCCCACCATAATATATCCATCAGATTGTCTAAGTTGTCATTGTTGGATTTGGTTTCTTGTAACATGAGGATGGTGGGTTTTTCCTGCTGGGTCTTCCTTTTCAACATTATATGTTTGTTGGTATTTTTTATTCCCATTATATCCCAAGAGATCACCTTCATTGATTAACAGTTGGGTTGGAAGGGAAGAACTTCATAAGCTAGGAATATTGCCCTGATTCCACTAGCTTGGTTCCAAGAGTGGCAATTCTTTGTATGTCTATTTTTCTACCTCTCTTTTTAACTTCCTTAACACTCTTTTTTGTTTCCTTAGGGTTACTGGTGATAATCCCAAGTCTAGCACAAGTTCTAGTAGAGTTTAATATATCAATTAATAGTTGAATTTGCTTGGGAGCTATTGCATGTAATGTGTTGTTTTTGCAAGCATCTTCCAGTCCTGAAATATCTAGATCTCCTAAATCTACGGGCCCCATATCTTCATCCATTAATACATCAATGTATTTAGTGGAGGTGGGAATATATGGGCCATGAGTGTTTTCTTCAAGGGGCTGAGGCTGTTTGGAGGGATCATCTTTTGTGTTTGTGTCGAATTCTACAGCTTTCTTGTCTTTCTGGGATCCTTGATGGAGTGGCTTCGTTGCGGGAGGTGCTCCATCCTCTCCAGTATCATGTTCATCATGTTGGGTAGTCAGTTCCTTAAAGCTTTTGTTGGTAGTGGGATTGGAGGGTGTGCTAACAATGGGATTCTTCTTGCCCTGTTTCCTTTTGTGTGTGGCTTTCTTGAATCCCTCTTCATCTACATTAGGGTTTTGTTTGTGCTCAACGGGGGCTCTGATCTAAGGGAATTCTTGATATAGATGTCCATGCTCATGATACTTTCTGCATCTAAAAGGCACATGCTCATAGTCTAGCTGTTGCGCCCATTATGTGTCCTCATGTTCCAGAGTGACATAGTCCAATAGTGTTTTAGCTATGTGCATGTAGACATATATTCGGGCATAAGATATGTACCTTTGTTGTTTGGTTTGATCAGCAATCTTGACAAAATATCCCAGGGAATTGTTGATATCCTTTAGAGTCACTTCATCCCAGTAGTTATGAGGAAGCAAATATAGCTGAATCCACACTGGTGCCTAGGATAATTTTTTAGTGTCTGGATTGAAGGGTTCAACCCAGTTTCTGAGAAAGAGGCCCACAAAGTTGAAGAAATAAGCTCCTCCTTCGATTATGTGATCTCTGTCCTCCAACAAGGAGAAAATAATGGTGAAGAATCCTTTGGAGCCTAGTTGTAGGTCGAAGTGTGCTTTTGGATTCGATTTAATGGAAATCCAGTTGAGAAGAGGTTTTTCTATGGGCCAAATACCTATGAATTTCCCAATGAGAGAGTAGGTCTTCATGTAGTCGATTTTGGTGTTGATTCAGGAAGGAGGAAGATTGATCCCAGGTTTTTCGGAAGAAATGGCTATGCATGTGTGGGTTTTGGGTTTATCCGTTGTCATAGTCAGAGTCATTCGTTCATCAATGAGCCTAGTGATGTCAGGTTGCAGGGCATCAATGGGCAGGGAGTTGCCAAAGGGCAGAGAAATGTCCTGAAAATGCATGGTACAGGAAGAATCCAAGGGGGACTAAGTGTCCCTCTCGTGCAGGTAGCCATGAGTGGGTACAGGGGATAAAGGAGGAAAAGAGGAACATAGTTTAGGGTGAAACAATAAGAGAAGGACAATACCAGGTCACAGAGAAGCCATCAATTAGCTTATAGAAACCCTAGTGTAGACTCTCATCGTCTTTCCACGGTGCCTCTTAATCTGGGTGACCAAATTGTTAGTTTGAATTCATCAAACTGGTTGATCGGCTTGAGATAAGGGAGTTGAGCTCACTGAGGTCTTCCTTTGAGGTGAACCTAAGGCATAGAGGCTAAAGAACTAGAGACAAAACTTGCAAGGAGAGAGTTGCAAATGAAGAACCAGGAAGAGGCAAAGAAAAAATGAAAATGAAGTGGAGGACCTCAACTATTGAAGAAACAATACCAATCTTCTATCATAGTAATGAAGCAGGGATATCATCATGAATGAGTTGTATAGGACACCGATTGTAATTGCATCATCGTATTGAAGTCCATCACATCATTATCTGTCTAGATCCTACTAACCATCCCAAGCATCCAATAACTGAAGCAAAGGTAATAAATTCGTAAGGGGTGAGTGAGGTTTACAAGGCTCGCCTCATTTATACAAGGAGGCATGAGCGACCACCTAGCCCGCAGTCCCATCACACACCAAACTAGCAAGCATCCCATCTAAGGGGGGATAATCTACTACTTGGAACTAGTCTTGAATCTGCAAATGCTTTTAATGTTGCTATTTTTTTTAAACAACACATCATATAGAGTTTTGGTTTATACCCTTGAGCTATCCTCAACTTGTAAAGTTTAGTTGAATTTTTCTTAGGGTGGCAAATTTTGTGTGTTACTTGTCCAAAAAATGCTAAAATTGTTTTTCTGTTTATACCTGAATTGGTTGGGAAAGTTAATTAGTTCATGTCGTTTGAAAGAATTATGTTCTAAAATATGGAAATTTTATTTTAAGCTTTTAAAATTAGAAAACGTTTATAAATAATAGTTATTTTGCGTGGAAACAATTACCTTTTAATAATTTTATTTAATGTGTTTTTTAAAATAAACTATTTTATTTATACAAAAGTTAAATGTTTGAAGTTTTTGAAATTAATTTTGTGTTTTTTTTTTCATGATCAAAATTAATTGTGTTTTTTTTTCCATGGATTCATGGATTAAATAAATGTATACAAAAGTTTGAAATTTTTTAGAATCGTTTTATTGGTGGGTTATATTTTTAAATAAATTATATAATTTAATTATATTTTTCTAGTTTATAAATATTTTTTAATTTTTTTTTGGCCTAAGCATACCTTCTTTTCTTCGAGTAAAGTTTGAAAAGTATGCCTACTTTTCTTCCCATTAGAGTTTGACAAAAAGCCTCGAAATTTCTATGCGTTTGTTATATAGGGTTTGAAAAAGTATTTGTAATGATTGGAAAAATGAAAAACAACTATAGTTTTCGCTGTTAACAGATCTATGAAAAAATGATATTATAAGAGGAACTATGGGGCATTCAATATTGCTTTTAGAAAATTTGCTAAATTTGATATTCAATAACTATTATACCTAGAGTCCTAGATCGTCTTTAACTAAGTCGCTTGATACATTGCAATATTTCAAGTCCTAAACAACATTATAGGTATGCCTCTTATATGTTAGGACTGATTGCAACATGTTATTTTTCTTTTTGGGTTGAAGGAGAAACCACATCTTGCATCATGCAAGAGTTTTGCTTTTCATGGAAAAGACTATGGATTAAAAACCAAGGTAGGCACATGGAAATAAAATAAATGGTCCATGGACTTTGATTTTTCTTTACAAATCCATTTGTCCATGAAACACAACTTTTTGTTATTGAAACCAATATAATAAAAAATAAAAAGATAGATGTTCTTTTAGTTCCTTTTTCTTTTCTTTCCAACTTATGCATCTATATTTCAAACAAAATTTTCCCTATTGTTTCTTGTTGCAATTTCTACGAAACATAGGATATTTGTTAGCGCATACCTATTATACCTAAACTCTTCATACCTAAACTCTTCATATGTCTCTATCTAGGATACTTGGGATATTTCGATTCCCGAACTATGTCATAGATATACTTATTATATGTTACTAATTTCCTCTCTAGTAAAAAAAGAGACTACCACCTTCTACATCTTGCAAGATATTTGCTTCTCATAAAACCAAACTATGAACGAAGAAGCAAGGTCAAGCACATGGCATAAAACCATCAACTTCAGTTTCACTTTATTCAAAGCACATGGCATAAAACGGAATGATGATGTCATCATTTCATTTTTTCAGGTATTTATTGTTTTTGGCGTAGCGGGGTCCTTCAAAAGTATGCCGAGTGGGTACTCGTTATTCCGCATCCAACGAGCTCTCCCAATCGAAATTTGAGTAAAAACACGGGGAGATATGTCGAAAATACAAACAAAAAAAGTAGTTTTTTTATGATACCTATCCCCAAATTTATATTAAAAAAATGTTTAAGACCTATACAGTATTTCAAATTTAAAGCAATTTCATTGGCTAACACATGATGACATGGAATTTGAATCAAAGTTAAAAGGCCCATTTTGAGTTGAAATTTCCTCTAATGCATCTCAACTATCTGCTCAAATCATATGTGCAAATCAATACTCGGATAATCAAATGAACCAATTATTTATTGAACAAGCACTCTTAGAGAAACACCTCTTCATTGTTGGTTCTATCATCGGTGAATGTTATGATTCATTGTTAGAATCTATTTTCAAACTAACATCATTGTTTGATGTGCATTCCCTGAGAAAATCAATATCACGGACCTTCTACAATTACTTTATTGTAAATGACAATAGAGCAATCACTAGTGCTTAAATAGATATCTTGGTGAAACAACCATTTGAAAAAAACATCTAATTGCTAATTGGAAAGCATATATTAGCAACTTCTCGAAGGCGTATAAACATGGTAACATAGAGGGAGATGAATTTCTTATTCAATGGTTATGCAAATTGCTCAACATTAATGTATACATATGGAGTGTTGAGTTGAAAACAATTATTGTAAAATGTCATTCAGCACATGCTTCCTCAAAAGTTATATATCTCATGTGTGATGTTATAAGTTCCTCACATCCACACTTCCAACCATTACTTCAAAGGTTTTTTGAACATATTGCTGACAAGATTCGATAATGTCATCTTTTAGGCGGAGTTTTGGCTTAACTTATACCATTTTGACTACTTTACTTAGTCTCTACCTACTTTTTTATAGCATCCAAATAACAAATTTTGGCATAATGTATATTGGTATGAATTTTATCACATTCTTTTAATTATTTGATGAATAAATATTTATATAATCATGGTCATAATTTGTAGAAATTTTGTAGAATTTGTGCTACAAAATCTGCATAAGTGCTTGTACTACAGAACCTTCTCTCCTACAGATACTCTACAGAAATCCCATAGATCCTCTACAATAATTCCTACGGATACTCTACAACAATCCTACAATATTCTACAACAATCATGATGATACTCTACAAATACTCTGCAAGAATCATGTGAATACTCTTTAGGAATGCTATAGAATGTTATAAAGATGCTACGAATCCATCCTTAACAAGATATGATGGATTTTGAGTTGTGTGATTGGAACCTCATGTGCTAGCACAAAAATATAGAATTAATAAGGATCCAAGTCCCTAGAAAAGAGGATATGTTGATATGAGCTATTAATATACACTTGGAACACATTTTAATGTAGTATACAGTTTTGGACAAGGTTAGAATACTAATTTATATTTTTTAATAAGGTTGTTGGAAAAATAATTCAATCTAAACATACTCTAAATATGATTTCTAATTGTGTGATCTTTTTACTTAGTAGTTATGAGGATAAATTTAGAACCATTGGTTCTCAAGAATGTACAAAATATTATTTTAAAAATAAGTACCCAAGGGTTTCTATATAAGAACCCTATTATGTTTGTAAAACTAGTAAATTAATGAAAATAAATTGCATTACGATTTGTAATAGACTATTGTGCCTAATTGTATGTGTGGATTTGGTTCTTTTTCATGGCATGTTTAATTGAGTTTATCTGTTTTCTACTATAGACTACCTACACCAGCTTATCTAAGGAGGAAAGGCCCACTCCAATTGGCATGTGACGGTGTTGTACTTTTACTCAATAGGTTTAGCATATGAGTGGTTTCATTTATTTGCATCTTTGATCAGTAACGTAATGGTTTATTCTTAATCTCTTTTTATTTCGCTTTATAGTAGAGTTCACCCATGATTATGTACACAATTATCATTTTTTAGTGATTATTATTTTACTATGTAATCTGCATCTTTCTCACATCATGAACTCGTTACTTTAAAATAAATGTTATCCTTAGGTTGAAGTTATATCTAATCAGAGTAACAATTACATTGATTAAGAACAATGGTTTGTAATTTGTCAAGAGTTTCTGCAAATTTATATTTAAGATTAGAATAGAGTGTGAATTTTAAGTCCAACATAATGTGAATTTCAATTCCTATATGGTGTGAATATCATTTCTATCATAAAGTGATTTTAGGGGAATTTTGAGTTCTAAAGTAGGCCTCAAAACAAAAAATGTACTATCAAAAGCAATTTTAAAAGAACCAATCACATTCTAGAGAATGACATCATATATTATAGTTGAGGTGACATTGCTTGAGTTAAAGATACTTACTTGTCAAAGTCTAAATAGTGTATGAAAACTCATAGTTAACCACACTCATAATTAAAAAAACACTTACAAATTACTTTTAAATATTATATTCTTAGTACTCTTCAAATATTTATAAAAAATGAAGTAAATACATGCCTTTTTCAACCATAAAATATATTATATCTTCTAAATTTTAAATTTAATTTATATAAAAAATTCAAAATCGTAATCATGATATTACATATAGAGAAAAAAACAAACCACAAACCATATGTAATATGTATATTTATATAATATAAAAACAAAACATGTCACTTACTTAATGTATTTTGGCATTTTTTATATTATTATATTATATATTACAAAACTTTACTAACACATAATGCACGTAACATTTTGGTGTTATATAAGTTTATTAATATGTACAATATGATTGTTATATAAGTTTATTAATATATACAATATGATATATATACTCTAAAAGACATATATGAAAAAAAATGACATTTATGGTGTTATATAAGTTTATTAATATATATAATGCAATATATATGCTATGAAGGACAAAGGACGTATTTAATTATTAATTGAATAAAAGATTTATATAAATTAAATTTTAAATCTATTCTTGTTTAATTTAAAATATATATATGAATTAAATTTATAACTATAATTTTTTTATTAATTGATATAAGTTTAATTAATTTAATGAGTATTTTAATTGGGTATATTTTGTATTGAAAGTACTTTTATTTTTAGTCATATCAAAGAGATTTTTTTATTGATTTTATTTTTGTACATTTCTTTAATTTAACTTAACCATGGTTACATTGTTTGTAGTGTAGAATGTGAGTTGTAAATATACCTCCCCCACAAAATGTCAAACTCTATAATATTTTATTATATTTTTTATGAGGCTCATTTTCGACCTCAAAATTCCCCTAATGAGTTTCTGTAATTCCATTCATAGTATGAACTTAGTACAACACTTCCTTCGAAACATTGAGTGTGTTATTTCTAGCTTATCCTATATTTACATTCTTGCAATTACGTGGATTTATTTGATTTTTTGTAAATTAAGATTTAATGATAAAGTCTCTTGTCAAAATACATATCCATTTCCATTATCATTGTCATGAGATAAAATCCTACAACAATGCAAAGGAGTTGTAACTAACATATTTATTGTACCATAACTCACAAGTTCCCATAGAACGTTGGATAGACAATTTAATGTGCAAATTTCTTACTTGCCTTACCAAGAAATAAAGAGGTAATTAAAAGCCCGCCATTTTTTCGTCGTTGTCGAGGAGTCACTACAAGCACAATAAAATATTGCATTGGTTTTCATGTTGAACAAAATAATTTCAATTCTAGACGATTAGACATATGCATTTTCTATTTTTGCGGCATAAAAAACGTGCATAAAAATATATAATAAGAAAATTTTCTTCACGCTTTTTGCATTTTCAACCATCATTGAATTTCTTACAATGATTTATGTAGTATTTGCATTTTTCTTACATATTACTTTCCACGCCATCATTTATTTGCACAAGACCTCCACATTTTCTACATTTTTCTTTTTCATTGAAAATATTATATGTATATCGGGAACACCTTAAATACAAACAAACAAGATGAGAGGTAAGAGCATGTGTATTCACAGCAGAAATTTTTGTAGTGAGTTTTTATTTTTCTAAATTCAAGACATGTTAGCTTTATAATGTTTTTTATTATTCATGAATAGATATAAATACCCTAAGGAAAATTTAGAAACCCGGTCAAAAACACCTAAGATATAAACCATGTGGGAAAATCAATAAATGGAAACGGTTTGGGGAAATTTAGAGCCTAGAAGTTATGTGGAGTGATTATAGTATAACTTGCAATGATCAAGACAAAGCACATTGGACGTTCAAACTATACAAAATATTTGCTACAAGGGATCAAAGGATATTTTATCGACATTTTAAATTTGATGGGATATGTTACAGTGAAATTTGTGACCTTTTCAAAATATATTCAAGAGGAACCTCCAGGCCATGAAAAGGGCTAAGGGACATGATGGCCAAAATCACCTAAACACTTGGAGGAGGCTCACTAGAATAGGAATTGGTAACTTGCTAGAAAAATTCAAAATTCATATACTCAGTTCTCTAAGTTCACATCTAGACACATTATAATTCAATAAGAAGTGAAATGATTTAGAATTATCTCTATCCATATTCTATCCCAAATGCAGAAAGAAACATCCATTGAAAGATTACTCATTAGATAAACTTGAAATTTGTGATATTTGTGAATTAGAGCATGTTACTAGCAATTGTCCTTCTCTTTTAAGATTGAAAGTGGCCTACTAAGGTGCAAATGCAAAATATGAGAAGGTATGCTTCACTACTAAAAAATGGCCTTTGCATCCACATCCTTCAAGTATTGTAGTGGGGATCTCTCCCCTACTACGTGAAGAAGCACCAACCTTAGCTCGTACAGAGCATAAGGAAGATTTCAATGATAAAAAAAGAAACAAGACAACAACAATAATATTTTTAGGGTTTTTTCAGATTTATATGACTAACTAATGCACGAAATAAAAATGAACACACCTTTCTTTTGAAGTTGGGCCACTGTAGCCGTCCTAGGAAATGGTCCCGCGGCTCCACGACTTTGGTCTCCAGTCTCTTCCACAGCTAGTTGTCGGATGAGGGATGGATCCAAATGGGTATGGAGAAATCTCAACATACACCATGGGAATGGTGTGGAAAAATATGGGAATAATGGAGAAAAATGTATGGTGTAACTGAGAGCAAATGGAAAAAAGTAAAAGTGATTATGGAATGGCCAAAAAGTGTTTTGGAGGAGTCCTTAACAATGTATTTATAGTATGGTCCTAGGGTTTTTGACCCTTTGTGGGAGAGAGTGGGGATAAATCACAATAAATGCTCATCATCCCTTCATTTATTGGAAGGAATAATGATGTTTTGGACCATTTTTAGTGGAAATAGAATTGTGAAGGTCAAAATGGAAGAAATAATGGTGGGAATATGATGTATGATTATGGTTTAGACCATAGAGAGCTAGGTGGACAATTTTTTGTGTTAACAGATTGTCCCCTGATGTGTGAGGGAAGGACCTCTTCATATGGCCGATAGACATCATAGGATCATGGGAAAATGGTGACAATGGTGGAGAGACTGGAGAGGACCGTAGAGAAGTGGAGTCTCCATGTTTGATCTATGATGGATTTTAGTTTTTTTATTACTTCTCAAAAATGGATGAGATACATATAATGTCAAACATGTATATGGACGAGGCAGGCATACCCATGCTCATAACAATGTCTCAAAAAATAAATAATGGGGATCAAGGCTCAAAATATGGGAGTCGATCAATATATATACAAATGGTGATACATAATGGTGGTCTCAATGGGAGGCTGAATACAATACCGATATGAAGAATTGATACATAGGAACAATGGAATTCTCATGGAATACAATATCATCACAACTGATGCTCTGTTGGATCTGGAGGTGTACATAACTAGATATACTCAATGACTGACCGTCAGAATATCTATGGTACAATAGATAGCATCAAATAATGGAGATACATGGAAGCATGACACTAAGGGGATTTCGAACACTGTCACCAACGCAGCCCCAAAATCACAACGCACATGAGACTGTATGGGTCCCATAGTAGACTCACTAATGTGCTAGAGTCAGGTGAAAACCGGGGTCTTCGACCAAATAATAAAAGGACCAATACCTTGTACAAATCTCAATGGTGTGATGATGTAGCTGAAGTCGATCACGTGATACACAACCAACCCGAAAGGCACTAATGAATCCTTTCAAGTGGTCCAAAGAACTCATCAATGAGGTGGCTGAAAATAGGATACAGGGACCTCTGGGTCTATCCTCTGGAATAGATGTGTTAACGTCGACAAAGGGATACCTGCAACTAACAAGGCAATGGTGTTTCCTTAATAGAAGCGTGAGGTGGATAACCAAAGATGTGGAACAATCAGGGGACTGAAACAACAAATCAGGAACAAGGGCAAGGGAGTACAGGGGACTCAAACTTCCTTTGTCTAGAGTATGACGACAGGGATGACGTGGCAACAAATGAAACTGACTCATCGAAAAGGGATCATAGCTGTAAAATCGGGAAGATAACTGCAATGGGAAATACTGGGGGAGGTAACTGGACTAGTGATATCCAACAGATCCAAGGGCGTCTCATTGCATAGTACTCTGAACAAAGGCGACCCAATGGGGGAAAGCTGCCATAATGTGAGATCATATGTGGTGTTTCCTAGAGACGTCGTTTGGGCCTTCTTCATAGTTTAAGGAACACGAAGAAGGGATAGAAGTAAGCTCAATATGATAATATCTCATGGATTTTTAGCGAGCCTGAGAAGGTAAATGCTCGATGGTGTTTTCATTTTTAGAGAGTCCGAAAATAGGAAGAAGACTCGAGTGTGGTATTTTTTCGTAAATAGTCTCCTAAGCCTGAAAAGAGATAAAAGTATACAAAGGAGATCTCTCCCAACCGAATGGGTAGAGAGACTTATTTACCTTAGGTAGTCCAACCAATCTGAAAAAGGTTAAACCTATATGGACTGGACAGTCATTCATATAATTTTACGAGCATGAACAAAACCAAGACTGATCGATGATCTTTTCTTGATGAGAGGGCTGTAAAAGAGCTTAAAGACAACCCATAATGAGCTTTTTCATAAGTTACGATCCCAATATCCAACAAAACATAAAAGGATACAAAGGGAAACGTTCCTGACTTAAGGCGCCAGGGTGGTCCTTTTCTTTTTATAGTCTACGTAGTCCGAAAAAGGTATAAAAGAGGCAACATAGACGCCCTTTCAAATACTTTAACGAGCATGAAAGGAAGAAATCGTGCTTGGCAATCTTTTCATTCTTTTAGGAGTCAGAAAAGAGATTAACAGAAACTCCGTAATGGTCAATCAAGAAAGGGGGAAGTGTTTGATGTATGGAAAGAGGTTATGTTGTGAACATGGCTAATAGGAATAACAGTGGAACACTGATGGGGCCTCCTTGCAGGATGATGGATGGTGGTAAGATGAGTCCAAATGTGTAGTATGGATGGAGCAGATGGCTCGTGAACATGCTAGTACATGCTTGGGGTGATTCGCATGGTGGCACACAAATCGAGGTGACTCTAAGAAATGGCCTGAAAAAGTAGGGAGGGACGCAGTCTAGAAGGTTGTTTCTTCACCAAGGATATTTTTTCACAGTGGCGGTAGCTTCCTATCCTCATAAAGGATGATCCATACATGAGCATGGACTACTCGGGAGATACAGAGAGGCCTCGACCTCCGGGATAGGTCTAGGGACTTGACAGTACGTATACATGACACTTTGTGGTTGCAATCATATATAGTTTACTAGCATAGTGGTAGATAGATCATGTGTATGATAGATACTAACAACATATTATGTGCATGTGCAGACATGGGATTTCACCCTCCAGCGGGGTACCAGTGGTGTAGGCGAAGGTTGGAGGGGTTATTTCCATGTCCTCACATGCAAAGGATGCAACAGAGTGCTACAATGGACTCACCGTGGTTGTACGTGGAGCGACTACTAGATGGGGTCACCATATCATGGTAACAATGATGTAAAACAAGAAAGAAAAACTATGATACATTGGTACTCATGATGAGCAACTTCAGGCATAGAACCTCTTGAGGTAGAGCCCATTGTAGGGATTCTTCAAGAGGTGGTTGTTAGAGTCAGCAAGGAGATATGCCCCCTTGCTGAGACATTGATGGATGATATATGGCCCAACCACACAGAATTAAAATTCCCTTTTCCTAACTTATCATTGTCTTGGTCATAGACGAGGACTAGGTCCCCATCGCTAAAGGTGCTTAGATGGACGTAGGAGTCATAATGGGACTTCGACCAAATTTTGGTTGCTTCGATCATTTGGAGAGCAGCATGACAGTCCTCATTGGTATACTCAAGCGTAAGTAGGTGTTGTTCTAATGGTGAAGTATCATGTAGAAGTTTGACAGCAAGGCGAAGCGATGGAATCTGGCATTCAATGGGAAGAACCAATTCCACACCATGGTCTAAGTGAAATGGGGTAAAATCGGTGGCAGTTTTATATATCTCTCCGTTGTCGTGAAAGTGGTGTCAGGATAGATCATGAGGATCTTCCATGGTTGAGGACGGGAAATGACTACTAGAAGTAGAGATCATGTAAATGGTGTTGGTGGTATCTGAGGAAGAAGCCGGAGGGTGGATCTCCTCAAGGACAGTAATGTCAGACTCACAGGAATGCGTGTGAAGGTCACTAAGGAGCGACATGTACTCAAGAAAGTAGGGGCAATTGTGTGAATAATGACCATGTAGGCCATAAATTTCACATGGATGGTTGGTTTGCAATGACTTATTTTTCACCGCAAGTAAAGCTGGAACATTGACAATAGGGATGTCGTCAGACTGGTCTACTATGTGCATGTGGTTGTGAAGGAGAGGTAAATCAGGACAATGATGTGTCGCATGGCCTTGGACATCACATAAAGCACATGTATGAGCAGGACGTGGTTTTGTCGTCACTTTGGTTTCCTTTCCCCCAACCTTCTTTGGAGGAGGAGGGGCAGGAGTAGGGACAAGAGTAGTCTTTGGTGTACCAGGAGGTGGGTGCAACATCGTCTCAATAGGTTGGACAGGAGTCAACACAACTTGGGGAGTAGGGGGTGGGGTAGGTGGCTTGAGGTACCACACATGAATACCCAAAGTGAAACCATGAAAGTTGAGAATAGCCATAACAGGCTTTCTCACAATGTCAGATGGTGGAAAAAGGAAGGGAATTATGTGGATAGGGAATGAACCCCAATAATTCCCCCAATATTGTGGTTGGGGTTGCGAATAAGGTTGCGATGAGGTTGGAACACTGCTAGATGTGATAGTGCACAAATTTGATATATCAGTTAGCAAAGGAGGAGTTGGTAAGGATACAAAGGTGTCCTTCATAGGAGCGTTGGAAAACAAGCCCGAGCCAATGGTAGATAGGGATGGTATCGACATGATGTCGATGGTAGTGTCGGTAGTGGGAAGGACGTGTTTTGGTATGGCTGAACCCTTTAGATAATAGTATGTCAGTTGGTCGATGGTCATGATATTCCCATCATGAGGGAACATCAAGAGTCAAAATACGGTAGAGGCAATGACTTGCATTGCATACATGTAACTACGTCCTATGAAGAGGTTGTAATCAAGTTGGGAATTGACAACCTCAATATCAATCAACATTATTTTTCCTGCTAACTCAATAGGGACATTCGTTAGAACACCTTGGGGTTGAGCAGCACGGGCATTATAAGAGGGAAGAGCAGTTGAAGAAGGTTGGACGGTTGGGGATCCGAGTTTCTACCAAATGAAGGTTGACATAACATAGGTGGATGCCCCCTCATCTATGATGCATTGATGAATGACCAAATTCTGAATCGTGACCGAAACTTGGAAGGCGATGGATGATGTCATCCAGGGTTCTCCTTGATCCAGGTCGAAGGTGATCAACCTAGAATCAGAGGGATTGATGACACCTAGCATGGATAAAAACTCTTTACGTTGTGAAGGAAAATTTTGAGCACTTCCAGAGTAGACATGGCTATGGGAGACTGGGCCAGGTTGTCAATAATACTATAGTTGAGAACAACTATGATCATGGTGTTGTTCATGAGGCGACGCAAAGGGAACCGTGGGACTTTGGAAGTCCCGTCCATAGGAGGTCTTAGCAAATGCAAAGACATGTCAAGAGTGGTGGAAGTAGATGTTGTAGATGGGTCAACGGTTTTTGTGGTGGAACCATACTAGCTTCATTGAGTCTGGAGGTTGACATCAGACAATAACATCAAGAGGTGATGGACACCAGGTTCAGTGAGTTGAGCTGCAACAATGGTGGTGGGATTTAATGGGGATAAGGGTTGGGTTGCAACCATTCCTTGGTGTGGTAGGGGGTTTTGGAGCACCATAGGTGGAGGAGCCGATGGTGTTGGGTTTGGAAGAGTCGGAGCAACCGCGTTGGGATCACATTGAATATCATTTTTGAGTAAGTGGTGGACGTGAGTTAAGTGAGGAAAATTATGAGTGTAATGGTCGTAAGTGTTAAAGATGGCACATGGATGGTTAGCTTGCAATTGTGGGTTCTTCCCAGGTCGAACGGGACCCTAGGGATTATGTGTAGGGGGTTCAACATCATTATTGTTCGGAGGATTGGCCTTTTGGCCACCTCCTTGAGCATTGTTGTTACCTCGATTCCTACCTATATTATTCCTTCCCTGCCCTTGTTGGTTATTGGGGGCGGGTTGGTTAGGGAGGTTCTGTTGTGCATAGACTTGTCCTATAGGAGCAGGAGGAGTTAGGGCGGAAACCGGAGTAGGTTCCACAGGTTGTGTGTAATAGACTAGATTAGCTGGTGGGGCTGCAAAGATGGTCATTTGGCTAGTACACAAGTGTGCTGAACAAGTCGATCCATGAACACGAGGAGTTGGTGCGGGAGATGCATATGAAGGAGTGGCTCCGAACTGAGCCATTACGTGTGAATAGTTAGGGGAGTAACCTGGTTGGACAACACTAGGGGTGTGACCAGAATGGGGTGGCATTGCAGGAGAGGCCGGGTAAAAGTGAGGATGTTGTGTAACAGAGTTGATTACTCTATCAACAGCATGGGATTCCCCCGATGTATCTTGATGTGAGGAGCTGACATGGGGAGAATTGGGTACGATGGTATACACGTAACCGGATTGGGTGTATATAAGATTGAACTGCCAAACCTTAAGGATGGATTCCTCTTCGGTTTATGGGCTTTCAAATACAACGTCCTTGGCTATGGGGGGGTGTAAGGTTTTGAGGAACCAATACAGGAATATCATATCATCTAACTAGATCTTGTACAAGCTACAATGACGACATCATTCATGGATATGATTTGTTATATGGGTAGTTGTGTTCTGTCGACAAGATAATAATATTTCCACTCCCTCGTCATAACAGATGGGTATCTAGAAGTATTGAAGGAACATAGAGGCTAACGAGGAAAATTCGGGGTAGGTGGCATGAGGCAGTTTGATATACCACTTGGTTGCAGCACTAGTGAGTGTGCGTTGGAATAAAATCAACCAAACGGAATCATCCATTATTTTGTTAGATGAACACAATAGGTGGAATGACATAATGTGATTTTAGGGGTCCTTTCCTGCCTTACCCTCAAACTTAGGGATGTCTGAGGGAAGTTTAGTAGGCATAGGATGCCATTGTGGGTTATGAAAAATGGGATCATTACTCAACCATGCCAAATTAGGCAAGTTGAGACTAGCCATAAAAGGTAGACTAGAACCGAGAATGGATCAGGAAGGGCCAACAATGGTGTCAGTGGTGGCAGGAACGCAGTTCCCATGTGTAACTGGGGGTGTGTAAGGTTGAATTCCAATAGTAGGAATAATCACTGGAATGGTAGGAATAGTCAGAATGAAGTGGAAGGGCTTGTGAGCCTCTATTTCATAGTGTGTAGAAGGAGAGCGTAAGAAATAACAGCTCACAAGCCAACAACAATCTCTAAAATGAAACTACAACAGCAGGTTGCAGCAAGGCGAGTATACAACAAAGTGGCTAGAAATTTAACAAGTAGCAATACATATAAAATAAAATGACGCACTAATCTATGGGATAAAATTGTAAGCAAACTCCTAACTACAAGCTGGAAGCCCATCACAAATCGTATCCTCAACAGGGTAATGAAATCGCAGTCAGACAATACAGAATGGAAGAACAATATAGGCTGAGAGAATCCCACTACCGAGAAGGACTTCTGAGAAAAATATCCCTACAAGAATGGAAACTAGGATACCTTGTTCATGGCACGTCTGGTTGGTTTATTGATGCTTAATCCCTTTGGCCCCGGACCCCTGGTTGGGTGATATAGGGAGGATTGCAAAGGTTTAGCCTTCGATGCAAGATGGAGTTCGGTATTCCACCTTGACCTCCGGAACCCCTTCTTTGTGGTTTACTCCTGCTGAGTAGGGGGGGACTCAATAGACTATCCTAAACTGTGTCGACAAGTAAAAGAGTATTTTGGTCCCCTAATGGACAACAACTATGTCTCAAGATGTAAGTGACAAAGGGGTGTTGTTTGGATGCCTATACCCAATTTCCTAACTTAGCTACAATATTGTTTTGTCCTCAAATGAGGTTACAATGTTGGTTGCGTTAAGTTAATTTTAAGGCTGGATTTGGGTCATGAATGAATCGTTTTGATCTTTAGGGTGTGATATGTGTCCAAATGGTGTGTAAAAACCCCAAAATCCAACGATGAATATATAACAATATCATGGTGGGGATGCAAATAAAATGTAGATAAAAAGTAGTAAATGACAATAAATATGCTGCAAAATAACTTGTTCATTCAGAAATAAAATATACTTGAAGTAAATGAGCAGTAAAAGGAAATAATAAAAAGTAGAAAACATACATGGGGTCTCAACCGCAAAGCTCGACTAGAACGACTCACAAACCAAGTAAGTAGGATCACAAAACATACCAGGGGGCTGCAAAGGATTAGATTTGGACAGAAACAGGTCAAAAAGGGGTTTAATCACAAACAAAGGGTCTAAAACAGGGATCTCAAGCACCGAAAAGGACCGAAAAACTACAAGTCACACCTGTCAGTGGAATAGGAACGATCAGGGTTGCACAGAATAGGGAAACAGTCAACAGACGTAGGTCGCACAAAATTGAGGATTAAGTGCATCGTATCGCTCAAAACCGAGTCACGATAGTGACTAGGGTCAATTCGAAAGCCAAGACAGGAGCGATCTAGGTTTTTGAGCCAGGTCACTCTTATCGGGGAAAAAGGCGTGACCTAGGTCACACTTATCAGGTAAAAAGGTATGATAAGGTTGTATCTTTTGGTCAGATAGGTGTGACTCAGCCTGAACATATTTTTTTTTTAAATGGCTGTTGGCTAGGGCCGAGGGGAAGGAACTTAAGCAATACTGGTTAAGATCTGCTACGAGAGGTTCAGATCTGTGACGACTAAAGGTAGCAAGGGATAACAAATCAATAGAAAAACCTGCAAAAATAAAGATCCATATGGATCAACCGAGTGGAGTTTCCAAAACTGTAGTGGGGATTTCTCCCCTACTACATGCAGAAGCACCAACCTTAGCTCATCCATAGCATAAGGAAAATTTCAATGATAACAAAAGAAACAAGATAACAACAATAATATCTTTTAGGGGTTTTTCAAATTTATACTACTAACTAATGCAAGAAATAACAATGAACACACCTTTCTTTTGAAGTTGGGCCACCATAGTTGTCCTAGGAAACGGTCTCACAACTCCATGGTTTTGGTCTCCAGTCTCTTCCATGACTAGTTGTTGGATGAGGGATGGATCCAAATGGGTAGTGGGAAGCATTGTGGTTCTTGGAAGAGGTAGTTCCAAGGGTTTTGAGACTGAGTGTGACTCTACCTATGAATATGTGGTCTCAGCTCAGGGGTGACCTGTTCAAGTGAGTTATACTTGGATGTGTCTATGGCTGGGAAGAAACTTGTCTTGTTGAAGCTAGTTTCCCATTTTATGATAAGTATTTGTTAATATGCTTATTTATATTATTTTGTCATATTTATGTGTTATGGAGGCTAATTTGTGTCCTGGTTATGTTTATGGCTTATGTGTCAATATTTATATGCAGGATGGATGGTCTTCATACACTAATCTTATGATTTTTCTATGAACCTCTTCTACCATCTATTCCTTCTCTTCTCTCATGTGGCCATTGTGGCTCTCACTGTGATGAGAGGGGTGCAACCATATGTTCTCTTTCTCCTATTTTTTCTCATTTATAGGTTGTGAGAATTATTCCATTGTGTCCAGAGAAATGTTTCTAGTACATAAAACCTTTCATTTCAATGGAAAAGCTTTCCGAATGACCAAGTTATGATTTTTTTGGCTAGCGGTGTTCCCAGTGCTCATAAGAATGGCAATTCCTTGTCTTTGAATTGAGAGCATCTTTGTATGCATATTTGTCATATTGTTTCAGGTTTGATTATGTTAGTATGGATATGATTTTTATTAGTGATCAATGGTTGTAGGGAAGGAAACCATATAATATAAATTATGCCAGTGAAAGTTAGTTGTAGGAGACAACCACAGGATTTGATTTTGGAGGCTATGGGTAGCATCCTCTATTTTAGTTTGCCATGGTTTGTGTGGCTATATTTGATGCTAATATTACTACTTACGTATGCTATCAGCACACACACATCACATAATTGAGAAATAATCTTCATATGACGGATAATTTTAATGCAAAAAAATGATAATCACAATACTTAATACTCATGTTCTCCCTAGCCTCACAATCCAATATTTACTACCAAGTACTGTTGTTAATCACATGTTCATGATCATACTAAAGATTCTAAATTGGCAATCATTATTTATGAATATATTATGAAATACATTATTATTATAGTATGTCAATTGGGGAATGACATGTTTGACTTTCATGCACTTCACAAAGCTAATTTCTAATTGTATGGCATGTTATCCTAACCTTAGAATACTCTATTACACTGTGTAATGTTGAATTTAACCTTTTCCTAGATATCCTAGTGCCTTTGGCCTTCGTTTGGGGTTGGTTACACTACATATGCTTTAACCAGGTCCATCTTCGTAATCAAGGATTCCAACATCTTGACTTTATTAGTATGGAGACTCCCCTGTGCCACGCCAATAACATCAAAATTTTGCATCTTATTTAAAAATCCAAATTGTTCTTTGGACATGTATCCTTCCAATATTGGTTTTATTATATTTGCAATAACTTTTGCAATGATTTTTTGATCAAGTTACAAAGGGAAAATGGTATGAAGTCATTAAAGGAGACTGGGTTTCCACTTTTTGGAGTAAGTGCAATAAAGGTGGAATTTATGGCTCCTATAACTTTTCCTTGAACTGTAGAATCTTCCACCACCTTCAACAAATCACCTCCAAGTATGTCAAAACCCTCAAGAAAAAACTCCACGGTCCAACCATCTGGGCTTGGACTTTTTGACTTGGAAAATTTCTTGAATATATCTTCAATTTCCTTCAGTGAAACAGGATCCCCAACTCTTTTTCCTTGTTCACTATAAAATAAACTAGGAAAACATGTAATGATCTGCATTTGAGAACCAATATTATTCATTCCTAGATCTTGAACACGAGAGTCAAAGTGATCTACATCAACTTCTTCCAGACCCTTTTGAGAACATATTTTATTCCCATTACGATCCAAAATTTCCTAGATAGTATTGATGTTTCTCCATTGATCAACATAATTATGAAAGAACTTTTAGTTTTTATCCCCTTTATTTATACATATATCTCAGTTATTCAATCTCCAGGTTTCCTCCTCTAGAATTAGGACCCTCGCTTTTCTATCCTCCAAAGGATCCAATTGGCCTTTCACGAATTCATGAGATATCCCTAAATTGTTACTATTGTATTTGGAATGGATATCTTGCTAAACGTTAAGTATTTATTATTTGAATTTGATTGTTTTCTTCTTCTCCCATAGCAAGACTTGAGTTTTTATTTCTTTCAAATTGTAAACCACTTTTTCTTCATAGAACCATCAGAGAATTGTGTCAAATATTTCCACTTATATCTACCCAAAGTAGTAAATGCTTCCTCTTCATTCCATGAGTGGTTAAATTTGAATAGGTATTTAACCTTGGTTTGATCCCCCTCCAATTGATCATGAAATATAACCTTATGATTAGAGATGCCTAGATTCACTATCCAATATTTAAATATTTAAACACTAGCTAATAGGCCTTCATCCATCAAGAATATATCCAAATTCTTATCAACGCTTACTGAGCCTATTCTCCCTTTCCTCTGAGTAGGATTCAATGGGAGTGGAAGAACATCTATTAGTTTACCATCTTGAAAAATATGATTAAACAATCCTAATAGTGGATCCAAACAATGATTTGTACCCAAAGATTTCCTTGCAGATGTCGTGAGATTTAAATCGCCCCTAAGAATCAAGGAGGATTCCTTCAATGGATTAGTGTTCACCACGTAACCCCAAAAATATTATGTTCAAGAATAAGGCCCATAGTAATTAACAATATTTTATTTTTTATCTAGATCCCTTATATGGCCTTCAAAAAAGATCCATGCACAAGACATGTAAGGGAATAATTTAGAAAAGGTTCCATGCATAAATTAACCCCCCATATTTCCCCACAACATCTACAAAAAAACACGCCCATCCAGGAAGTAGTTTTAAAAAGACATTCCTATCTTTAGAACCAATCACCATTGTCTCTTGTATAAGTAGGATGTTTGGTTTTGTCACTTCAATTAGTCTTTTAAAGGAATTGTATTTGGGATTGACCCATAATCCTCTCACATTAAAGGACATAATATCATATAATAACAATTAATGAGGGTATATCATCTCCAAGATCCCTAAATTCATTTGACAAAATTCCTGCATGAATATATTCAACACAGTAACCTTCACAAGATAAATGAGGAGGATTTTTTGGTTTTGTCAAAGTAGATACATCAAACCCGCGCTTAACAGGACTTTCTATTAACTTTTAACCCTTCCCAAATGTTTTCTTCCTCACTGTGACATTCAGAAAAAGAACATGAGAGCCAAGAAAACCTTCCTTTGAGGAAAACCTTGAAGAAAAGAAGACAAGTAAAGGTTGTTTTTTAATGATATATTTATAGGAAGGGACTAAGGAATTTACCACATAACTCAAATATATATCATTCCCCACATGTGGTGACCAACAAACATCCCCATTAATTGAAACCACACTAGGTGCCTTCCTAATGGACGCCTCAGGGAAACTCAAAAACATAGGGTTACAGGGAATGTTTAAAGATGTAAAGCGAAGCCTGCATTCCACTCACGATACCATGTTTTACGTGGGATACTCATTCATTAAATATCCATATCCATTACCATCGTAGGAATAGTTTTTATCTGAATTAGTACCCCTACCCCTATCATCAAAACAAACAACAGACTCCCTTTGCATAGACTTTTAGGGTAATCCACATTCGAGGGAACCATTGTAAACATTAAGACATCCTTCATAATTACATGGAGTATTTTGTAATCCCACAACAGTTTTAGATATATCCTCCCTCCCATGGTTAGGGTTTGTAGAAATAAAAATTTCCTCAACCTCTTTTAAAAACTGTACTTCGACATCACTAAGGGAGTTCAAAAAGGAAAAAAAGAGGGATTTCAACTTACTAGAGAATGTTAATGTTTCATGCAAAGTTGAAGGGTTGGATCCCTAGACCTACTTCTCCACACATCCTTCATCATAAAAACTTGAATGCATTGATATTTGAAGAGTAGAATAAACCCTAACATGGTTATCTTTAACAGGAGATGATGACCCCTTTGAGGGAAAACCCAAACATTTATTTCACAAGTGACCAATTCCTCTACACACATGACATCTAAAATGATTTTTCTAGTATCCCAATTATTGCAGAATAACCTTCTCCCCCGATAAACTATTGATTTCTCCTGGCAATTCAAGAGACAAATAAACTTTAGTTAAAACCGAGGCCATATTTTTGTCTTCCCATAAGAGAGATTTATTATCAAATAATACATAATTCCCCACATTATTATCCACTATAACAATAATGTTCTTTGAGCAAAGTTAAAAGGGAATCCCAATAATAGTAACCAAAGGTTCTTTTTTGCATTTTTTCTATAAGGGGATTAAAAGCAGGACGCTGGCATTTTAGCATCAAATAACCCTTTCCAATAATCCACGACTTCACTGGAATCTTATCCAAATCCTCCTCCATCAAAAAATGAAAGCAAAACCAGTTGTTCAACATGATATTTATACGTGAATAATAACTTGGTAGTGGCTTCCAAGATTCAACCACGCCATTAATTCCTATATGCTTATATTGGCATAACCTAGTCTTCACACTAAGGCCCTTGCTGAGATATTTTCAACCCTATCCATATTAACATATATCCATAACACCATTGAAACCTTCCCCAACCAATCTATAAACACATTCTGGTTTCTTTTTTCTTTAGTTATTGCCCCAGTTATCCTAATAGAGCCTTTGCTTTTTTCTATATGGGAGAATTAGATCCAAGGAAGTTGGTTGTGCCAAACCCTATGCATCCTCATAATAAATTTTCTATTCCTTAGAGATACCAATAAACTTTGAATCAATTTCATTTTATGGTAAGGTAACCCTAACACCGACATCAATAGACTTCTCATGTATCGTAGCTACATTTTTCGACTCTCCTAACGCAATTGCATTAATATAAATTGTCTCTCAAGTAGTACCACCATGCACTATAACCCTAGTCCATTTCTTTAATCTTGATTTAATATCCTAGAGTATTTCCTAGACTTCCTCATCGGATATAAATATTATGGATTGAGACCATTCATCATCATCATCATCATCCCAACACACCTTTTATGAAGGATGATCTCTAATGTAACATTGGGAAGAGTCCCAACATTTATAAAGGATAACTATTAAAACTAGGAAAATAAATATTGGCCTACGTAATTGTTAGGATTATTAATCCTCCCTCGTCCAAATTTGGTCATATGTCTAAATTGGGAGTCATGTCTAAATCGGGAGTCCATCCAGTCTATTTATAGTCATTAACACCGTTGGGTCCACTTGACCTAATTGGGGCACATGTTTCAGTTACTAAAGTGTGGGGAACACTAATTGAGGCTCACTGCCACTTATTGCACTTGATTGCATAAGTTTAGGAGCCTCCTAGATCAATCCCTACAATTTAGGAAGCCACTGGGAGTGCCAAAACCAACCAAGGTCAGTTCACTTCAGTTAATGACTAGTCAAGCTAAGTTAGGAGTCAGTTACATTCAGTTCAAGTCCTCTACATTCAGTTAGCGCTAGGTTTACTTGACTGCACACATGTGGGGCGCATTTCTCACCTACCACAGTCAGTTAACCTTAGTCAACATTGAATGTAACACTTTAGTTGTGTTTTAGAGCTCCGATGAACTCCGGTTATGGTTTAGACAAGGTCAGTTAACCACTGAGTCCTCCGATAGTGATTTAGACAAGGTCTTGGTTACCTACAGTCAAGTAGAGTCTAATCAATTCGAACTTCCTCATGTGGATTCGAATTGCTTGTGGCTATTAAATCCATTTTAATTCTTTGTAATTATCATCGGATTTCTTTTTTTATTAATGAAAGCATTCACAACTGCAAGCCTTTTGCACTGTTTCATTCTTCAATTGCTGAGTAAATTGTGAGATCCACTTTGTGAGTTGTGTATTTGTCTACAAATCTATATGCTCAAATTTACATGGTATCAGAGCCTCGGTGGACAAGACTCGTCTCCTCCTTAGATCTCTAGCCAGATCATTTTTTTTCCAGTACTGCACCAGAAGCGGAGAATTTACCACTTAATATCCCAAGTTAAGAAATTGTTGATCAATCTTGCTTGATCAACTATGCTGGGTGTGAAGGAAATTCCAAAAGTGCAGACTGTCGACCTTACTTTGTATGTTTGATTGTGTGACAGGTTATCAGCTTCTCTTACAACATTCGCTACAAGCAACCCTTTCTTCTCATTGCATTTGCTATAGCAGCTCAGTTCTTCCTATTACATTCAAAATGGCTCATCAAATAGAGCTTCTCACTCCCTTCAACTATCACCAATGGAAGGATGACATGATAGTATTGCTCTGCACCAAGCATCTCTTTAGACTCATAGAAGAAATAGAAGAAGAGCCAGAATTAGATAAATACAAAGCTAAGTACATGAACAAGCTTGATGAAGCCATTGGTCTCATGCTCTTCTCAGTCTCTAGAGATCTTCGATTTCACATCCAATACTTGGACACTCCCAAGGAGGTTTGGGACAAGCTTGCTTCCTTATTTGATAAGCATGATGAGATGAGGATCCATCAGCTAGAAAATGATCTGATTACTCTCAATCCATCTAATTTTGAATCTCTAAATGAATTCTTCTCAAAGTTCAAGAACCTGATATATCAATTGAAGCAATGCAAAGTGAAGAAGGATGAATATCAGCTCATCCTTTCCATTCTCACAAAGCTCAATGCAGACTACTTTGTCTTTGTATCCACCTTCCAAACAATAAGGCTCACTACTCCAAATTGGAAGATGCCCACTCTTAATGCCTTCATCCAATCTCTTATTTCTGGGATGATAAATTGATCCAAATGGGGATCATCCGATCGCCCAAATATCTAGCTCTAGTTGCAAGAGGAGATAAGGTAGCGAATGACAAAGGAAAGCAAAGAGATGAGTCCACTGTGAAGAAAGAGCAGTCAAAAGAACCTTCAGGTTCGAAGAAAACCAAGAAGAATGGCAAAGGCAAGGACCTCTGCTCTTACTGTGGAAGGGGCTTCCATTCAGAAAGCTCCTGTATGAGAAGACAACTTGATGAAATGGCCCTTCTCTTGAAAAAGCACAACATTTCTATACCTGCTAGTGCAAGGAAGGAAGACTCTGAAGAAGAAGAAGAATACCAAAGGAAAGGACATGCACTGAAGGCTTGCTGCACATCAACACTTGTCTTTCTCATTGATTTTGGAGCTTCCAACCATATGGTTACATCCATAGAATAATTATCTTCTTTTCAGTCCTTTGATGGTCCTAGTATTCAGATGGGAAATAACAGTGAAGTCAAAACAAAAGGGAAGGGCTCTATCCAACTTGAACATGGAAGGTTCAAAGATGTGCTATTTGTTCCCTCCCTAGCTTCAAACCTGTTATCTGTCTATCAGATGACCCATACTGGATCTCCAAAGTGAGTGATCTTTGGTCCTAACTCAGTGGAGATCACAGATATCTCTACTGGGAGCATCATAGAAAAGGGTACTGCAAATCATGCTTCAAAATCATATGAGTTCTCACATTTCATGGCTCCTTCAGAACCAGTGCACTCTCAGCAGCCACCTACAAAGGAAGGTAAAAACATTGCATCTACTTATTTTATAGCTTCTACTAGTATTGTAGATCCATCTATATCAGTTTATGACATTGAGATTCAGGGTGACTCAGATCTAGATTCAGTCCCTACTTCCAAACTGGAAGCTAGGAAGATGGCTGGAAACTCACCTGACACTCAGAAAGGAAAGACTCTTGCGCTATGTCATACTATTTTACCTCCTTCAGAGAGATGCAATAGACTTACCGTAAGATGCAATATGGCAAGGGCTCAGTCTTACTACATTCAGAAGAATGGATATGATCATACACCTCTTCATTCAACAAGAGACAAAGATTACATTCCTCCTTCCTCTCATCATCATTTTTGGAGAAGAAAGAGAAGTCTACATGCCAGGCCCTAGAATACCTGTGCACAGCACACCATGCATGCTGCTTCACTACCTCACAGAGATGAAGATTGCAGCAACATATTTTCAAGTTTTTCAAACTTGAGACCTTATTCTACCTACTTAGATAGAGGGAAGGCTTTTTTCCCATGTGGTTTTTTCCCCAACTCCTTGTATTAAGCAGTTACTTATTTTACTTGATGTAATGGGTGACCTATGGTCTTAGTTACTAGAGCCCACAGTTTGTCCAAGTTAGCATTCAGGGGGGGTGTTAGGATTATTAATCCTCCCTTGTCGAAATTTGGTCATATGTCTAAATTGGGAGTCATGTCTAAATCGGGAGTCCATCCAGTCTATTTACAGTCATTAACACCATTGGGTCCACTTGACCTAATTGGGGCACATGTTTTAGTTACTAAAGTGCGGGGAACACTAATTGAGGCTCACTGCCACTTATTGCACTTGATTGCATAAGTTTAGGATCCTCCTAGATCAATCCCTACAATTTAGGAAGCCACTGGGAGTGCCGAAACCAACCAAGGTCAGTTCACTTCAGTTAATGACTCGTCAAGCTAAGTTAGGAGTCAGTTACATTCAGTTCAAGTCCTCTACATTCATTTAGCGCTAGGTTTACTTGACTGCACACATGTGGGGCGCATTTCTCACCTACCACAGTCAGTTAACCTTAGTCAACACTGAATGTAACACTTTAGTTGTGTTTTAGAGCTCCGATGAACTCTGGTTATGGTTTAGACAAGGTCAGTTAACCACTGAGTCCTTCGATAGTGACTTAGACAAGGTCTTGGTTACCTAAAATCAAGTAGAGTCTAATCAATTTGAACTTCCTCATGTGGATTCGAATTGCTTGTGGCTATTAAAGCCATTTTACTTCTTTGTAATTATCATCGGATTACTTTTTTTATTAATGAAAGCATTCACAGCTGCAAGCCTTTTGCACTGTTTCATTCTTCAATTGCTGAGTAAATTGTGAGATCCACTTTGTGAGTTGTGTATTTGTCTACAGATCTATATGCTCAAATTTACAGTAATCTCTCAAATTCTAAGAGCTGGCTTACAACTATACATATATACAATAGGAGAAATGTTTGGAAAAGAATGTTAATATAAAATACTCTTTATACATACAATTTTATATGGGTGGATTCAATTGGTTTTAAGCTTCTTATGGGTGTGGTTAGCATTTTGAAATAATTTTTGTATCTACATAGAGATGTTTTCACACTTCTTGTCCCATGGGTCTCTCTTTCATATTAATAACTATATTAAATATGTATCTCTAATAAAAAACCTATTATGTAAAGAAAGACTATTTTTCTTTATCTTGAGTGAAGGTAATAGTTTTATTTATAGTTGTGAATTAGTTTTACAAAGTTGAGTAAGAGCATACAACCTAAATCTATTTGAAAAGATAAAAAAAACTTACATCTTAGATTATGTTTTTACATATCAATAAGTTATGAGTTAAAAGTTTTATAGAGTTGAGTGGTACCACAACCACCTTAAATCCATTTTAAATTTACATCACAAAATATTTAATTCCACTTGATAAATATATGATTAAAAAATCTACACTAATTACACATTTTATAATATTTTCATTAAGTTTTCTAAAATGGTTAATTTCCCAATTTATTTATATTTCATTTAATTAATTATATTTCAAAATTTTTGATATTGAAAAAGGAAATGTTTAATTTTTTATGAGAAAAAATCATAATTTTATTTATAGGTAAAATAAAATTCCATTTAGCATATGCTTTAATAGCATTCAAAAAAAACTGACCAAAACTAATCCCTCTACATATAGCTCAAGCTATACCAGAGAAAGACATATTGTAGACATTATCCAAAATATTCACATACTGAGACTCGCATCTATGTTGAACATTCCTACAACAATTAAAAGACTTGTAATAACTTGGCATGTTTCCTTGACCAAAATAAATTGACAAAACCCATATGAAATAGGGAAAAAAAGTTAGAAGGTTTTTGGGTGAGTGAAATCAAGGATATGCCCTTTCTGATTCTCCCCATTTTCCCATAATCCTAGAGCAATCTCCAATCCTTCTTTTGATAGTCAATTTACCTAAGAATTCCTTTCTCTATAAATGCAATGGAAAGAGGTACTTGTAAACATATTCTTATGTGCCACAAATTCCTCAAACATCGTGTGTATCATTATATTCTCTCAACAATACTCTCCATTCATCCACTTTATGGATACCTAAGAGTTCCCAAAGACCAGTAACCCTTAGGCTCCTCTAAACCAAGCCAATTTTAGTGCAAGCTTCAAAGCCAATAGTTTTGCATGATTACTTGAACACCCTCTGAACCGTGATTTGAACTTTAGCCAATATTTATCCAATATATGGATCGTTCCTCTAGCACCACAGTTTGTAGGAATCCATTGTGTTGCTCCATCAAATAGCAACTAAGAACCAACATTTTCAATGACTTCTTCCATTGGAATCCCAATATATCTAATCCTTATGTCCTAATTGAAGAAACTGAGAATGCTCATTGATTGTAATGCACATTGTAGAGTAGGAGTCCAAATGTCATCAAAGATGCAATGGTTCCTTGCAATCTAAATTCCCCATGTGGCTATGAGAGGAAGAGCTCTAAAGGATCCAACCTCATTGTTACCTTCCCATGATCTGAGGTCATCCTCTACTAGATTCCCTAACCAAAGGATATTTGCAACAATGATTGATTCTAGCTCTTCCAACTATTATAGTAAAGGGACATTCAATGAAAATATGGTTCACATTTTCATTTGAACTCTTACACAATAAACACTACTCAAACCTAAGAACTTTCTCTTTTGAAGGTTCTTACATGTGAGCATATTTTTTTAATCACCAACCACATAAAAATTATAAATTTAAGGGGGCATTTATACCTCCACATCACTTTCTAACACCGTCATCTATCCTCCCTATATTTCCCTTAGATTAATTTCTTGTGACCCAACCTCAAAATGTAAGAAACCCTTGTTGGATTTTTTATCCTTATCAACTCATCCTCCATATCATGGATCTGCACATGGCCACATCAAAAACTATTGAAAAAGGCATCCCTTTGATTATATTGTTCACCTTGTAAACCGATTATAGTCACATCTCTCCATTCCTAATTCCAAACAGTCACTACCCCTTTGTTAGCAACCTAGGTCAAATAAAATAGTCATTTCCTTCTTAGGGTGTCAATCAAAGTCATCAGCAATCTAAAGGACTTAGTGAACCCAACCCATGGGTATTAACCAAGCTAGACCAGATTTACATTCCCCAATCTCCATGATAACCATGTGTCAATCAAGTGAAAGGCCTTTACTATTTCCTTCTACATAATGCATCCATTCTGGAATTGTTTTACAAGGATCTCAACCATTCCTCGATATTCCTTAGTGTTATATATTTATGACTTGTTAATTAACACCAGAGGCCTATACTCAACATAAGAGTCCAAATTATTTTTGTTGATAGGGCCACATAAAAAAAAGGGAATCTTTATTCCCCAACCACCATGCTCTTTTGGGTACGCTATCATTTTCCACTTAACTAAGGGGATGCCTCTACGATCCAAGCTTCCCGACCATAAGAACTTGTAACTAATATTTCTCAATTTATCAAAAGTTACTTTTGAAATGTAGGATAGAGTCATCCAATACACTGAAATCACCTCAATAATTGATTTTATAGGAACCAAGTCTCTACCCTGAAATAACCAATAATTGCACCAACGTCACGAAATCCTCTTTTTCATTTTCAAGATTAGCCAATCCTAGTCATGTTTCTTGTAGTAATTAGGTTTTATGATAAACCATAGGTATTTAAGTACCCCTTTAATATTATCCTAATGAAAATGGAACATCATGCATGAACCTCGCCTCTTCCATCTCCATACCTACACAAGAAATTGTAGATATCCTGATATTTACTAACATACTAGTATCTTCACAATAGAGATTCAAAATATCTTTGAGTTTAGTGACATCCCTACATGATCCATCACAAAAAAATTATTATCATTAAAAAACAAGTGCATTAGGTTTATGCTTCCTATTTTAATGCCTTTAAGAGATCCATTATATATTTTGTTGATTTAATTCCATGACTCAAACCCTCAACTACAATGAGAAAAAGCATTGGAAATAAAGGGCATCTTTGAATAAGGCCCCTTCTAGACCTGAAGAAACTAGTGGGAGCACCATTGATCCATAATGCAAACGATACCTATGAGACAGTTCATCACCCACATGATAAAATGATAGTGAAATCATATATGCAAGAGCATAAGTCTCAAATATTTCAAGTTAACTCATTCATTGGATTTAGTGAAATCAATTTTTAATATCATTGTGTCCATGTTCTTGGTTTTGATAAAGTGTAGTATTTCTTAGGAAACAATAATTGCCTCATGTACCTTCTTGTTTGATAAAAATCCAAGTTACTCCTAAGTAATGGCCTTGGAAAGAATAATGATTTTTTTGAGTATCTTGTAGATACAATTGCATAGGGATATTGGTGTAAATTCCTCGAAGGACTATGGGTTATCTAACTTAGGGATTAGAACAATGAAGGTTGAGTTTAAAGAGGCTAAAACCCTTGTACTAGACCTAGATTCATCAACTAATCGCAGTAGGTCATCACCAATAATGTCATACAAGTTAGAGAATAACTCAACTATCCAACCGATCAGTCTCAGGATTTTTTCTTTTCTAAACCTGTGGAGAATCTCTTATAACTTCCTCTCAGACACACCTTCCATAATACGACCATTATCCTCCTTAGAGAAAAAAATTAGGGAAGAATATTGTCATGAGAAGGATATCAAGTAAGTTAGATTGTCATCCTTATAGATCCCTTCAAAATGCTTCCTCCTAGTCCTTGCCAAATATTCAAAGATAGAAAATTCCACCCCCACCTGATTTATCTACTTCTAGATTGTGTTAATGTTTTTGTAATGATTCATATGTTGATGAAAAATAATTTTATTTTGATCGCTCTATTTAAGCTATATATATCTACTCTTAAGGAGCCATGCAACTTCTATGTCCTCTAACAATTTCTATTTTTGCTTCTCAAGAGCACTGATTTATTTTTTTGCATCTTCTGAAGCATATTCTGATGAGTCTTGACCATTCAAAATTTCCAGGAGATCCTCAATATCCACAATCTCCTTTGTACCTTATTCCTTCTTCTTATGAGCCCAAGACACAACCTGCTTCACCCTTTTGAGGTTTTCCACAGTGAATCGACACCAATTCAACTTTTTCGCTTCAAATAACTGCCACTAATCCTTTATAAAATCAACAAAGTCACTTTCCTTAAACCAAGATGATTATACTTAAATGGATTGGGATTTTTAGTTGTATCCTTTGCTATTCTAGACATATCGAAAAGTGGTCAAATTCTCCTATATTTCCCACCCATTTCCTGAGACAAATATGATCATCAAAAAGAAATTGAGACAAGAAATCTAGTGAGTATTTAGCTATCTAGTCTTCCCCCAGTTTCTTATTCCTCCATATAGGCTTTATCTTAACGAGTTCAATATCCACCAATCCATAAAATTTTAACTTATAAATAAAAAGAAGTCCAACAAACGGTTCACTTGCACAGACATTCCCCATATTTTTGGCACTTGCCATGTAGAAATTGAGATCATCTCTGATCAATAGGTCATCTTGCTTAGGTGCCTCCAAAATTAAACAAATGGTCCCAAAAGGTTTCTCTTTCTATATATGGCCCATAATGATTCAAGATATTGATATCTTTTCTAAACTCCCAAGCATGAAAACCAATCACCAAACCTGAGGATTTTGACCAACTGTTAGTGCATATGAAATAAGACAAGAACCATCTATTAACCATTCCACCTAATCTACTTGGACCATCTAGATACAATAAATTGCAACCTTCAAACATTTTTTCTAATTCAAACATCAGAGTTGCCCCCATACCCATCATTTCTTCTAAAAAGATACACCGAGCTTCTAAATCTCCACAAGTCTTCTCAGTGATAGCCTTTTTTAAGAGTTTCCCATTCCTCTATAGTTTGATGACATGTAAATCACGAGGAAATTCCTACTTCAAGGTCATATACTCTAAGGACCCTTAAAAGAGAGGATCGTTCCTAATTTTACTTCGATAGCCACTTTTTCTTAGGCATGAGAAATGTGTGATATACTTCTATGTCCTATCCCTCTCACATATTTTTCAAAATTTAAGGCTACCCTAACTCCCCTAGTATTTTGGCCCGATGGACTAGCTGAAGTGGTTGAGTATTGTAAGTTGTGAACAAAATATCTCGGGGTCAAATCCTCAGGTGGCTATACATTTCTATATAATGTCCTCACTTGATATCCACATTGGGTTAGCTCTGTAATTAGAGCGAACGGGGTGTGGCCCCTTCAGGTGCTGCCCCTTTGATTTCTTCACGTTGACGTAGTAGCTGGGGAATTTTTGAACCAAAACAGAAAAAAATACCCCATATTGGGGTGGATATTCCAATTCCTCAAGATGTATCTCTTATTTTCCTGAGAATTAGGAACACATAGGCAGGGGATTAACGAGTCCTCTGCATATTTTGTAAAATCTATGGATAAGGAGGATGTTGTTGCATGCTCCTAGGGGATAATAGTGGTTTGATTCCTAGATGAACCTTTAGGAGATTCATGAGAAGAATAGGTGGCTAGGAGAGGACCCAAAATCCCATCCCCAAGCCCAGACGCAAACCCTATCCCTTCAAGTTTGAGAAAAATAAAAAGTTTTGTATCCAAAGAAGGCATACCTTGAGATAGTACTTGCACTGAAGAGGGAATCCAATCCTCTACACCTTCCTTTTTGGCATTGTCTTCCTTTATAACCGTAATCATTTCTACAGTCAGTGATTCAATCATGTCCATGCTCCTCCCAACGATAAGTTGTGCAACCTCTACTTCGACTACATACAATTCTTTAAGCCTTTTGTCTTCTTGGATTTGTAATCGAGCTACCAATGGGACAAAATCTTTCTTCTTCCAAACCTTTCTAAGAAAAGGGAGTACACAGTCGTCCTCAAGGTGAGCAACCTTATGGAAATGATAAGACCGTAAGGGAACATGACAATAATCTAAATATTGAGAAATGAGAACAACACTTTTTTGTATCAATATTTTAGGGGATAATCCATCGTGTAAGTCCACCCCCACCCATATCCTAGCCACATGCATTTGATTAGACACCTATAAACTCATGTCCTCTTATTAAAAATTCCCAGTGAGTTCCTAATTGCTTTAAACACATCTTGTAACCAAAACTCAATCGGGAGACCAAGAAGTTTAATCCATAGAGGCACTAAATCCAATTACTTGAAGAAAGGATCAAAGCCCAATGTCCACCTATTGAGTGCAATGTCATAAAGCTTCCAATGCTAATGGGTCACTAATATTTTTTCAGCATCGCAATCAATTTTAAAAGAGAAAGTGAGCCATCCTCTGGTTAGGAAGAAACTTATGAGTGAGTAACCCAACATCAGCTCCCATTAGATCTGTATCCACTCTCTGATACCGGAATCCACAAATCATTGACAAAAAAAATGCCATATTAGAGTTTGAGTAGCCATCTGCACTACTTCGTTCAATTTGATGGTGTCTCCCAGGACTAACCTTATTGTCTTTCCCCGTGACTTAATCGATGTGTTCTTCCTCTTTGACTTTGGACCAAAGAAAATATTATCACTCCTTTGCTTATCAACACTCCCAAATAATGTTGTCCCCTGATCAACAACTATACCAATATCTCCTAATTGTTATCCAGGCTTTAAAAAATTTGGGTGAGTTGGCTTTGAAACCACCATCTCAACAAAGACTTCTTCATTTGGACAATTACTAGGAATACAAGTTTCCCTGTATGCACTTTTGGAGACACCCTTTGATTGACTAAGAACACCCCCCGTACTAGTATTTTCCCCTAAAATTCCTCCTGCACCAATATCATAAGCATAAAAAGAACCAAACACCATAGAAGGGTCAAGGAAACCATGAACGGGTAACAAAAAAGGCCCCAAGCTTCTAAATCCAACCGTGGGAGGGGTCAATATACAATGAGAAATAACTTCATGCCATAATGGGGGTTGTATTGGGAAATTGCAATGGCATAAAGACTTTATGACTCCTCTTGCTCGGCTCGGGGAGCGATATCCCATCACATGTGAGAGACTAACTAACCCACATCAATATCCTTGGACTCATCACCAGTCCCCAAGTCCACTAGATCGATCGAAGAGCACCAAATAGGGCTAAAAATCCTACCAACTTTGTGTTGTCCATTTAAAACCACATTAATCTTGGAAGTCACATCCTACTCCAAAGTAGCTCAGTTAGTTTCCAACATATGAGAAATGGGAGAAATCCTTAAGAAAATATCAGTTGGAGGGATATAACAAAAATCCGACTCATCACCAAGCACCATAACGAGAGCTAAGACGTCAACCTCTGACAAAAATCTTCTTCATACATGTCTATCACACCCCATATAAACTATGCAATTAAAAAAAATTGACCACTTAAAATCACCCTAGTAAATAGGATTATATGAGTGAGCCACATAACCCTTAATTCAACTAAGCAAAATTATTTTACTCTATTTTAATTTGAAATTATATTCAAATGGAATTATTTATCATGGTGCTAGGTTAAAATACATTTAACTTTAATGAGTACACAATCTAATTAAACAAAAACATAGTATAAAATTATAAAATATGCATGATGTTTTAGTTGTTTTTTTATAAAAATTAGAAATACTCCCCCAAAAAGACAATCTTTTTAAATGAAAAAGTCCATTTTAAAATGTTTTTCAATTTAAGATATCTCAATATTTAAATCAATAAGATCATTCATTTTATAAATTTTAAAATGTCCATTTTAAAATGTTTTTCAATCTAAAGATATCTTAATATTAAAATCAATAAAATCATTCATTTTATTAAAATAATTATTGGAAGTTTTAAATTAAGATCATCAATTTGAACGCAAATATTCAAAATTTTTGAATGCTTATATTTTTAATTTAAAGTTTGAACGCTTATATTTTTAAATTAAGATCATCAATTAAGATCATCAATTTGAACGCTTATATTTTTAATTAAGATCATAAAGTTATAAATTAAGATCATCAATTTGAACGCTTATATTTTTAATTTAAAGTTTGAACGCAAATATTCAAAATTTTAAATAAAAATTAAATAAATTATTGTTATTTTTAAAATTTTATGATTATTTTTAATCATTTGAAAGATAGAAAGATAAGTAGATGGGATGTGTTCAATAAACTTAGTTATATGAAATAATCATATTTATGTTTTGTTTGTCAATTTCAAGAGTATAACACAAGAAATTATAAGACCAAGTTTAGTGGTGTAATATTAGGACCCAAAGCATGGACTTAATATATTCAAGTATCATATCCTTTACTTGGTATTAAGGGTTAGTTGAACGATTGACTCTAGTTTTAATAATCTAGTTCTTTCTAGCATCACTTTCTCATTCAACCTAGCTGTATTTCTCACTAAATCATCAAAAACAAAATTCCTAGTGTCTGATATGCAACTTTGACCTCTCTCATTCAAGAGTATGTTGGACAATCTAAGAGAAATCAATGCTCAGTTTCTACGTTAATGGGTGAATCCATGAAGATGGGTGTCTATTTTGGGGGGTCTTATGAGAAAATAAATTTGATTTTTCATGTTTTTCAACTTTGGGCAAACGAAAGTGATATTTTTGTTTAGAATTTCACTTTCACGTAAAAACAAAACTTTTAGAGAATTATGTTAGCTTTCTATTCATAATTTTTTCAATTTTTTTATTGAGATTTGATATGTCGTTTATAAAATGAAAGGACTAAAAAATAGACATGTTTGGTTGCGCCACTAAAATCATTGTTAAACTTGTGTTTTGCAAAAACAAAATATGTTACGACAATCTACNTGATCTATATACTAATTATAATATTTATTTGAATTCAATCAATGGGGAAACCTTGTCAATTTTCAACATGTGTTTGGTTGCGCCACTTTTCTCGCAATTGACTATAAAATTTAAAAATCTACGAATACCCTTTTGGACACTTAATTTATCATCCCATCTAAGTGGTATAGCATCCAGTTAGAAGGTGAGCTCATTATGGAGTCAGTAGAGCATGGATTTAATGTCAAAGACAAAAGGAATTGTGCATTGTGTTGTGTAGGATTGATGAGTTCCAGGTGCAGAGTAATTTCTCCATGTAGTGATTTGTTGTTTTCTGCATGACACTAGTTTCACCCATGCATTGATTCACTACCTCTTGCATGAGACTAAAATTCCAAGTTAAATAATGTGTCGGGCATAAAGTTGAATCATACAATCCTTCTCTTTTCTCTATTTCCCAGTGATTACACCTAAGTTGTTTGAATTATCTCTTATCTTGCTCCTGGGGTGATGAAAGCAATCTGCTATTGTAAAAGACATTCTCTGCTATCTATCATTTTATACTAAGAATATTTTTTGGGGTTTTCCATCCTCATTGTTTTCAGGGTTTTCCCCAGGGTACATCATTTGTTATGTGTGAATAATTGTGTATGAATTGTTCATTGATTTCAAGTGCTCTGTATTTCTATAATTAAATATTAAATATCTAAGATCAATTCAAAATTCAACATGCTATCAAAGCTCAGGGCATGAAGGAGATAAGTTTTGGAAAGCAAGATTGAACTTACGTAGATCCTGAGAAGTTGAGCATAGTACTTTAAGTTTAATGAATTCAATCTCCATGAGACTGAAAGACCAACTTGAAGGAACCTAGAATTTCAACACTTGGAATTCCAGGATCCTAAACATCCCAGAAGACAATGACTTATATGGATACATATCTAATTTGGTGGAAGATCCCATCACTATTGCAAGGCACACTAATTATAACAAGAACCAAGCCAAATCTAAGCGGATCATCTATGATTCGGTGAAGGACAACTTGATGCCCATGATCACACCATTGAAGACCGCAAATGAATGTTTTGATACCTTGACAAACCTCTATGAGAAGAAGGCTCCAAGTCAGAAGAAGGCATTGAAGAATAAGCTTCAAAATTTAAATATGGAGAAGGGTGAGACAATGTCCTCTTTCTTCACTAAGATCTTGAGTAAGAGATAAAATTACTAGAATTGGTGTAGTGGTGGATGAAGATGATCTCATTCAAACCAATTTTGATGGTCTCCCATCCGCATGGGATACATTCATGTCTATTGTTAATGGTCGAGAGGTGAAACCTAAGTTTGAGAGGTTGTGGCATGATTTCCTCCAAGAGGAAGGGTGAATCCAAAGTACGACTGCTTCCGCAAAAGAAGAAAACCTTGCTCTTATGACAAGGATGAAGAGAGGAAATAAACACTTCTCTCGGAAGAATTTTCCTCATACAAAGGAGCAAGTATACAACAAGGACTTTGATAATTCAAAGATCAAATGCTACAACTACGACAAGAAGGGCCAATATGCAAGGGAGTTCCAAGCAAAGCAAAGAGGAAAGTTCAAGGGTATGCCACATGCTTCTATTGCTATATAATATGAACCTACAAGAAATAATTCATCTGATGCAAAAGATGACGATCATAGAAAATAGTTTTTCCTTTATTGCATCGATGATTGCATAATCTCTAGATGAGGAGAATATCATTGGTGATGTACGAAGACCTAGGGACTCCAATAATCTCCGCAAGAAAGAAGAGATCAAGAGGGATCCCACAAAAACAATAAAATATAAGTATTTGTATTTGACTATCAATTGGTCTTATAAATCAAATCCGAATGTTTTTGAATATATTCTTCATTACAATTGTATAGAGATATGTATTCCTAGAATTAGGAAGTATGTTATAGTATAACATGATGAGCATATGTTATAATTTTCTTTTATTGGTGAATAGTAAATATCATGTAGTACATGTTATGATTGAGTAAGTATCATATATGGCTACATAACATTCAATGAGATATGGATGGAGGTTTTGTTGAAACATTGGTTAAAATTTTTGCATGATTGTGTGAACTATTTCCATTGCATTGAAATATTAATATGATTGTACAATGTTGTTAACCATCAGACTAAATTTGGATTGAAGGGAAAGAGCATATGTTTTTAACTACAAGCAAATAATGACAATTATTGAATGTGGAGTCATTTTGATGGCAGATCTCGAAAGAGAGTAGGATGCTCTGAAGGGGGAAGCTTCTAGGATCAAATCAGGGGGTTCCTATATTTCTATGGGAAGAAACCTCCATAAATACTATATATATCTAGAATAGAATCCCTAATTCTATTATGGGAGAGAAGATTCCTAAAGATATTTTTTTGGTCATGCATGCATTCATGTACCAAAATAAACGAGGACAAATATGGATCCATTCAAAAAAAAAATTACACCTTTTTTTATAGCAAATCATCCAAATCCTTCAGATTATACGTACCAGGTAAAAACAAATTGAAGTCAACAAATATGTGAAATTCCATGAACAGGTTGCATTCAAACACTCTAAAGAGATTCGGTGTGATTCATACATGGATGAGCATGAGAGTCCCATGATGGAGGACCCAAACTTTGTTTCTCCCCATTCAGATGTTAAGAGGGAGAATCCAAAAGAGTTCTTAGATTCACTAGCTCCTGGAGAACCAGTAGAACTTGCTGAGAGTTCACTTGATGAACCTCTTGTTAAAAGAAGATGTGCATGGTGCTGAGACATTCTCTAAGACATAGAAAGACACGGAGAACCATTAGACTCATCTAGAGAGAGAAAGAAACCTGATAGATATTCAAGGCATGTGGCGCAGATGAGTCACGTCAATGCTTCAAAACCTTCCACCTATGAAGAAGTTTCTAAGAAGCAAGTTTAGAAAGATGCAATGGTAGAGGAATACAATTTTAGTATGAATAATTATGTTTGGTAAGTTGTTCTTGAACCTAAAGGGAAGTCCATAGTAACTTTCAAATGTATTTATAATATTAAGCATGTTGTTGATGGCAGTATTGAAAAGTATAAAGATAGATTTGTAGCTCGTAGTTTCTCATAGATATATGGAATAGACCATGATTAGACATCTGCACCTATGTCTAGGTACACCACTATTTGAGCTATGATATCACTTACATTTGTTCTAGGATGGAAGCTTCACTAGTTAGATGTGAAGACTTCATTACTCAATGGTGAGGTTGAGGAAGAGGTTTACATACAACAACCTAAGGGGGTTGTAGTTCATGGGAAGGAGTCCCATATGATGTGTAAACTAAAGAAATCCTTGTATGGGATTAAGAAAGCCTCAAGGGCTTGGTATTAGAGGATTAACATCTACCTTAAGATATTAGGATTCTCTAAGTGCGAAGTTGATCCAAACTTGTACTTCAAGGTTGTAAAGAACCAGCCTATGATATTGTTCCTCTATCTTGATTATTTGTTCCTTATTGGAGAAGAACATTTGATATCTTGGTGCAAGAGGGATATCACTTCTAAGTTCAAGATGAAAGACTTAGGTCTTATGCACTACTTTCTTGGTATTGAAGTTTGGCAAAGGAGAGATGAGATTTTCCTTTCGCAATGGAAGTGTAATGTTGATGTGCTACGAAGGTTTGGCATGATGGATTGCAAATCCATGTCTACATCGATGGTTTCCAATTTGAGGAAGATACATTAATCAGATTCTAGATTAGATATAGTGGATCCTACTTTGTATAGACATCTCATTGGTTCCTTGATTTGCTTGATACATTTGAGACCTAATATATGTTATGCTGTGAGTATCTTGAGTCATTTTATGTTTGATCCTAGACATAGACATTGGGTTCCTGCTAAGCATGTGCTTAGGTAACTTCGAGGTATTATTGCTTATGGACTTAGATATGCCTCCAGTGGTGAGGTAAAGTTACTTATTTATGCCAACTCCAATTAGAAGCAAAGTATATTGAAGCTAGTACTATAGAAACAAAGTGTATTACGGCTAGTACTACAAAATCAAAAGTGTATTGAAGCTAGTACTACAAAAGAAAATTGTATTGTGGCTAGTACTACAAAAGAAAAGTGTATTGGGACTAGTACCTCAAAAGAAAAGTGTATTTCAGTGAGTACTACAAAAGAAAAGTATATTGCGGCTAGTACAACCTACTGAGAAGCAGTGTTGCTTACAAAGCTACTTGTTAGGTTGCTCAGGGAGAAGCTTGACACTACGTACATTCTCTCTGATAATCATAACTATATTAATCTGTTAGAAAACTGTGTGTTTCATGATAAGTCAAAACGCATTGAGATGAAGTATCACTTCATCAAAGACATGGTCCAGAGATGGGCAGTAGACTTTAGTAAATTGCTACTAATGAGAAAATTGTAGATATGTTGACTAAGCCTCTATTAGTGATGAAGTATGGCACTTATGAGACAATATTGGCATGACATATCATTCCTCCCTCATTTAGAGGGGGTGTTAAAGTTACATCATCATGATTCATTCTCCAATCCAATTTTGTGTGCAGCTAGGATTGGGCCTCATGTGTTGAGATAGGGAGCCTGAGTTGGACTCAATAAATTGAGGTAGAATTATTGCGTTGGACTCAAGAATGATTAATACTTGAATGCAAAAGGTTATTCCTCTTGTGTTAAGGTGAATACTTTGATATGTCAAAGTGATGATGTTGTATAGCCTTGTTGGACAAGGATAAGTACTTGTGTGTCAAGTTGGATCCTCATGTGTTGAGGTGGACCTCTAGTGTAAAGGTGATGCTTTGCATCTCAAAGCATTAATGTTGTGTGATGCATTACTAACCTTGGTCATGGGGATACTAAGTCTCCTCTAGAGACTAACCACCTATAGAGTGAATTACTTTAGGATACGATCACTTGGTCTGAGAGTAATATAATAGGATCACAACATCTAACAAATATTCTTCGTATAATTTGATATGATAGATAAATTAAAGTTAGTACATATTAACCATGCACAAAAGATAAGAGATAAGATCAAATGCATAGAGAACAAAGAGAATTCAAAATTTCTCATGAGAAGACTTTAGTTGATTAAAGCGAACTCAAATTGTTAAGCCTCGGTTAAAGTAACAATGTATGCCTAGGTTAATTAAAGGATAAATCACAGTGGTTACTTGAGTAAATCAATCAGCATGATTTCATTTATGAATAGTTAACTAAAGTGTTAATAAAAGGGAACTATTTAACTAAGGTGTTTTGCATCATGACACTTTAGTTAAAGTAAAAGACGACACTTAAATTAAAAGACAACACTTAAGTTACAACACTTGAGTTACATCACTTGCATGATGCCACTTGAGTTAGCATCCTATCTAAGTGGTCTAGATCTAGTTAGAAGGTGAGTTCACCCTGAATTCAGTAGAGCATGGATTCAATGTCAAATAAGAAAGGAATTGTGCATTGTGTTTTGCAAGGTTTATGAGTTTGAGGTGCAGGGTAATTTCTCCATGCAGTGATTTCTTGTTTTCTGCATGAGACTAGTTTCACCAATGCAGTGATTTTCTACCTCTTGCATTATTAATTTGTCACAGTGGTCTAGGAACTGAAAACACAATCTCACAAAGAATATAAACAGATAGTCAAAAAATTGGCAAAATCGTGTTACAATGGAAGTAGCAACTCTGTATAATCAAATGAATAATGAATATTACAATACAATGATCATGCCGGAAGCATGAATGCCAAGAAAATTCGAATTCCCAAGGAGGTCATTCGAATTGAATGAGTGAGTCTAGCTTAACTGAACGTAAGCCATAGTGAACACTCAAGTTAACCACTGATCAAAACCCTAATTGACTCAACTAAGCCCTAACTGAAGTCGGAGTGCAATAAATGACTGATTCTAACTGAAAGTAGCTCAGACACATGTCACTACAAGCCAACCAACAAGTGGTATGCATCAATGACTCCAATGAACCCCGATGAGGTTAAGTGAAGTGTAACTGACCATCAGAAGTGGTTGGAGGCGCCCCTGTTGACTCTAGTTCATTAAATAATCATTAAATAATCAATTTAATGAAGGAAGGCACCTTCACTTCTCTATTTAACTGATTGTAACCATCAGTTAGCAATATGGGGAATTAATGACACTTAGATCACCCCCAAAGTGCTCCAGATAGCCTCCCCGAATGTAGGAGAAGGCTAAGTTAGCCTCCTTGATTGAAGGTAGGCGTGGGTGTGCTCATGCTGATGTCATCCAATGCTCCTCTGATGTCAATTGAGTCAATAAAACTTAGGATAGTGGTTTACCTAGGCCAAATTGACCAAAATGAGTGTGTATGGTGGTAAATGTCTCCACCACCCCCCCTTAAGCTATACTCAGGAGGAGTAGAAAACATAAAGTGCATAAGAATGCTAGGGCCCCGGAAACAAAGGCCATAGGTCACCCTGTACAATACTGAAACTAAAAAAACAATGCTCAAAACAAACTAAGTGAGGAAAAGAGGGAAAACCCAGTGGGAAAACCCCCCCTCAAGCTGAACGCTGAAAGTAGTTGGATTACCATGATGAACTCACCCCCAATAGTGAATATAGGTAAGTGAAATTCTTCTCTGAAAAGGTCTTGGTGAAGATGTCTGCAATCTGCTCATCAGTCGGGCAGTATTGTAGAATGATGGTCCTGTCATGCACTAGCTCCTTGATATAGTGCATGTGTATCTCTACATGCTTGGTCCTCTGCCTGGTAACTTGATCTTGGTAGTACTTTGTCCACTGTCCTCTTTTGTGACAATCAGGAACTGACCACTGTGACAAATTAATATGGTATTAGAGCATCATAAAATTGGCAAAATGGTGCTACAATGGAAGTAGTAGCTCTGTATAATCAAATGAATAATGAATAATACAATACAATGATCATGCTGGAAGCATGAATGCCAAGACAATTCGAATTCCCAAGGAGGTCATTTGAATTGAATGAGTGATTCTAGCTTAACTAAATGTAAGCCACAGTCAACACTCAAGTTAACCACTGATCAAAACCCTCATTGACTCAACTGAGCCCTAACTGAAGTCAGAGTGCAATAAATGACTGAGTCTAACTAAAAGTAGCTTAGACACATGTCACTGCAAGCCAACCAACAAGTGGTAGCGCATCAATGACTCCAATGAACCCCGATGAGGTTAATTGAAGTGTAATTGACCATTAGAAGTGGTTGGAGGTGCCCCTGTTGACTCCAGTTCATTAAATAATCAATTTAATGAAGGAAGGCACCTTCACTACTCTGTTTAACTGATTGTAACCATCAGTTAGCAATATGGGGCATTAATGACACTCAGATCACCCCCGGAGTGCTCTAGTTAGCCTCCCGAAATGTAGGAGAAGGCTAAGTTAGCCTCCTTGACTGAAGGTAGGCGTGGGTGTGCTCATGCTGATGTCATCCATTGCTCCTCTGATGTCAATTAAGTCAATAAAACTTAGGATAGTGGTTTAACTAGGACAAAATGACCAAAATGAGTGTGTATGGTGGTAAATGTCTCCAACATGCATGAGACCAAAATTCCAAGTTAAATGAGGTCTCTAGCACAAAGTTGAATCATTCAATCCTTCTCTCTTCTCTATTGCTTAGTGATTACACCTGGTTTGTTTGAATTATATCGTATCTTGCACCTAGGGTGTTGAAAGCAATATGCTATTGTAAAAGGAATTCTCTCCTATCTATCATTATCATACCAAGAATATTTGTTGGGGTTTTTCATCCTCATTGTTTTGAGGGTTTTCCCCAGGGTACATCTTATGTTATGTGTGAATGATTATGTGTATGGATGGTTCATTGATTTCTAGTGCTATGTATTTCTGCAATTAAAGATTAAAGATCAAATCTCAATTAAAAATTCAACAAACATCCTTCTGAAGAAATATTGGGAGGCTATGGGTATTCCCCCACTAGTCTATTATGATATTCAAATGTTAATAGAAAACCAGTATTACATATTCCACATAGGGAACCTAGAAAACTTAGAGGTGTATTTAGAAAGGGTGAAGACATTCATTGATTTTGAAGTAATTGAGATTATGGGGAAGATTGACCCTTATCTGGCCTTGTTGGGAATAGAATGGGTGTATCACAATTGTGGTGTGATAGAAATAAAAAGGGAAACCTTGAAATTCGAGGCATACAATATGACGGTTGCACAACCTTTAGATACTTACTGGGGCCCTAAGTATATAGATCGTGTTCATGAGAACATGGAGAGAGATATTTTGGATAGTATTTATAAATTGACTATAGGAAAAATGGATGATTATATAAATCCTACAATGATCAATCAATTATCTTGAGGAGCATCCATTCCTTTAATAAGGATTATGAGGAGGCTTTCAATGACTGGAACAATAGATTGGTATAGAAGTTTAGGAACTTCCAATGTATGATGATGTTACTAGTCTAGATGATTTCCTCAAAAACCTAAACTTCAATGTTGTAGAATAAAAAAGGTATATGTCTTGGATATGGCACTAAGGGGTACTCAAAGAAGGTGTTGGGATACACATTAGAATGACCATCCTAATTTGAATGTGGTCAAAAGTAATTTTCCAATTCAGGTTTTCCCTCCAGAAAAACAAATTGTACCAACAAGGTTGCAAAAATTCATATTGGCTACATGGACCCCTTTGTACATATTAATTATTGTAAATGATAGTGGGAATATGATCGATTACATCCACCATTCCAAAAAACATAGTACCTACATGAAGAAACATGAATATAGACCAGGTGTTGGAAGACTTTGCAGGAAAATTTATGCGAGGATTTCTCAATCGTAAGGAAATTTGAATCAATTACAAAGACTTTCAAGCTAATCGAGGAGTATCATTCTTTGGATCAGATGCAGAATGTGGGGAGCCCATATGTCTACCCATTCCATCAAGAGCTTATCAGTTTCCATATTCCTATAAATGGGATGCAATCACCATTTTGTTCCAGAAAACTTGATAAAGAGGAAGTCAATCCAAATGATTTAGAAAATTTGTGGCATTTTACATTTAAGGACTCATAAGGGTACCGAATAGAATGGGAAAGGAAACCAAAGGAATATAGGAATTATTACATGCAACCTCTAAAATTGTGAAAAGTTAATATTGGGACATAAGAGAAATCGAAGATGGCATTCATAAGGGAATACTAGGATGAACAGATGGTGTCAGAAGTTATCTCTATTTTAAAAGAGCATAAATACTTCTTTCCATAGAATTTTATGGAGTTAAAGGGAATTCAAGGTGACCTATGGGGAAATGAACATAGTACTGGATCCTGCCACAAAACTTGTGAAACACTGACCCTATCGGCTAAAGCTCCAGGTCAAGGAAAAAGTGAAGAAGGAGATCGATTGGTAGTTGGTGGTTTTGTGGATGATTCTAAATGGATTATTTTGACCATGATACAAAAAAAGAAAGAAATTGATGATATCAGAGTCTCCATTGACTACCATATCCTGAAATCATCTCATGCCCATTATCCATTTTTGAATCCTTTTAGTGAAAAGGTTCTTGACAAAGTAGCTAAGAAGAAGGCATACTCCTTTACATATGGATTCTTAGGACATCACTGAGTTCAAATTACAGAAGAAGACAAGAAAAAGAAAACTTTGGGTACAGTATGAGTTTCATTCGCTTATAATGTGATTCCTTTTGGGTTGAAGAATGCACCATACTTCTTCTCACATATTTTAATAGAAACCTTTAAGAAGTTTATCCATTAGTTCTTGGAAGTGTATCTAGACAACTTGACCGTGTATAACTTGCCAAAAACTGATATTTAATTGTTGCAAATGATGATAGAGCACTGTTGTTAGTGACATATCTCCCTAAACCTAAATAAACGTATTTTGTGTGTGCCTTTTGACAACTTGTTGGTCCATATTATTTGTTGTGATGGGGTTCTTGTGGATCCCGCAGAGACTGATATCATAGTGAACCTCCCACCTCCCACTTTTGTCAAACAATTACAATCTACTTTGGGACACACATGGTATTATAGACGTTTCATTTGTAACTATGCTACCATCATGCCCACCTTAGAGAAGCTTTTTAAGAAGATAGAATCATTCAATTGGACTAAAGATTGTGATAGAGATTTTACAGTCCTTACGGATAAAATGGTTCATGCTCTTATCCTTGTGTTTCCTAATTGGACAAAACAATTCCATTTAAATGTTCGCGTGCTTGGTATTTCTCTAAGAGTTTTCCTAGCGCAACCTGGCAAAGGTGAGTTGGATCATCCTATCTATTTTGAAAGTTGGAAACTCTCTCAAGTTGAGCACAACTACACAGCATGAAGATTCAACTATGATATATGCACTATATAATTTTTTCATTATGTGTTCGCAAGAAACTTTAAATTCTTTACATACTATTTTTTACTTAACTATTTGGTGAATAAACTGGTTCCGAAAGGGAAAATTTGTAGGTGGTTACTCATGTTTCAAGAATTCTCTTTCAAATTCGTAGTGGAGCTTGAAAATCACAACAATGATCTAGATCATATTGTTTGGTTGGAGATAGGAGAATACAATGGCCCACTTGATGATCAATTACCAAATGCATTGTTATTCTCCATCAAAGCCATCCTAGATAATTTAGAGGATATTGCTATCTTTCTAACTACAAGAGTTGCATCATAAAATTATACAACTACGTAGAAACACCACCTAGTTGTTTGAGTTGTCAGATATTAGTTGATCATGGGACAATTATATAAGCATAGTACTGACAAAAATTTGCACCAATGCATGTTGGATCATGAACTCCAGGAAATCCTGTGAGAATTCCACATAGGAGTTGTGGGAGGCTATATTGGGGGGAAAGCCATTGCAAGGAAATTTTTACGAGTTGGGTTATGGTGGTCAACATTCTTCAAGGATGCTAAAGATTAATCCCATGAATATGATGTGTCAATGGGTGGGGAAAACCTCTTAGTGTGTTGTATTCCCACTTCACCCTGTTCTTGCACTTCAACCATTTGAGAAGTGGCATGTGTATTTCATTGACCCAATTAATCCTCACAAATGAATTTGAACCCAAAATGTAGTGGACTATACGTCTGATTTTCAGCAACAATCTGTTGACTATCCGAATAGGGTCAGCTTTTATAAATGCCAGTCTCTTTTCGTCGAATATCCAACCGCTTTATTGTGTAGACGGTTATCCGACGCTATGCCCTCTGATATTCAACGACATATTTATCATTATACCAGTCATAGATACAACATATCAACGTCAGACATTCTACCACAAACACTTATCAGAAGGAAATATTTTTGACTACATACCCATCTGTAATGTCGAAGATCCGACGGATATACATTACAAAAAAAGAGAAAGACCGACGACATTTGTTTCGGTCTTATTGCATGATCGTTGGATATCATTCCTGTCTCCAAAATAATCATGTGGAGTTATGCGCGATACGGGGTGAATGAAATCAAAGAGGTGTGCGCACCACACAGACACGGGTGACGTCACAATGCAAACAGTACGGGCGATCGTGAACCTCGTCGCGAATGAAGGAAGGAGGATTTGGGAGAATGAAAATTCAAGGGAAATGGAAGCAGAGTATGTTAGATTAGACTCACCAACCCAAGAACCTGTTGTGAAATTTGGTTTTGTACTATAGGAGGTACAAACCATAGCAACCATGGAGTCTTATGTGCTCCATGTGAGAGTTTTGGAAAGTACATCAAGCCTTTTCAGATCATGCGGGATGATGTTAATCTGGCCATGGGTGAGAGTTGAGGAGGAGGCTAGATATTTAGAGTATGCCAACATGATTGTTTTCATTATGAAGAAGAGTGACTTGGTCGATGAGACAGATCATCCTTGCAGTATATACAGGCCCAACATATCTCTCACTTCATTCATCACAGGAAATAAATTCAGAGCTGTGAGAGCCTCCAAGCTAATTTCCCCCTTTGCAAATAGGTTGATAACATGGAATCCACCAAGGATAGTGAGCCTTGCTTCCTGCAGCATGACCTGGAAGCACTGGGTCATAGACTGAGGAGAGTTAAAGATGATGTGGATATTTAGAAGTGCCAGCTTCATTGACTCAAAGGAGATGTGAGGGGAAGTTGTAAGCAGGTTGCAGAGGACCTCCATGAAGTGAGATCAATTCAGAGGAAGAAAAAAACTGCTGAGGAATCCCGAAATTAGGAGCAATACCATGCCATCCAAGATCTTGCAGATAGACTGACTCATGTCAAGATTTAGGTAGGAACTATGGCCTTCGAAGCACAAGTGAATAATGAAGTAGCCAACCAAAACTTTGTTGATGGAAACTAGGGTTCTGGGACCTCTCTAGTGAAATAAACATGTCTTTATATTTTTTTGTCTACTAATGGGACAATATTCCTGTAAATTTAGGAATATATCCATTAGTAACTTAGATTCTCCTTTTGTTTACTACTGTGAATGCTATGAACAAGACAATGTCGTTAAGTACATAAGTTACAACTTTTATTTAGCATAAGAAGACAATGTATTTTTTATATATATGCATATATAATATTTGTACTTGTTGTCATGCAATATTGTATATGACTTTTTTGAGAATTTATCATATTTGTTTCCATACTAGTTTCAATACAACTTAGATTTCATATTGTGAACTATTCCTTTTCATTTTTCTTTTCTTTTTTAGTGGTTCATTGTTAACCGTGTCTTCATCACATTATATGGCAACCACTAAATATATTTTAACAAAATATTGTTAATCCCTCTTAAAGCTCAGACGTCTTAAAGGAGTACATCATTGTTATGTAATGCAAGTATTTGGCACTAGATTTTCTCTCAAATCCACTTGCAAAGCGATGTTGAACTTTGTATTTCAGGACTAATTTGAATGGTACTAATTTCTTGGGACATAAAATGTTTCTGAGTATGATAAGAATGGATTCCAAACTAATATGAGATATATGAATATATTGTGACCTTATACTTCTTGAGATAGATCTAAATTTTGATCATACTGTTCCTTGTCACCATTTGGTTTCTATTGTTGCAAGTCTTCATTTAATTCATTCTTGGCACACCTAAGCAACATTTTTTTGGTAAATCATTTGATAAATTAAATATGAGTATGATGAATTACTACAACCCTCACTATCTTTCATTGTGCATGCATCTAAGATAGAACTGATACAATTTGTCTCTTTGTTACCTTTTAGATGTGTCTTCATTACTCTACTCTTGGAAATTCTTGTAAGGCATATTGGTTGACTATTTAAGTTGTAGCCTAAGCATTTTGATTTCAGAAGTATATCACCTTGAAAAACATCTCCACTAGCTAAAAATTGTGCAATGCTTTAGATTCAACAAATTATCCTTCGGTAAGTTATGAATGTTATTGGAAGTTTATCTTTCGCGCCTAGTCATATAGAGCACAAGTGTGAAGATAATATTAAGTTGGTTTATGATTTTGGAAGTAATACATGAGTAAAATGTTTGATCTATGTTCAATAAATATATGGCCGATATGTTCAATAAATATATGACCGAATGATTAATTAGAAGGATCTTTGTTGCTCATTATGTACTAGCTCATGATCCTTGTTAGCATTGAAATGAATGTCTTTGGTTTGATAAAATGTTATTTACATTGAGCTAATGGTTGAGAATATAGTTTCTTTGGACTAAATTGAGCTTATATTCAACATCATAGGATCTAATTTGTGGATTAATTAATCAAGACTTACAACACAAGCTAACTCTTTATCAGGTCAATATTTCTATTTAAAAACAATGAATGACATAAAACCTGCTATAATACCTTTTAATCAATGTTTTCTATTGTTTTATGCTAATTCAAATGTACTTATGAGAAAACACCTTATAAGATATGTTTTATATTGGTTTCTACTCATACAAGCATACATTAGGATATGTACAATGCTAGCTTGGAGCTTCTGCACATAATGGAAGCATTTGTGTGTTATCTGATTTCTCGTACCAAAGTATGTTTGGTATCTACAATTGTAAAGTGATATAAGCATAGGCTCTCATATTTTCCAAAGTATCACATGTACATTTTCCATTATTTCTACTAGGATGAAGTTTTGATAGGTACATTATCAAAATTAATGCTTTGGACCTCATAATTATGGGAACTTCTATGATGAGTGAGTGACCGTGTATTAATTCTGCATGAATCAAACATAATAATTGTATATTAGTTCTATATGAATCAATTATTATAAACAAAATATCATCTATTTGTAAAGAGTGCATATTTGTATCAATGAAAACAATAAAACAACTTATGAAAATAAAAACCACATAATCTTGCAACTAGAACAATTGGTAGCTTTTGAATGGGTAGTTGGTGAGATTGAATTTCATTTCCTATAGTCCTTAGTAGCTCCAGGTGAGATGATTGGATGTGTTGCAACACAGTCTATTAGTGAAACAACTACTCAGATGATAAAAAGCTGAGTATGGTAGACATTGCAGAAAATATCAACCTTGAGTTTGATGATGATTTGACATGCATTTTTAATGACGATAATGCAAAAAAACTTATTCCTCGTATACGTATTATGAATGAAGAGGGTCCTAAATGGGAATCACAAGACCAAAATTCTGAAGATGATGTATTTTTGAAGAAAATTGAAAGTAACATGCTTACAAAAATGGCTCTCAAGGGAATTCCAGATATTAATAAAGTTTTTACCAAGTCTGGAAAAATCAACAAGTTTGATGAGAATGATGGATTTAAGCCTGAGACAGAATGGATGCTAGATACAAAAGGTGTCAATATGTTAGTTGTGATGTGCCATGGAGATGTGGATTATACTAGGACAACACGTAATCACTTGATTGAGGTTATTGAAGTGCATGGAAGTGAGAACCATGTTTCAAAGATAACTTGTTGCACAAATAATGATGGGGCCCACTTAGATGTGAAGAGATAAGGTGTACATCCATACAAACAACTGACAGACTATACAATTACCAATATATATCCCAACCTTGTATCATTCCAAAGCTATAATTTCCTCATTTCAGAGAAGTTGTGATTCCAAGTCAACTCTCCTCCAATGGCCTTCCTCTCTTATGTCAATGGCTCAATGAATCTAGGATTTCATCATTGCAAAGATAACTAAATCACAATTTCATGGTACTTCAACGTTGCTTGCATATGTGATATTAGTTCAAAATCTAGCAAACCCTCCAATATCCATCTAATGTCCTCAATTACAAGAGACTATAGATGTATCATTTGTCATAAGAAATTTCACTTCTTATTCATAAGACTTGAGCTCATTTCTACCCTCCACCAGTCTACTAAAGATTTCTAACATACCCTCCTTTCCAAAATATCCAACCCTCCTTTCTTGTCTCATTCCTCCACAAGTTATACCTTCATGGTATGGATCCTTGTCTCCTTCCTCCATGGGATCCATACCATGGGAGTATTGGACTCAAGGAGGGAAAGATACCCTTTCTTGGTTGTTTGGTCATCATAGGAGATTTCCTCCAATTAAATCCAACCCCTCATAGTATGAATAGTCTTCTCATTCCTTCACATCATCCATACATTGAGATTCTCGACCTCATGCAGGTAACAATACCCATTCTTGGGTCTTTGTTCATCGGAGAAGTTTGTCGCTACAAAATCCTTCGAGTGGAAGGAATATTGGTTCTTTGAGGCCTCTTTGATACTTCAGTTTGTTGGCATCTATATCCTTTCAAGTGTTCCTTGAATTTCCCTAACCATATTTTTCTTTACAAGAAAGAATTAATTATTATACACAATGTGATTAGAGAGGACTAGTTTAAGAGCAGGGACTAGCTTGGCCTCTAGTAGATATTTCCAGTCAAGACATGCATGCAAAACAATGGTATAGATACAAGAGTCTAGGGTAAGTGAATTTTTCAATTGGCCTTGCTTACACATTGTGCCGCCCATGTCCATTACACATGTATTCCTATGGCCATTGAAGCATTTTATCTCTAGTGATGACAATTTTTTTAAGGTGGAAGAACCAAGGCGGTCCTCATATTATTCTAGTGAGATAATTGTTACACCATGTCCAAGGCTAATTCCATAGGTATCGGTGGTTGTGTGTCCAATGAGATGGGGTGTTTCCTTTCCTATTTATAGGTATGATGAATCCCAACTCAAACCCATGCTTGCACTCACCCTCTGACACTCTAAAGAAATGTTATTTGTATAGTTTTTTTTTTTTTGTTATGCAATTTCAGCCCCATTGACCAAATTTGTTCATTCATTGATATGAATATAATTTCTCTCTTTCTAAACTAGAAAATTATGCCCTAACTAAATAAATTACACAAAAATTAACTTATTTCCAAATTCCAACATTTCTATCTTCTTAACAAACACTTATTTCCAACATACGGTTTGGATATAATGAAAGTAGGACTTGGAAAATCAAAATTGTGTACCATTCTTATGTAGGTTGGTCCAATCTTTTAGTAACCCTTTAACTTCAAATCCCAAACCTTCAAATCCTTCACTTGAATACTTGCAAAATAGAAACAATACCTTCCTCAAAATCCTACGGCTACAGTAAAATAACTATGAATTGAGACAAAGATATAAGCCTGCATTTAATCATACATTCCACATATAAATTTGATTGTTTACTTTTTAAAGAATGCTTCAGAATTGCATATGTAATATCAAGCATGAACAATTTTCTTAACAACCGTTAAAGGTGCAAATGATGGCAAAAAAATCCTATTAAAGCTCATAATCAAAGAAGCATTATGAGAGTAAAATATCGTATGTTTCTAACATGTCTGGCAATAAAAACGAAATATGAAAAGATGCAAATTTGCAGCTATAAATAAAAATTGTTTTAAAGCAACTACAATTTAAAAGTATGTTATGATAATGCATCATTTCTCTTACCCGTGTCCTGTAAATACATATATGTTGTCTAGCAAATATCAGATTGATACTTCTTTCATGCCAAGATACTCCAAGAGTGAAGCTATGAACATAATATATAAACTTGGCATGTCTTCTAGAATTGTCACTTATGCAACCTTAGATTTTAGGGTGGTTACCATAATAAAAAATAAAATAAAGTTGAGTACACTTAGAGTAGGGTACCAAAGGTCATGTGGATCTTCTTCTAGGGCTTCTATAATGGTCACTTTCATGTAGGAAAGGGTTAGATGGAGGTATGGGTGCAAGTTTGCGGAATAATGGAAGGCATATACCAAGGAATTGGCATTAAGCACTATTAAACTAAGGCAAGGTAAGGACACGCTAGTCTGGTCTAAAAACCCTTGCATGGAACCTATTATGTAAAACAAGGTTATGCTTCTTTGTTTTCTCAAGACATGCAAGTCAATCCATATTCAAGACTGGTGATGGGAAAACAATGTGGATTATTAAGGCTCATGTTACCATCCAAACCTACACTCAAAGAGATTCAAATCCTTGAACAAATTGCAACCCTACGAGCACTTAAGAGGGTTGTATATTGTTGCTAAGACTATTCCTCTCACATTAGGTTGGCTCTCATCTAGCATAAGAGGAGGACCCCTAAAAAAGGATGTTTATGATTTTCCTAAATTTAGGGATGGTGTATTGTCTAAATTTGTGCCTAGACAATGGTTGGATGAATTGTATGAAAGAAGGTCTACCTAGACTGTTATAAACATGCTCTAACAACCATATGGATCTAATTCAATAAGCCGAAAATTTTAGGAGGGCTCTTCCAAAGATGCTCATCGCAATATTCACAACAAGTACAAAATAACCCAAGAATTGTTGTATGATATTTTAGCTTAGCAAATGTGTTTTGTGCTCGCTATTAAGTGCATTCAGATCTCCGTTATTAAAAATTACCAAATCATTTAGTGTTAACTGTGCCTATAACCTCAAAGAGCTGGAATCTTTCCATAGACACTTAAACTTTGAGGCACCATAATCCTTAAACCCTTAGAATTTACTCTATTCTAAATTTGAATTGGAACATAATTATGAAGGATTAAATTCTGCTTCATTGAGACCAAATGGTTCTCCTTCAGATTTTAGAATGGATGATTTTACGAAGGGACAAAGCCAAAAATGGTTGACATTCTTAATTAAAAATTATTTTCCTCTACCCAAACATGGTTGTAATTCTTAATTAATTGGAAGGCAGGGAACTTTGCTAAGAATGACCTTCCTTTAGGATATCACCAAGTTCATATGGAACCTACAAATGTATGGAACATACATTTAAATACTAATTTTGGTACCTATTAGTGGTTGGTAATTCTCTTTCATGGCATTACCGATTTCCCTAGTACCTTCGTCTAGAACATGAATGGAATTTTCTTCCTACATGTTAGATGATGTTTACAGTATTGGATCAAAGGTTTACTGTATTGGATGAATAATACTTACATGCATGGTTGTTTTTCTTTAGCCCAAGGCCTTCTTTATCTTAAGATTATTCACAATAAACAAACTACAGAATTAGTAGGTTATGGTTTCTTAGAGTTTGTAAGCCATGTAGCAGCCCAGATGGCTCTGAAAAATTACAATGGTGTACAGATGCTAAACGTTGAAAATTTTCACAGTCTAAATTTTTTTTTTCGTCAAATTTGAAACCTATTATTTTACTCTCTTTCATAATACTGTCCTTAGTACGTGATTGAGAATTCATAATAAATTCATAATACCTAATTGACAACAAAATAATTGCACTTGCATTATTTTGAACCGTAATCATAACCTAAGTTTCATGCCATAGTGACTTTTCACGTTATCGGTGAAGATAAATACTTTCAATGGTGTAGAATAACCAAAGGAAATCATCATCAAGTTGTAAATTGAACCTCCATATGAAACTACATGCAAAATTGTTTCTTCTAAGGAAATGCCAACTTTCATCGATGCCCTAAGGAAGAATAATTCAGTTGAAGATGGAATCTCACACTTCTTAAATTTATAGACATTTCAATTAATGATGGAATCTCAAAGTTATTAAATTTATAGAAATTTTGGTGTTTGGAATACCATTGAAAATCTACAAATATATGTTTACTGGCCTAATATGCATGAACTAGGTTGTGTAATTTATGGCACTAGTAACCCAAATAACAGGGAACTTATTTGCACTTTCCATTACCAATACCAGGTAGACCTTATGAAAGTATCTCAATGGATTTTTTTGGAGATTTGCCTAAGTTAAGGAGAGGCAAATCTATTACTTTTCATGAAAGTATCTCAATGGATTTTGTTTCCCATGTAGTGGTAGCATTTTAGTGGTGGCTATTCATACCCCCTAACCCTAGAGTGAAAAAATAGGGTAATTATAATTGCCATGATTGAGATTTAAAACTATACAATAGAATATGGGGATGATTAGAAGGGTAAAGGGATCAATTTACCAATGATAATGTTTTTTATGATTACCTTATGATCATATTCTGATGCAAAAACTGCACCCAATGTTGTGATCAAGTAGAGGGCCAAGCTTAACCAAACAGATTCCTTATGCCCATATTGTTAATGGTATAGTCATATGTAACCCAGACTAGTTATCGAAATCCTAGATATTGTCTTACCTCTAATGTAGAGCCTCTTAACTCTAACCCATAAACATATAGGTATGTCTAACCCCCATATTCTCTACATCTTCACACACCCCTTCTTCAAAACCCTCAAAATAAACCAATGTTCCATACTAAGAAAATCATTTACCAATTCACCATGGGGTAATCATGTGATGAGTTCTCTCTTTGTGCAGGTTGTTATCTCACCAACTAAAATGATTGCAAATGAAGAACATGTGAAATATGTAGTGCAAGAATCAAGATACATACAATAGGGACAATATTACCCATTCATATGCATTAATTGAGTAAAAATCACCCTAAACCAAATTTAACAGCTTAAATTTTTGCAAAATCATTTTTCCATTCGCAACAATGAAACATTCCAAAATTATATAGAGTAATGTGGGGTTAAATGGAAGGTATTGACCGATTTTTGGGGCATTGTATCCTCTCGACAATCTATGGAAACTGAGAGGGTAGGGTGAATTAGTATTGTCTTTTTCTTTTAAAATAAAAAACAAAAAATGAATCAAATAGGTTAAGAAACAAATTTTATTGTGGAAACTTCAAAGAGCAAACCACCAATTCAAACTCATTAATAAGATGAATCTAAAAAATTGCTTTATCTGTTGCTACAGAAAGGATGCAATAACACCTTGGGTTTCTTCCTTCTATAACAGACAAGGCTGCTCAAACACCCTGGATTTCTACCTGCTACAATAGACAAGGATGCTCCAACACCTTGGGTTTATGCCTACTACAATAGAGAAGGATGCTACAACACCCTTCCCAGATTTGTAGTCTACCCCAGCACCACCCTGCCACCTTGGACTGATTTTTATCAGTCTGCTATTCACTTCTTGGACTCCGTTATTCGCATTCACAGAGACAAGTTCTTTCCTTCAATTATTCTAATAATAAATACCTTCACGCTTCTTGCAGACGAATCTCTGCACCACTTCACCATTTCATGCTTTGGTCGTTCCTCTTCAAAACAAATAAGCTAATTCCTTGTTAATCGATTTGTTGTTTAATCTTCAAGTCGTGGCCTTCCACATTCTCCATCTCCACAACCATCCTGAGCCGTTAATTTTATATCGGGATTCTTCCTGGCCATAGATCTAAGATAGGATGCGGTATGCGGATTTCCTAACTATGACATTTCTCAAAATTTCTTTATGTGCTTAGCTTTCCGCCTCAACCATTCCGCACCATTGATCTCCTATAAGCTCTTTGTGACCGTTGATCTCCCAGATTGCGTATCGCCTAACTATGACATTTCTAAACGTGTCTTTCCGCACTTAGCTTTCCGCCTCAACCATTCTGCATCGTTGATCTCCTTCAATCTTTTTGTGACCGTCGATCTGAGGGGGAATTCGGATACCAAATATGTGACTTTTTCCAAATATATTTCTCGATTTCCGCTTTTACGGATGTCTTTCTAGCCATCGATCTTCCGAATCGTGGGATGCGGAATGTGGGTTTCTAAAAAAACTCAAACATTGCTTTCACAATTCTCTGCCTTCCATTTTTCACCTTCCACTTTCCACCTTCTGGACTTTGGTTTGCACAAACACATGTTATTTTAGACCTTGATTTCTCGTCTTTCGCTTTCTGCCTTCCACTTTTCTTATGAACCGTTGATTTCTTTGCAAGTTCACTCCTAGTTGTCGATCTACGATCTAATGTGGATTGCAGATCCTCACTTTTCTTTGTGTGTAAATCATTCACCACCGTAGATTTCCTCATGGATTAAATCCTAATCGTTGATCTATGATAAAATGTGGATCTGTGGATTTTATCTTTTCTTTGTGTGGAAATCATTCCCCACCGTAAATATTCTCAAAATTGGCTTCCACATTTCTCTCGACTGATATGGACCATCCACGTTGTCAATCATTTCTTAATGAAATTTTGCACACATTGGCCTGTGTTAACCTCCTTTCACTTTATCCAGTGAAATGAATTTTCCCTCGTCGGATCAGGGTCCCCACCAATCAACGGTGGACTTCAAATATCATAAAGTGGATTTTAAGGAAATTTTGTGCACATCAAAATTTTTCCAAACTGCGCAACTCCACCTAGTGAAATCGTTGTGTGTCGTTGATCTATTTTAATGATCGATATCATCCGTTGATCTCGATATCCTTCTTGGAAATTAGTTTTTGATTTTGCAACCCGACTCACCTTTTATCATCCTTGCTCTTTTATCAACGAAATATTATTCATCCGCTGATCTTATTCCACCTTTAATATCCATCGCACGATCACGATCTCAACCATTAATACCTGCATAGACTTAATCCTACAGGTTCACCATCGATCCTTACAGTGATCGATCAATCGATCATTGTCTTCCCTCACTCTTAGAATCCTTAATTCCTCAGCATTGATTGTCCTTTGTGTCATTACTGAAATCATCCTACAACCATATCTACTGGTTATTCCTTTGTCATACATGAAACCCTTGACAACAATGACAACTTGTATTCTCAACAATCCCCCCCTTTGGCATTGATGGAAATATCTAAAACTTCTCCCCCTTTGACAACAATGACAAAGGATAACCTGTTATGCCATTGAGTATTTCATGTCTTTCTTATTTCTTACAACTCCCCTTGTCATCATATCTCCCCCTAAGATTGTGCTTCCTCCTCTACAACTCTTGAAAGGGAATCACTCCCATCTTATGTCTAAGATGCTCAAAGGATTCCTTAGGTAGTGGCTTGGTGAAAATGTTGGCAACATGTTCTTTTGTGTCAGCATACTCTAGTTTGACAACCTTTTGGGATACTTGTTCTCTTAGGAAGTGATATTTTATTGGTATGTGTTTTGTCTTGGAGTGCATGACAGGGTTTTTTGACATATTTATGGCACTAGTATTATTGCAATTTATTAGTATTGGGTGCTCATACTTCACAAGTAAGTCTTCTAGTGGCTGGTTCATCCAAATGACTTGGGTGAAACATGATGCAGCAACAATATATTTGACCTCTGTTGTGGAGAGTGAAATGGAAGATTGGTTTTTACTTGACCATGAAACAAAACAATTTTCTAAGAAGAATGCTGCTCCACTAGTACTTTTTTGATCATCAATACTTCCTTCCCAATCTGCATCAGTAAATGCTTTTAAAATAAAGTCTTGACTCTTTGGGTACCATAACCCATAATCCATAGTACCTTTCAAATATTTGAAAATTTGTTTTACTGCATTTAAATGCGTTTCTTTGGGGCTTGAATGGAACATAGCAACCAAACCTACAACTTGCGTCACATCTAGTCTTGTAGCTGTCACATGCAATAGGATGCCTATCATAGATATGTACATGGTATGATCCACTTCTAGAGATTCATCGTCCTTGCTTAATTTGCACCTTGTGATAATAGGAGTACCAACAGGTTTGGAGTCTTCCATATTAAATATTTTAAGCATGTATTTGATGTACTTAGTTTGAGAGATAAAGATTCCTTTGTCTTTTTGGTAAACTTGCAACCCCAAGAAGAATGTTAGTTCACCCAACATTGACATTTTGAATTCCTTCTTCATTCCAGAAGAAAGTTTACACTTAGTGTTTGTAAATTGCTTCCAAATATGATGTCATCTACATAAACAACAACAATGACAATATTTTCATCTTCGATTTTTAAGTAGAGATTACTTTTAGTGACCCCTCTCTTAAATCCTTGTTGTTTTAAATAGTTGTCTAGCCTTGAAAACCAAGCCCTTGGAGCTTGTTTGAGACCATAGAGTTCCTTTTTTAGTTTGCAAACATAGTCTCTATTTTCTGATAGTAGGAATCCTTCAGGCTGTTCAACATAAACCTCTTCTTCTATTTGTCCATTCAAAAATGTAGACTTAACATCCATTTGATACACTTTAAATTTTGTATTGCATGAGAGTGCTATAAACATTCTGATTGCTTCAAGTATTTCCACAGCATCATAAGTTTATTCAAAATCAATCCCTTCTACCTGAGCATACCCTTTACATACTAATCTTGCCTTGTTCCTTATCACTTTACCATCCTGATTGAATTTGTTCTTGAAAATCCATTTGGTCCCTATAACATTCTTATATTTAGGTCTTGGGACAAGTTCCCATGTCTCATTTTTCTTAATATGATCTAGTTCTTCATTCATAGCTTTCACCCATTCATTATTCCTTCTTGCTTCTGTAAAATTCTTAGGTTCCACTATTGAGAGTAGGGCTTGTTCATTAAATGTTAGTTGTCTCCTTGTACTGACTCCAACATTTTTATCACCTATGATCTGTGTTTTTGGATGATTCTTTTGTATCCTCCTAGATGGGGTTTTTGTATCAGGTCTTGGGGATTCTTATTCACTTTCCTGTGTATCTTCCTTTTCTATTCCTTCTTATTCATCATGAGTACTTTCGTCCTCTTGCAACTCTTCATTTTCTTCATTATTTGTATTTTAAACACTGTCATGGCTTCTTTCTCTTCTTGGTTATAAATCATCTACTCTTACATCTACACTTTCTACAATCTTGTGTAACCTTTTGTTGTAACATCTATATTCCTTCTTGGTGGATTAATATCCTAGAAATATTCCTTTATCATTCCTATAGTCAAACTTGCCAAGGTCATCCTCGTTCCTTTTAATTTAACAATTACTACCAAATACTTTGAAATATTTAACTGAGGTTGGTCTTCCATACCATATTTCATAATGGGTCTTTTCCTTATTCACTCTGAGTTTTCCTCTATTAAGTATATAGACAACTGTGTATACTCCTTCTTTTTGGTATGCATCTGGAAGCTTTGCTTCATTAAGCATTGTTCTGGCAGCGTCTTGGATTGTTCTATTTTTCTTTCAACAAAACCATTCTGCTGAGGAATCTTTGCAACTGAAAATTGTCTCTTAATTCCATGTGTCTCACAAAACTCATTGAACTCATTTGAAGTAAGATCTCCACCATTATCGGATCTAAGACATTTGATTTTCACATGTGTCTCATTTTCAACCATTTCTTTGAAGATTTTGTACTTCTCAAATGCTTCTAATTTTTCTTTGAGAAATGTCACCCAAGTCATCCTTGTGTAATCATCAATTAGCAACATGAAATAATATTACCCTTGCAGGCTTTTAGTTCTTGTTGGTCCACATAGATTTGTGTGCACTATTTCCAGAGGATGTGAGGTCATATGTTCTTTTGTTTTAAAACTGGCTCTAGTTTGCTTCCCATGTTGACAATGTTTACAACCCGAGTTAAGAGGTTTTACAATTTTAGGCAAGTCTCTTACAGCTTCCTTCTTACTTATTCTAACAATATTGTCAAAATTTAAATGTCCCAACCTTCTGTGCCATAACCAACTTTCATCAACCATACTTAAGTAACATTGATTTTCATTTTCTAGGATGTACACATTGTTTTAGTTTCTTATAGTCATGCCAACAACTCTTCTTGAGTCCTTTTTCCTAATTTCACATGTCTCTGAGTCAAAAATACAGATGTGCCCTTGATCACATGTTTGAATTACACTGAGGAGATTAGGCTTGAGATTTTCTACTAGTAATACATTTTATGCTTTGATCTTGTTATTAACAACAGTTGTTCCTTTTCCAATTATCTTGGAAGACAAATTGTCTCCAAAAGTGACTTTGCCCTTATTATATTTTAGTGTTATGAATTTGTTTGGGTCACCGGTCATATGTTTTGAGCACCCATTGTCCAAGTGCCATAGGTTTTGATTTTCTGTTGCACATAGAGCAATCCATGTAACTTTCCTTTTCTTCCTTTTCCCTACAATACTTCTTTTGTTTTGTGTCTTGAGACTTAATTACAACAGTCTTCTTTGTAGTAGTCATAAATTTACAATCTCCTGCCATATGTCCATGGTTATTACATTTGTAACTTTCTATGTCATATTTTTGAAGAAGTGTGAAAAGGTTATGATTTCCTTTTGGTTTATTACTTGATCACTTCTTCTTGTATTCAGGAACCTTCCCATTATCTCTAAAATTTAAGGCTTTATGACCAAAGTTATTACAGGAGTAACAGTGACCTAAAAATATTTGCAGATATCTATTTGGTCTCTTAGGCACCATATTATTTCTGTTTTTATCTTGAGAGTTTGGGACAGTTTTCTTGCTCTCTTCCTTTTTCACTGGACTCTTTAGTGCTTCAGCATAACTTTTCTTGTTTCCTCCTTGATTAGTGAAACATTCTAGTTTCTTTTCTTTGTTAAAACCTAAGCCAGATCTATCACCTGATGGTCTTTGGCTATTTAGGATGTCATCTAGAATCCTTGAGCTATTTTAAAACTTTGATTTGATAGATCCTTCATCAAGCTTTTCCTTGAATTGTATGATCTCTTCTTCAAGTTTCTCATATTATTGTATTCTTATTTTGAGTTGCAGGTTTAGATCCTCCTCAATCATTTTGGCATCTAGAAGTTGAGCTTCCAACTCACTAATGATATGACTTGACTGTTTGTTCTTTTTCCTGCATTTCTCAAGTTCTTCAAGAGCGCTAACAAGTTCAGCTCTTAATTCTACTTCTCCTTCTTCATCTGAGTCACCATTTGAAGCTTGAGTATCTAGACCCATGAATAGAATCTTAGTTTCCTCATCTTCACTTGCATCTCCATCTTCACTGTCTTCCATGGTGTAGACAATTTTCTTTTTCTCATAGGACTTCTTCTTGTTTCCTACTTTACCTTTTTTGAATTTTGAGGTTTCTCTCTCATCACTATCATCTTGTTTAGGGTAAGTACATTTTGAATCAAAATGTCCAATTCTTCCACAGTTAAAACATTTTAGGGGTAAATTTCCTTTATATTTTCAAGTACCCTTCTCAAGTTTTTTAATAAAAAGAGTTTCATCATCATCTAGGTTCTCTGTTTGATTTTTGGATGAGGCTTTAAATGCTGCTTCTTTTCTTGAGGAATCATTTAGTCTTGTTCTCATCTCATATGCAGTGAGGATTCTATGTAGTTCATCTACTGTCACCTAGTCAAGATCATCTCGTTCTTCTAGGGTGGATACTTTTGAGTCATATTTCATTGGAAACATTCTTATTACCTTGCTCACAACTTCTTTCTCTTTTAATTTTCCTCCAAGACCTCTAATAGCATTGACAATCTCATCTACTCTTAGAAGGTATTCCCTGATATTTTCTTCTTCTTTAATTTTAAGGCTCTCAAAATTCCCTTTATATCTTTGAAGCTTGGATTCTTTGACTTTAGATGATCCTTCATAGATACTTTTTAACTGATCCCATGCTTGTTTGGCAGTCTTGCATCGCATAACTTTTGTAAATACAGAGTTTGTCAACCCACTCAAAATAGAATTTAGGGATTACACATTACCTTCATATTGGCCTAGTTCCATACTGTCTGTAGGTGCAGCTTGGTCATCTATTTTATATTCCTTTGTAGTTGCATCCGAAACCTTCCATCCAGGGGACATCAGATGGCACTTCATTCTCACACTCCAGTAAGAATAATTTTCTCCTATGAACAATGGAGGTTTGTTGGTGGCTAAACCTTCTTGTTTATCCATAATGGTTTTAAAATAGGATCTACCTTACAGTGGTTAAACTGTGATGAAGGAAGATTCTCTGATACCAATTGTTGGATTATCCCACAATACTGAGAGGGGGGTGAATCAGTATTGTCTTCTTATTTTAAAATAAAAACAAAAAATGAATCAAACAGGTTAAGAAACAAATTTTATCGTGGAAACTTCAAAGAGAAAACCACCAATTCAAACTCATTAAGAAGATGAATCTACAAAATTGCTTTATCTACTGCTACATAAATGATGCAACAACACCCTGGGTTTCTTCCTGCCATAACAGATAAGGATGCTCCAACACCCCAGATTTCTTCCTGCTACAACAAACAAGTATGCTCCAATACCCTGGGTTTCTTTCTGCTACAACAGACAAGGATGCTACAACACCCTTCACAGACTTGTAGTATACCCTACCGCCACCCTGCCACCCTAGACTAATTTTTTCAGTCTCCTATTCACTTCTTGGACTCTGTCATTCAAATTCACAGAGACGAGTTCTTTCCTTCAATTATTTTGTTAATAAATACCTTCATGCTTCCTGCAGACGCATATCTTTACCATTGTGCCATTTCATTCTTTGGTCGTGCCTCTTCAAAACAACTAAGCTAATTCCCTGTTAATCGATTTGTTGTTTAATCTTCCAATCGTTACCTTCCGCATTCTCCATCTCCGCAACCATCCCGAGTCGTTGATTTTATATTGGGATTCTTCCCGACCGTAGATATAAGATAGGATGCGGTATGTGGATTTCCTAACTATGAAATTTCTCAAAATATCTTTCCGCGCTTCGCTTTATGCCTCAACCATTCCACGTCATTGATCTCCTTCAAGATATTTGTGATCATTGATCTCCTAAACTGCAGATCGCATAACTATGACATTTCTCAAAGTGTCTTCTGCACTTAGCTTTCTGCCTCAACAGTTCCGCATCATTGATCTCCTTCAATCTTTTCATGACTGTTGATCTGAGGTGGAAATCAGATATCAAATATGTGACTTTTTCCAAATATTATTTCTTGATTTTTGCTTTTTGAACCAATCTTTCAGCCCTGTTGATATTTTACGGATGTCTCTTGACCGCCAATCTTTCAGATCGTGGGATACATAATGCGGGTTCTCAAAAACTCAAACATTGCTTTCGCAATTCTCCGCCTTCCGTTTTCCACATCGTTGATCTTTTAGGGATGTCTTTTTGACCGTCGATCTTCCAGATCGTAGGATGCGAAATGCGGGTTTCTCAAAAACTCAAACTTTGCTTTCAAAATTTTTTGCCTTCTAGACTTCGGGTAGTGGAAACACATGTTATTCTAGACCTTGATTTCTCGTCTTCCGCCTTTCACTTTTCTTATGAACCGTTGATTTCTTTGTGGGTTCACTCCTAGCCGTCGATCTACAATCTAATATGGATTGTAGATCCTCACTTTTCTTTGTGCGGAAATCATTCACCACCATAGATTTACTCGCGGATTAAATCCTAACTGTTGATTTGTGATCAAATGCGGATTTGTGGATTCTGTCTTTTCTTTATGTGGAAAGCATTCCCCACCATAGATCTTCTCAAAATCGACTTCCGCATTTCTCTCGACTGATCTGGACTGTCCATGTTTTCAATCATTTCTTAATGAAATTTTGCTCACATTGGCACGTGTTAACCTCTTGTCGCTTTACCCAATGAAATGACTTTTTCATCATTGGATCAGGGTCCCCACCAATCAACGGTGGACTTCAAATATCATAAAGTGGATTTTAAGGAAATTTCGCGCACATTAAAAGTTTTCCAAACTGTGAAACTCCACCCAGAGAAATCGATGTGCGCCATTGATCTATTTTAATGATCGATCTCATTCATTGATCTTTATGTCCTTCTTGGTGATTAGTTTCTGATTTCGCATCCTGACTCACCTTTTATCCTCCTCGCTCTTTTATCAGCGAAATCTTCTTCAGCCGTTGATCTTATTCTACCTTTAATATCCACCACATGATCACTATCTCAACCATTAATACTTGCACATACTTAGGCCTACAAGTTCACCATCGATCCTTACAGTGATTGATCAATTGATATTTGTCTTCCCTCACTCTCAGAATCCCTAATTCCTCAATACTGACTTTCCTTTGAGTCATTGCTGAAATCATCCTGCTACCATATCTACTGGTTATTCCTTCGTCATATGTGAAACCCTTGACATCAATGAGAACTTATATTCTCAACAATAATTTCTTCCCTAAGGAGGAATGAAAACTCCAGTACTCTAGACTACATCATCCCCCTTTGTTGGCACTAGTGCAAGAACACTAATCTCATCCAATTTTGTGCCAACGGGGGAGAGGGGAAACCTTATTTCACCTCAATGTCAAATTTTAAGCTTTATAAAAGACCCTTTACATTTCCAACCTTTAATTGATCATATAACATGTATGTTGTTTCCCTCCAATCATTTAGGACTCCAATTTCAGTCAACCTCTCCCATAATTTCTCCCTTGAGAGGATGTCGAAGGCCTTTTTGAAATCGACAAAAAAACACCATGATTATTTTCCTTTATTTTTCATAGAGTTTTATATCCTAACTATGAGACAATGCTTAATGGTGTAGTGCTTCATCTAGAAGCTAGCTTTCCCTTTTTTTTGTTTTTCAATTTCCTTTACCCCTTTTCTAACTTTTTTCTCCATAATCTCTCCTACGAACTTGGAAAACACTAGGTTGATCATGATGATAGTTGTGTAATTCATTGAGTTTCTTTTGTCTCTCTCGTTGATTATAAATAAAATGAGGCTTGTTTCCAAACTACTTGGGAACCCCTATTAGATAGTCTTATTTAGGAGGATTGTGATGTGTTGATCTAGATAATTCTCCCTCATTTTAAGTTTTTGGCTTGTGGGCCTTCGATGTATTTTTCTTTTCTTGAAGCCATATTTTTGGATTCCTCATGCACACCCTCTTTTGTGAAATTTTTTTAGTTCCTATATGTTTATTTCTAGTGGTCTCTCTCTCTTGTTGGATTTTCACACAAATTTCTCACATGAGATAATTACCACTAAGTGAGTGTGACATCATTAGCTACTAACAATTTTTGAGTACCTGGTTCCCTACAAAAGGATTCTAGTTTTTCCTTTTGCTGTTGTCAACATTTCTTTTGGTATTAACCTTGCAAATTTACTTTTATTCTTCTTCACAATCAATGTATATAAAGTGATATTTTCTTCGCTCTCATCTCTCTTGTACATTCAAATTTTCACCTCACACCCTTCATTGAAGCATGGGTTCACTAGTAAATTGTATGAAATTCCACTTTCTTTCCCTTGTTTCTTAACTTTGAAGCTTTTGAATTCTATTTGAATTGCCTCAATGAGCTCCTAAGAGAGATGCATTGTTTTTGTTGGTTTCATTCATGAAACCTAGTTAGGAAGCAATTATTTCAATTTTCGCTATGAAAATTTATGTATATTTGTAATTCCCTGGTCTTGACACTTTGAACTTGGTTTTATTTAGGTTGTAACTATGTTTTTATTTATTATGTTTTGCCTAAACACCATGAGGTAGATTCCAAGGTGATTATGAAAACTGACAAACATGATCAGTGTAATATTGATGAAATGTTCCAAGGATGGCTCATGGGGAGGATAGTGATGGGGCTATAATCCCAAGTGAATATAATGTATGAACAAGCCATTACTTGGTATGTTGTAGCTCTATTCAAGCTCTACTTTCTATCAATTATTACTTGAAGTTATAGAATCATTTGGCCTAAGAGAAGAAAGACCATCTTTGGGTATTGTTGGCATTCTTATTCTTGTAAACAAGTAAATATTGGAAATAGTGAGTTAATGCTACCATGGATAATAAAAGGTGTGCCAATGCTAAAATGTCAAAAAGATCATTTGGGTGCTCTGTGTAGTTGCCCTTTATCTTGTAAAAAAATGTCAAATAAAAACTAATTTCTAGCCTTCATTGTGATTGTTTGAATGCATCTATAAATTTTTTTGTTTTGAAAGGTATGTTACATTATCTATGATAGCATTGGCTTATTTTTATGGTATTCATATATTATACATTATTTTCTCAACCTCTTGTGTGTTCCTCTATGAGCATTGTGTCATGGTCCAATGACATCTCTTCATGAAAATTGTGAATGTTGAATGTTGTTATATTTCCTTTTATGTTTGTTGATATCATTATGTAAGCTACTACATTTTGATCATTACATGTGTGACATATCACCTCCCCTAATCCTTTCCATTGTATAAGGAAACTAAATATAATAATGTTGTGTGTGTTGCATAAGTGTAAAATCCATTTCCCAGAGTGCATGACTTCACTGCTAACATTCTTTGATTCCCTTTTCCAAATTTTCTCATCTTCAATCAACCATAAGGGGTATATGCTTTTTATAAAACTCGTCATTTTAAGGTTCTTTTCTCTCCAATCTAAGCTCCCTAGTAGCATTATGTCCCCCTTTTATTTAAATTATGTTGTCTCCCTTAGTAGGTAATGGTACGACTATTCATTGTTTAGTCCTTATTTCATATAAATTTATAATTTTATGGGGTGAAATAGCATGACGCCAAGGATATGCTAGTGCTTCACTTTTGTTTTTTGAGCCAAACATATTCATTATTTTTTGTTGGTTTGGTTAACCTTTATCTTATTCTACAACTGCTCTTTTATGATGCATGCAATTCTCATATGTTCTTTATGTTTAATCAATCCCTAGTTTTGGGCTAACCATATTTTGTATCTTTGAACTTCCTGAACTCTACAACTTGTGTATTCATGAGTTCCAACCAATACTATGATGTCTTGTTCTTCTAGTAGTGACCAAATTATGGTCCCTCCTTTGTTTCCGGATGGAATACCCATCACATGAAACCCTCCTTATATTTCTCCTCATTTCAAGGATGGTACCTAGGGTAAACCATTTGGTTGCAATTTTGGAAACCTAACCTTGACATTGAGTGACAGAGTAGTAGCCAGCACATGGACTTGACCATTTGACCTTGTGCTTGCAATTCACAACACTAAACTACTTCAACTAACCCATTGAGATTAAATTATGACCCCTCCTACAATAGTGGCTTTGCAATTCCATACCAGCTTCTTCCTATTTTCAACTTGTGCCTCTAAGCCCCTTGATCTTTGCTTAAAAGTCAAATTTTCCTTCTCCTCCAAAATATTTACAAATTCTTATATTTTTGTAAATTCATTATATCAATAAAATTAACGAATTCATGGAAACAAAACTTAAAAACATATTGAATATATGAATTACTTACTAAATTTTCAAATTCACTTTACACTCACATTCTAATAAAACATACACACACACACATATATATATATATATATATTTATATTTATATTTATTTATTTATTTATTTATTTCATTAAAAACAAAATACACATTTCTCTATTAAATTAATAGAAAAATAATCATATTTATAACATTTCATCGACATAATTCTTCTCTAAATACTAGTAACCTTTTCAACTTCTAAAAAAACATATATTGAGTAATATAATAAATTATTATAATTATAGAAAAAAACAGAGAGAGGGGCTGTGTATCCATACAAAGTTAGCATATGAAGTTCATATGTATTTCAATCATTTGATTATTAGCTAGTTTATATTATATAATATTATTATTATTATTTTTATATAGATTTTTTTCCAAAGAAAAAATTTATAACTATATTATTAAAAATATAGTTACATTATATATATACATATTTTCAAACTAAATCCGTTCATTATATATCCTTTACAAATCATAAAATTCATATGAGATCGTTTATTTACAAATATATTTTTCCTTTTTCAGAAAATTAAAAGATCTTCAAAAAGGTTCATGCCTTTCAGCATAAACTTCAACAATTCTTTCTTGTATAATACAACAGGTAAACTGTTATATTTGAGAAAATAGCTTTGACTTAATTTGAGGAACCTACAAAAGAAGAGGAAACTAGATCTTCCTATTAATTCTACTGTTCGTCCATGAATGAGAAGGATATCTCCTTTCCTTCCAAGTTAGGGACCAGAACAGACTTTCTGATAAACACTTATCAGAAGTCTATTTCTTCATATTTATGTTGTACTTATAATCAGGATCTAATGCTTACTTTTAAGTTGTTCGTTTACGTAGTAGTGATATTTTTCATTTCTCTTTTTATTTCTTTATTCTTTTTCCTTTCATATAGAGGAAACAAAAATCACAAAGTTTCAATCTCCTTCAAAAAAATATCACAAAGCTAGTTTCACAAAATGCTTCATCTGAATAAGAGGTTTTGATATCATTTAGGGATTCTTCAATATACCATTAACCATTCTCCAAATCCATCTTATCTTTTGCCAATTCATCAGCTATATTATTTAGTTTCTAATAAATATGCTGGAAATGAACATCACTAGCCATTTGTGCTTCTTCCATAAGAAAGATCGGTTGTACTGTAAAAATCATGTTCTCTTTAATAATCCAACTTATGAAAAACTGAAAATCACCAAAGATTTGTATATGTTGAATACCTTTCTCCATCACTAACCACAAGAATAGACATAAAACACTTAATTATTAATTCTACAATAAAGTCCAACTTTAAACCTAAACCAATACTGCTTTGATAAGTACACATACCTCCAAGACCGCAGACCGCACTTCCTGTAATCCCTCCGGTAGTAATTTATTATGTAGAATTTATTGTTACATATTGTTCAATGCTGGAAACTTGTAAACAATTGGCCTTTCATGAAAGACAAAAGTTTCACGTGAAAAATATTGGGCATATGGGAAATGTCATTTGGAAATATTTTTTTAATTTTCATATTAAAATATATATATGCCCGTGCCATGTTTATATGTGCTTTTATGGATCTCTCCTCAAATTTAATAATGTGATGTACCATGTTTCTTTATATGTATCCTCTCTTTTTGAATGATAATTTTTTAGTTGATATGGAAAGGAAGCAAGTCTCTTGCGCTTGGCGATGGTGCCCTCTCGGCAGATATGGGTTGCCTAGTTATGGAGGCTTTGTGCTTGAGCATTCTATTGCCCTCGGCGTGCCAGGTACCATTTCCCATCACCTTTGTCTTGGTCCTTGATTTCTCCCCTGGTGACTGTCCTTCCCTCGCTCTATTATTTTCGGTGTATAGGTGGTTTTAGGGTTTATTTGGCTTCTGTCAACCTACAGCTGACGACTTATTAGAGTCCCTCCCCTTACCAATGGGACTAGTACCAACCAATTCAAAAAAGTGGGAAGGATATCGTTCTTATCAGTCGTTCTGGTGTTCTGGGTTGTTGTCTGGGGTTTAGGGTTTTTTTAGCTTTCTGGGTCTATCACCTTTCATGGGTTTATCACGTCTTTGGGTGCTCTTGTTACTCCATTACCGTCAACACGAGCAAGGTTGACTTCTGTTATTTTTTGCATTTCTCCCAGGTTTCGTGGGTCTGGTCCTTTTTCCCCGGTTTCTGCTGACTTACCCCTTTCCCGTGCTATTTGCTTGGAGTTTCGGAACTTTCTCCTGACTTCTAATGGGTTTCTTGTCATTCCGGTGGTTATCACTTTGATACTTTTTTATTTGGTGGGTTTTGCCCCTTTCTGGTTTTCCGTCTTTGGCTGGTCTGTGGGGTACTTCTCTGAGTCTCTCTGTGGTTTTGGGTTTGGGCAGTTTCCGGGCTTGGTGCTCCTGGGCTGTTTTTCGGGTTCCTGTCCCTTTCCTTGTATTTCGGTGGTGGTGGGCTGCCCCTGTGGACACGTTGGTGGTTGACTTTGCAGCGTCACCACATGGATGACATTGGGGCCTCCTCTCGCTTTCGTCGTAAATGTCATGCTCGGAATATTAAACCCTTGATGGACGGTTTTGATTTGTCCTTGGACACGATATTTTTATGGATCGAGTTTCCTCTCTGTGCTCTCGCGCTCTGGTGGGGCATCTTGAATATTGCAGATTAGGTAAAAAGCCATGGATTGACTGGGCTTCTAAGTACTAGAAGCCACTGTTGACGTATATTCCCACTATTAGTTTCCTTTCCAATGGTTGGATTGTCTTTGTTTTTCTAGATGCGGCTCATGCTTCTCTCATTCTTGACAAGATGTGGCGTATTGGCCCTGGGTCGTTGGTTCTAGGTCGATGGCATCCTCACTTTAATCCCCTTAAGGAGTGGGTGACAAAACGCCATATGTGGGTTTTAATGCCTCATCTCCCCTTCCCACTCTAGAATGTGAACATTCTCAAAGGTATAGCTAACACGATTGGATGATATGTGGTTGTAGATGAGGATTTTCACCTTACCTAACGACAAAAGAGTGGCACGGGTTCTTGTAGAGCTGGAAGTCTCTCATGGTTTGCCTACAGAGGTGGAGATATTATGTAAAGATCGTCTCTTGGTGCAGAGACTTGATTATCTCCATGTTCCCTTTCACTGCAGCATTTGTCGCAACACTAGTCACCTCCGGCGGTCTTGTCCTTCTCTCAAGAAAGCTTATGCTGACTCCAGCCTGGCTGTCTCTCCCCATGTTGGAGCACTGATATCTTCCTTTCCTTCGGATCATTCTCAGAAAGGTATTTACTCTCGGTCACTATCACTATTCAATGATGTTTCTGATTCTATGCATCGAGATATTGATGCTTTGGTGAAGACCCCGGTTGCGGTTCGACCTTCTGTTTTGGCCTCTGTGGTGACTCCCCCTTTGGGTGATCTTTTGGATTCCTCATTGGTAGACTCTCTGAACCCTGTGTCTGGTAATCTTCCTTGCTCCACCCTGACCCCATTGACGCTTTCTTCAGCTTCACCTGACCAAGACCCTGAGGAGAGTTCCACCCCTTTGGCTCCTCCTCCTGATACTACTTATGAGATCTGTCATGTCCTTTCTCTTTGTCTTCCCACTTTTGCATCCACAAACCCTCAGATGCCTCCTCTCACCTCCCATGTGGACTTCCCCCCCTTCCCATTGGCCACCACTTCTCCTCCTTTACCCCCCTCTCCCCATAGCCCCATATCCTCGCCTTCTTTCTCTGATCCCTCCCTTCATAAGTCTTTATCCATTTTCTCTGCTACTACTCCCTCCTCCTCGTCTACTCTCCCCCTTAAATCCATTCGATTTGAGAACATGACTGTTAGAAAGAAAAAGAAGGAAAAGAAGGGTCTGCCTGGAGATCTCTCCTTGGTCTCTCCTCCTTATATCCCACTCTCGGTTCGCATTAAAGATGCTGCCAGAGGGTCATCTCATCAGGGACTTAGAGCACCTTCTCCCCCCAACTGTTCCTTAATGTTGATCCTCTCCCTTAATGTTAGGGGTCTGGGGGGTAAGACCAAACTGTGCAGCCTCCGTTCACTTTTTTTTCCTATTCGTCCAGACATGATACTCCTTCAAGAGACCATGTGTAGCTCTTACCCTGCTCTTCATGCTTTCTCTAACCTCTTCCCTAACTGGGAGTTTGGTGCCATTAGTGCTTCTGGCCTCTCGGGTGGACTCCTGACTACTTGGGACCCACATAAAGTCAGATGTAGGGCATTTGAAACTGCTGCTGGTATCCTTGTGAAGGATATTTTTCGAGGTATGAATGATCCTTTAGACATCCTCAATTGCTATGGTCCCTACCGTGATCAGGTCTTTTTCTGGGATAGGGTTCTTAGAGGGGGGTTACTGAACTCACCTAATCTTATCTTGGGTGGGGATCTTAACTTGACCTTGAATGCATCTGAGACTTGGGGCAAGTGTGCAGTCCTTGATCCTCTCTCCTCACATTTCAAGCATCTCTTTGATTCTGTGGGACTTACTGATATCACCCATCCTTGCTCAGGTCCCACTTGGAGAAATGGTCGGGTTGGGGATGAGGGAATTAGCAAGAGACTTGATAGGTTCTTAGTGTCCTCCTCCTTGATCCCTTCACTCATTGTCCACCATGTTTGGACCCACCTTGCAGACATTTCCGATCACTACCCTATCTGTTTTGAATGGAACAAATCACTTGGGTCTTGTAATTACCCTTTTAAATTCAACCGTTCTTGGCTCTTGGACCCGGACTTCAGTTCTTGGATCACCAATCGATGGCCCAGTTTGTCTCCTGTATCCCAGGGTTCTGCATTGGACCTCCTTTCACACAAGCTTCATATCCTCAAGAAGGATGTTAAGGACTGGACCAAAGATAAAAATTCCTTTATGGAGGTTGATTCTCATAGGTTGGATAGGGATATCTGTTCCCTCCTCTCTAGCTCCAACTATGGTATCCTTACATATGAGGAACAATTGACCTTATCTCAACTCAGGTCAGATAGGAAGAAAATTTTGGATCACTACCTTCTGACCTGGTAGCTCAAGAGTCGTGCCAAGTGGGCTCTATATGGTGACTCAAATACTAAATATTTCCATGCCCTTGCATCTGGTAGAAGGAATCGAAACTCCATTTGGTCCCTATCTGATGATGAGGGACATGTCATAGATGATGAGGTTGCGCTCAAGGACATGGGTCAGGTTCATTTTGCTGGTATCTTCAAGGATGACATATAGACCTGTCTGTTGGAACAACTGAGGGTTGTTTTACTCTACCCCAAGATGATCTCCCAGGATGATGCCCATTGTCTCACTGATCTTGTTTCCCCGACTGAAGTTGAAAGTGCCCTCCACACTTTTAAAAAGGACAGGATCCCAGGTCCGGATGGCTAGCTTGTCGGATTTTATCTGCACTTCTTTAAATTATTGGGTGATGAACTGCTATCTGCTGTGGAATGTGCTAGAGTTTCAGGTTGTATTCCTCCTTCCCTTAACTCTACCTTCCTAGCCTTGATCCCTAAGAAGGATAAGCCCAATTCTTTCGCAGATTTTAGGCCTATATCCCTTTGTAAACTGCTATACAAATTGATCTCGAAGGTAGTTGTAGTGAGGCTTAAGCCATTCTTAGACACTCACATTTCCAAAGAACAGTATGGTTTTTTAAAGAATCGTCAGATTATTGAGCCCATTGGTATTCTCCAGGAGACCCTCCATACTGTGAAGACCAAAAACTCCTGTGCCTTCATCCTTAAATTGGATTTGGTGAAGGCTTTTGATCGTGTTAATTGGTCTTTCATTCGTCTCATCCTCATACAGATTGGGGTTCCTCTTCAAGCAGTAAACTGGATAATGGGCTATCTGACATCAGCTAATTTTGTTGTTCTTATTAATAGTACACCCTCGAAGTTCTTTACAATCACCAGAGGCATCAGATAAGGTTGCCCTCTTTCTCCGTTGCTCTTCATTCTCGTTATCGAAAGCCTCAGCCTCTTGATTGCTGATGCAAGGGATCATGGTCTCATTAAAGGTATCAAGATTAGTTCCTCCCTTGCACTAACACATCTCCTATTCGTTGATGATGTTATTCATCTCGGCTTAGGTACTCTATTTGATTGGATGGCATTTGAAGTTATATTAAGTACTTTCTGTAAAGCTTCAGGGATGATCATAAGTGTGGCTAAATCTTGTTTCCTTTATAATAATGTGGATGTTGATATCAGATTGGATATTGCCCGGGCTATGCCTTATAAAATGGAGCCCATATCTATGAGGTTCAAGTATCTAGGCTATTTTCTCAAGCCTCTGGGGTATAAAGTCAGTGATTGGCACTGGCTGATTCAGTGATTTGAAAGAAAAATATTTCATTGGGCACATAAACTTCTCTCTTTGGGAGGCCGGTTAACTCTTATACAAGCAATTTTGTCAAGCATCCCGGTTTACTGGTTTGGTCTCGCTCCCATTCCTGTATTTGTATTGAACAAGCTTAGAAGTCTTACATTTGCTTTTCTTTGGGGCTCCTCTGGTAACAAGCATAGATACCATCTGTCGGACTAGAAGTGCCTCTCCTGGCCGTATTTGTATGGGGGATGGGGAATTAAGAACTTGTATTGGTTCAGTATAGCTCTCATATTAAAAAAAAATTGGTTGGTACTTTAGAAAGATGGAGTTTGGCATGATGTTGTTGTCAACAAATATCTTAAGAAGCACTCTGTAGAGACTTGGCTCAGAGGCAAGCACTTTAATTATCGTGGTGCATCGGTCTTCTGGAAATGTTTCTTGCTAAAGCTCCTGTGGCTTGGAAAAATCCTTGCTTGGTAGGTGGGCTGCGGTAATAGTGTTCTTATTGGCATTGATCCCATTATTGGGGTTCAGGACTTTATCACATTCCTTTCTAGGTTTAAGGAATTCTTGGAGGATCTGGATATTGTCTCACTATCTCAGGCATGTAATACCCTGCTAGGATCACACAAGTATTGGTATACTGCTGAGGATCTATGTGTTACTGGTGACTGGAAAATTATATGGGATTCCTTCATGAGAAGCCTGGAAATTGGGGGTATTCGCCTCAATACTCATCTTGACTCTCTGCTTTGGGATTTTAACAAGCACGATGGTACTATTTCTGCAAAACTGGTGTATGATTGTATCATCCATTCCTTTTCTCCTCGGGCTAGCAGCAGTTTACTTTCAAATTTATGGACCGGTTCTCTCCCTAGGAAAATTTTTTGTTTCATTTGGTTTGCCCTGCAGAACAAGATACTTACTTGGGATAATCTCTAGAAGCATGGCTGGACTGGACCTGGGGTCTATGCTCTCTACAGTAAGGCTGTTGATTGTGTACAACACTTCTTTTACCATTGTGTAGTTTGGAAGAATGTTATCACGATCATTAAGGAACAATACAATATATATCCTTCCTTTCAGTCAGTAGATCTTAGCTCGTTTTTGGACAGGTGGACTGACTGCTTCTCCAAAAACTCAGCCTACTATTATCTCCCATTTCTTGCCATGTGGGTTGTTTGGAAAGCAAGAAATGCCTCTATTTTTTAAGGGAAAATTATAACTATCACCAGCATCATTCATCAAATTACTTATTTCTCACAGTTGTATTATCCATCAGTCATTAAAGTTAAAAAGTCCAGATCCATGGGACAGGGTCATGTCCTTAAATATCCATGTGGCTTCTTTGATGGGGCATCTGCTAGAGGTGTTGGATTTTGTCTAATTTTGAGCAAGACACACTCCTTCGAGTTTGCATTGGGGACAGGTAACGGTACCAGCACAAAAGCGGAACTGATTGGGCTTTGGGCCCTTCTGCATACATCCCAAATGATGGGGATACCCAAGCTCAGAACATATGGTGACTCTTTAGTCATCATAAATTGGGCAAATGGTACAGCATCCCTTTCACCACCTGATCTTCATCACTGGTGTAGGGATATAAGAAAGCTATGCTCTTGCTTTCTGGAGCTGTCTTTCTACCATATCTACCGTGAATACAACCAGCTTGCAGACAGGCTCTCTAAAAAAGCTCTTTCTTTGGCTCCAGGAACAGGTTGTTACTCTGAATTTTTTGATGGCCATTTGGTCTCTCATGACAAGATTGAGCTCTTTTGAGCCAGGTGCTGGAGCTTGTACTCCTCTTCTTGATGCACCCAGTTTTATTTAGTTTGGAGCAGACTCTTTTATATTGCAGTTCTACACTCTTGTGTTCACGATAGATATGGTTTGAGCGGCAGCCTTACTGATGGGATTTGTATGTTGGAGATGTTCATGCCCCCCCTTGCAGCTTGTTGTGTTGTGTCTGCAGCCTGTTTGTGTTGTGTTGTGATCTCCCCATGATGTAGCTGTTTTATGTTTCTATTGATCTCCCATCTCGATTGTAACCCATTTATTGGGATGGCATTTCAGATGCCCTTTAATTCTTAATGAATAACAAGGACAGGATTTTTTCTTCTGAGAAAAAATGTATCCTCTCTTTTCCCTTGTCATTTCCTTTACAGTACAAGAAACATGTTTTTTTTTTTTTTTTTACAGTCTGGTTGTATGTAATGTGGGTTATTTTTTAATTTTAATTTAATAAGATTTTAACATGTTAATATTAATAACATTAATAATAATTAGTTGAGGTAATTTTTCTTGGGTTATATGTGTGTTGGTGTGATATTAATTGGATTTAGTTTAGGTTTTGAAGAGGAGAATATGTTATTTGTTCATATTTAAAAATGAGACAATATACTTCAAAATGTGTTTCTTCATTAAAAAAATAATTTTTTTTTTTGTCTCTTCACATCACCTTTTTTTTAACTAGAACGGATCATTTGTTTTAAGTTGAAGAAATTAGTCTAAAAAAGTTACATTGTAGCAGTTCAAAAAAGGACTATCATAGTTTCTAGAAGAGCTATCAAGCCTTTATACATTCATCCAAAGTCTTAGGATTATTCCAAAATGACTAGCTACTACGATGCTACTATAGATTTTTACATATTGCCCTAAAAGTAATTGACAAAAAATAAGCATAAAAAATGAAATTAAATGGAGCTCTATCCACTATCCAGAACCTGGTCATCTGGGTTTTCATCAGCATGCTCATATGAGTTGGAGATGTTCACTGCTACGTGGGTGGGCTGATGAATTGAATTGCCAACATTGCTCTTGCTTTCAGAATTGTAAGAAATTATGGATTGCTTCCCGGCTAAAAGATCCTCATGTTTTTTTAGGGTGGCTGAAATTGCATCCACTTGAGCTTCGCAAACACGGATATTCCCTTCCACATCATCAAGACGGGCACATAGACAAGAAATATGAGTTGAAAGTTATTGAACAACTTACTCAACTTCTTCCAAGCGGGTATCCAAGGTAGGCATGTGAGCATTTATTTGACGAATCACATCAATCAACCCCTCCATTTGCGAGTTCATCCATCGCGTTTGATTGTGAATGGCTTGAATGTCTGCTCAAACAGAGCATCTTATATTCCCTCGTAGAGTTCTAGCAGTTTTTTTTCAATATCCATGGCAGGCTTCAGGCTTCATGGATGGGATTCGAAACCATGCCTTTGCATACCGGTACTTACTTCAAACAGACGATCTCTTCAAATTAACCTTATAAGTCGTCATTTCTCCTCATTTTCAATTTTTTCCAATATTATCAAGGTAGATACACTATAAGTTTATATGACCTAAATTCAAGACACTGAAATATATTTCTATCTTAAATTATTAAGGTTAAATAATTAAGGTAAAAGGAATTTGGTATATAACATCCAAAAAAACATCATAATAATAAGGTTATTATTTGTTAACTTAAAGTGAGATTAAAAATGTTATAATATATATATATATATATATATATATATATATATATATATATACATACCTAGAGTTTTCTTTATGACTTTAAGAAGATGAGATATTATAAATTTTAAAAAAGGTTAAGTGATTAATGAGTTTGTTAGAATATAATTCTTAGGGATTATTGTAAAATAAATAAATAATAAGAAGTCGAAAGGGCTGGGCGGAAGGTGAAACCCAACCGTCACATTATTTGTATAAATATAGGCATTTGCATTAGAATAATAATCGAATTGGGAGTTATTACCAACAAGTGGTATCAGAGCAGGGCTGTCTGCCATAACTCCTGCTGCATTTCTGCCCATTACTGGCATTCTGCTTGCCAGTCCATTGCCAGACTGCTCCATCAGTTTTCCAGTGGAGTCGCATGCAGTGTATGCGTTACTCCTCCTGCCTGCGTTTATTCTCTGCTAATTTTTTTAATTACCTAACCCTATTTTTTCAGAACTGTGCTTTGGTCTCCTCCGTTTCTCTGTTCAATCCCAGCGTGTTGAATATTATTCTGCGTGAGCGTGAGGGTGTTGTATGATTCTGCGTGAAGGGTGTGCCTGCTGTGGCTCCCTTGCTGTACTGAATTGAAGTGAAACGTTTTCTGTATTGTAAGCCATATGTTGACAGTCTCCCCAGCTGTATTTGACGGGTAATTGGTACGAATTCCTTGTGAGATGCTGCAATTTCTGAAAACGTCCACGACCATATTGTATACCATATCTCATCATTTCCCATATATCTTTGACTGCGTGAGTATACCATATATCAAGATGCGTGAAGAACCATACCATATATCTTTGATTGCGTGAGTATACCATATATCTATATCTTTGACTGCGTGGAGATTTCTCTAATACAAACCCTAATTTCTGCTGTGAATTTGGAGCATTTCTTGATTTGATACAGAAGGTTATGCATATGGAGAAATAATATATGCTGCGTTGTGTATTGCAATCTACCACTGAAGTGAACCCTAATTTCTGGGGCCGCCTCTTCATTTCTCATCGCTCCATTATATGTTGACTCTGCTGCAATCGAGACTGTCTTTATTTGATAATCATGAGTTTAAATAAAGTTTCAATATTTATTTGTGTGAAGACTGCGTTGGTATCTGCAATATAGACTGCGTTGATACCCAACGTGTGACGGTTGATCTATTACCCCATAAGGAGTTGATAGACGCTCTATGATATCATCGTTCCAGATGTTGGGATGATAACCGCCTGTGCGTCTTTGGATAAAATGGGCATCATTATGATCATGAGCTGATACACCACCAGTACTCATGACATATGTCCCAGCTGCTCGCGTAGACATCATATGTCCAATTAGTGGTGGCCGAATTGTTCTACAGATGAGAGGCTTAAGCGATCATGAATAAGACAGCTCTAATATCTATTCACCATGCTGCGTTGATATTGAGACAGAGAGCTCGTATTGAGATATTTACCATGCTGCGTTGATATTGAGACAGAGAGCTCATATTGAGATATTTACCATGCTGCATTGATATTGAGACAGAGAGCTCGTATTGAGATATTCACCATGATGCGTTGATATATATCTACGTGGACTGCGACTTGAAGATGCTTCGTATTGAGATATTCACCATGCTGCGTTGATATTGAGACAGAGAGCTCGTATTGAGATATTTGCCATGCTGCGTTGATATTGAGACAGAGAGCTCGTATTGAGATATTCACCATGATGCGTTGATATATATCTGCGTGGACTGCGACTTGAAGATGCTTCGTATTGAGATATTCACCATGCTACGTTGATATTGAGACAGAGAGCTCGTCTTGGTGATATATCATAGATATATTAAGTGACTGATATATGCGTTGATTTATTGTGTTGAAGAGCCTGCACTGGAGATTAATATAATGCATATGTTATATATTGCGACTGATATATGCTGATGGCACACGGATGAAGAGTTGAAGCTGCTTGCAATCAACGTTGAAGCTAGCTGAAGCCTGAAGCCTGCGTGTGCCTGCCGTGAAGCTGTGCCTGAGTGAAGCCTGTGAAGCTGTGAAACTGCGTGAAGGTAAACTCTTGGAGCTGTAATTGTTTGTGACAGTTGACACAAAACCTAATTTTTCCCTATTTTGTGCATAAATTCTGTAAACATGTTCATTTGTGGAGAGTGAAAGAGGCCGTGAATGCTGTGTATAAGTCACGAATGATGAGGTTGTTGTATGAGCCTCAGATTGTTGTATGAGCCATGATGTTTGATGAGTTGCCACTGCTATGAATTTGATGCTGCGTTTTTTAATTTAACCCTGGAACATTGCTGGGACATCCTTCAGCTGTCTGCATTGGCGGAATTACCCATTGCATAAGACTGTGAAGGCTGCGAATTGGTACTGAATTTCTTCTCCTTGAATTGCTGTGAATTGAAGCTGCAATACTGTCATTGTATCACTTTAAAACCTGAAGTTGAGATTGTATTCACCTTGGCAGAGACTGTAGACTTGCAAGGTTATTATTTTTCTATTTCTCTGTGTCATATTAAGTTCATTATTGTAAATTACACTAACAGTTGTAAAGATGCACTCTTTGGCATCTAGTATTGGTGCTGCCCTAGCTGGCAAAGACCAATCCAAAGACCCTTCCAAGGGAGATTGCAGCAAGAGAGGACGAGGAAGAAGAAACTTCAGAGGCAGAGGGGGCAGAAGCAAAAGATCAGACTTGCAGTACAAGTGTTGCGAAAAGACTGGGCACACATCAGATCAGTGTTGGGCTTCATGGGATTCCATCAAAGACAAGCATAACCAAAAGAAAGATGACCAAGATGCTAGTAAATTTTCTGATTCTTGTATTGTTGCACATTGTAATCTTGGAATAAATGAAATGACTTCACTTTCATCTTATAAAGATTGTTGGTTGCTTGATACTGGTGCAACATCACATATGACATTTAGAAAAGACTGTTTTGAAGAATTGAATGAAACAATAGAT
>LPNX010076537.1:244372-322594 GCA_001517045.1 Pseudotsuga menziesii
CTTAGGGATTATTGTAAAATAAATAAATAGTAAGAAGCCGAAAGGGCTGGGCGGAAGGTGAAACCCAACCGTCACATTATTTGTATAAATATAGGCATTTGCATTAGAATAATAATCAAATTGAGAGTTATTACCAACAGAGTTTAAGAAGATGAAATATTAAAAATATAAAAAAGGTTAAATGACTAAGAATTTGATTTTTTTTTAATTGTTATTTTAAATTTATAAAATTATTATTTAATATAAATTAAATACAATATTTTTTTTTAAATATACAATTAAATTATGTAACGTTAACCTTTAATTGTGTTAATTTATCAATATAAAATAATTCTAACCAAATTTTAAAATAATTACTATCTTACCAAAATTTAAAATATTATTTTGAATAATAAAATACAAATTAATAAAATATTTAAACTATGACATATTTGATTTTGTTAAAATCATTGCGATAGGGAGAGAGCATTTATGTATGCACTCACCAAATTTTAGAATATTATTTTGAAGGGTAAATAACAAATTTATAAAATATTTAAACTATGACGTATTTGATTTTGTTAAAATCATTAGGATAGGGAGAGAGCATTTACTTGCTTTTGTTAAAATCATTCCGATAGGGAGAGAGCATTTATGTATGCACTCTTGGATAGGGAGAGAGAACAAAGGTTTATTGCGAGGGAGGGTCAAGAGGTCATTTATGTGGCATTCTGGATTGAGAGGATACACTAACCAATAGGATTAACTATTGAGCATGTATATCTGTTTGTTTTTTTTAATTAGAAGAATAATAATTTTTCAAGAGTATATCTAATAGTCTATAAGCTAGATATACAAATAACTTGAGCATCTATATATATTCTGTGAAAGGGAAAGGAAACAAAAAAAAAGGCAGGTTGAAGGAATTCTCCTTCCTCCCTTATAAAGTTAAATATTTTAGACTACTTATTATTAAAATTTGATTAAATATTGTTTTTCAAAACTTTTATTTTAGATTTTATAAAATAATTACTTTAATATAAAATTAGATTTAATATTTTTAAATATTTTTATTACAATTAAATTATACAATATTAACATTTAATATGTATTAATTTAGTTATAAGTGATATGATTTTTTTGTTAAGTTTTTATATATTAATTACTTAATATTTTGAGTGTACATGTAATTATGGTCATACCTTAATTCTTCAAAATAATAGATGTTAACATATTTCTAATTGAAAAACTAATCATCTATCAATATAAAATAATTCTAACCAAATTTTAAATAACTAATACTAAAAATACAAATTTATAAAATATTCACACTGTGACATAATTGATTTTGTTAAAATCATTGCCAAGTACAAGTCACACATTATATCACACATAAATTGTAAGAGCAAATACGAGGAACACCAAGTATAATAAGCTGGCGAGGACTTATTAGTAAGCCAAGATACACTATGCACTGTCTTCACACATATAGGAATGTTTGTGATCAAACAACTATTAAAATCAAGAGTTTAGTATGTATATTGGTATTCATTTGTCATCACAATCTATCGTTGATAATCAAATGGCATATTCTCTACTAGCATACTCCCAAAACAAGGGAAGTGAAACGTCGAGATGAAGTTGTATATGTTGTAGAAAGAGAAAAAAGTTGTGTTATAGAGCAATTTGTGATATAATAATCAGAACATAAACATTTTTCCCATAATATAAATATGTACATCAACTATGAATTATTAAAAGTATGTTGAATTATTTTTTGTAGCCAAGAAGAGAGAGAGTATGTAGGCGTTTTTCTTCTTCTTTTCAAAGTGAGACATAGGATGTGTCGTTTATCTTTGAAAATCATTTGAAAGAGAATGCTGGTGCAATTCGCATTCCTTGTAATGTTGTAGTCCGAGACATTGCTGTGAAGGTCAAGCCTTAACGTTCAGTGTTACCAATGTTGATGGTTGATCTTGTTAATGTCAACCCTTGGGATTTATGGATAGTTAATGCCCAAGCCATCTTGAGGGGAACTTGTTTTCTATTATTTCGTTGTACAGGTGGAATAGGTATGTGCTTTGGGTTGGATTGGTCCCATGGAAGCCCAATGTAATTATCAAATTCCACGACAACATATGTTGATAATTGAGGAGGATTAGATCCAGGTCTGTACACAATTTGGATGACCACTTCGAGAGCACCATTTACTAATCCTGATTGAACCCAAATATTACAAGTTAGCACTACTCTTTGTCCTACACATAATAGTATTTCTTAGTCGAGTTGGTGGTCATCTTCATGTTTTGCATCTGAATGCTTGGTGAAATATGTGATAGACGTTATGATTGGCATTGCTAATGATTGTAGCATGTATTTATTGTGATTTTTTGCAAGGATGTTTGTTGCAAAAATATGGATTGTTGTATCAAATTATGAATGTTCCTTTGATGATAAGAATGTATTGGTCCTATATTGGAGGAGGTTCCAATCTTCCAATGTTGGTGTAGCATTGTGGATGTTTGTCAAGAGCTCACGGAATCATTGTTGAGTGCCATCAGTTCCTGCATATCGAAATATTGTTTCTAGGATGATGACGGTTCTAAATTCAATCCATAAACGATTTCCCAAAGTTGCTCCTGTGTATAAAGGTTTGTCCACGACAGGTGGCAGTTGGCCTAAATCATCGACAAGAATTATTGATCAATTGCCGAACGAGTGGTTATTTGTTTCTGGGAAGCACTCACGCAAGTGACTGTCAATTTGTACAAACAATTTAGGCCCTATTATGCTCATCTCATCAATGAGAATGTATTGAATATGTTTCATTTCTTCTTGCAACACTCATAGTGCTTGTCCATGCAAAGGTTGCATATTCTTGATAGGAATTCGAAGCCATGTGTGTATAGTGGTAGCACATTAGAGGAAATTTCAACTCAAAATGGGCCTCCTAAAGAAAATTAATAAAATAATAGTTAAAATAATAAAATAATATTTGTTAATTTTGAAGGAAGAAAATAAAAAAAACTATTTTTTTGTTCGTATTTTCGACATATCTCTCTGTGTTTTTACTCAAATTTCGATCGAGAGAGCTCGTTGGATGCGGAATTAAATTCTGCATCCAACGAGTACCCACTTGGCATACTTTTGATGAGCCCCGCTACCCCAAAAACAAGAAATGCCTAAAAAAATGTGATGCTGACATAGCTCTCCCGATCTAAATTTGAGTAAAAACACAGGGAGATATGTCGAAAATATGAACAAAAAAATAGTTTTCTTTATGATACCTATCCCCAAATTTATATTAAAAAATTGCTTAAGAGTTGCTCCCTTTTTGAATTTTAAAGCATTTTGATTGGCTAATACATGATGACATTGAATTTGTATTATTTTTGGAAGACCCATTTTAAATTGAAATTTCCTCTAATGAGTGTATGTTAAATGCTGGAACTCCAGTTGGTGCAAGTAACAACAGTGGGTTGTGACCAGTGACTGCTTGAGAATATAATGCTTTCTTAATGGTGTTAATAAGGTAGGATTTACATGTTCATGCAGTTCTTTGAATGATAATCCGTAATGGTTCTTTAGTTCCTTGTTGTTTTGAATGTTGCAAGATTATGTCCAACGACATCCGTTTCCTGGGGGATAATGTGTTTTTTGTAGTAGATTGGTAAGTTGTATCCTGTATTACTTGTCCATTCCTTCGATTGTAGTCGATATAGTTTGATGCAGACTCTATTGTGGTTGTCGATAGTTATGGATGACTCCATGCATGGTTGATATCAAATTCTCAAGGTCGAGCATGTCAATATCATTTATATGAATGTCACCTCTAGGTATTGATCTTGATAGGGTTTTCCATTCATTCATTTCATTGCCGACGTAGATATTGGTATCTTCATCTTCAGATGTTGTTTCATTAGAAGTGGGTGGAGGAATGCGATCGACATGCCATGCATGATAGGTATTGTGTATGGCTTCCCAATTTCAGATAACAGTTGTCTTTGTAAGTCCTATATTTTCGTTGAATGAACAAAAGAGATTATATAAAAGCAATTCACTCCAACAAAAGTCAACATATGAGTCAGAATCTTCAAATGGAATTGAAGGGAACTGTGGCCATACATGGACAATTGCACTGACAGTTCTTTTCTTCCATTTTTTAAAAGTCTAGCCTACCGGTCTAAACGGATTTCAAAAATTGTGCAAGGTTCACTAGTTTGAATAGGACTAGGTTCGACGGTTGAAAGCTTATCAACCTAATAACCAGCTAACGCGTGTGAATGAGCCAAGTAGGTGGGCAGTGATAGTGGTTCCTCTGTTCAAGTGAGTTAGCTCAATTGTTCAGAAATAAAGGCAATGAGGTGAGGAAGAGCCTAAAATAAAGAAAAGAATACAATAAAGCGAAACCATAAAAAAGAAAGTGAAAAAGCAAAACCAAAGACGAATCTCCAAATTTCCTGCTGGTAGAGAAATAAGAAAATAAAGAAAGTCGTTAGATTCTAAGACGATTTTAAAAATTGAGTAAGTTTCACTACTCTGGCCTGGAATAATGGAAAAAATCAAACAATAAAGTCACTTGGAAAATCAAAGGTAATATTAGCTAATTTAAGTAAAAAACCCTTCAAAACGGCCATAAAAAACCAACATACCAGCATACCATAAAATTGAGAAATAAAACCTTTCATAAACGAAGTAAACTACTTAACCGACCGGCCGTCCGATCTCCACACACTGCTATCAGAACTGAATTTAAGATCTATCATGCATTACACAAAAAATACAACATGGAATGAAAACGTCCACAAAAATAAAAATTTAAAATTCAGAACCCTATTCAGTGCGAACAAATACGAGATGGTCGAAGTTACATGAAATTTAACCAGTGCGAAAAATAAAACAAATATCTGCAAATCAATTGGCTGGAGGCTCGCCCATAAAATCTTACATACGAGGCCAAAATTTCACCTATCTATATCTATTGTCTCAAAAGAAGAGGCAAAAACCCAGATCTAGTATGATAAATTAGAGTAACAAGATCTAATTGAACTGCCACCTATGAAACCTAATATTTTGACACCTGAGATTCACCAATGAAAATCCAGTCATAAGAAAAGTATCCATCTAATCCTCTTCACATAGCACTTGAACGGACCGACAGAATTCATGGCTCTACTCACTTTCATTGCTCGACGCTCCTTGACAAAGTTAGGCTGCACCTTGTCTTTCAAGTAATCAACTTTCAGAGAGAAGTAGAATTCAGGACTTCGAGGCTCAATGTTAAAGTTCTTGCAAAAATGAACCCACTTCCTAGCGAACTCGGATGTCTCCTACATAGTCTTGAACGTGAGCATGGTCGCGCCATCGTTAGAGACATAGCAAGAAACTTTCTCCACAGGGTAATCCACAGCTAGAATAGACGGAACTGTGTTGGCCGTAACTAAAGGAGGCTCTTTCAATGGGTTCATGGTACTCACTAAGAAGTCCACGGCTGCAAGCTCACAGGGCTCACTTGGTCTCTCGTACCTTATCCAATCCAGCACAAACAAAACAAAGTTAGCATCTGGGGTTTGGTTTTTCTGGTATAATTCCAATAAATTTCTTAAATAGGGATCATGTATCATACCTTAACGATAATCTATCTATGAATGTTTCGTGATTGATCGGATTCCACTTGGGAAATTGATCAAGAATCCAGGAGACGACGAACCAGATCTCACAAATAATTGAGGTTATCCACAGCCCATATGCACTCTCGACAGGATTCAATACTCAGTAGTTGAAGAGTAACCCTGGAACGATGAGCCACACGATAATATCAATCCTGTATGGATGGATTTTGGTTTTTGGAATGGGAATTATACACGATAGAGGTCGCCCGACCTTGGCCATCCTACAAAACAAAGGATGAAAATTCTCCTCAGCTCAACTTTTTATCCCTCTCGATCTGATACAATAAATATCTATGAAAATCAATCAAAATAACACAATTTTTCTACATACATTGCTTCATCCACCTCTTGATCCTTATTCCGCTCTGGGATTTCTTCTTTTACTGTTTTGCTGGTGACAGTTTTTTTCTTATTCTTTTTGTTCTTCCAAATCTCCACTGTCTCCTTCCACGCCACGCCCTTGCTGTTGGTATCATTTCCTTCGGCATTATTGATCTCATTGTCTACATATGGAGAGAAGTTAGACAATTTGGGCTAGATATCATGTGTTCAGTTTAAAATAAAAAGTGAACATATATTCAAAATTAAAATAATGGTTGATCTATATACAAAAACACAACTTCTCAAACAAAACAGAAAAAGTCAGACAAAATCATTTACCATTATATGCATAATCACGACTGTCTTCCTCTCCCTGTAAGTATTTACAAAAACATTAAGTCAAAATCGTTTAGTTCAAGCCTCATTTGAAAAAGCATAATTAAATTGGAAAAAACCAAGTTCTTAATATTTCAGAGTGATTGCAATAAATTCTCAATAAATCAAGTTGCTAAAGATTCAGAGTGATTGCAATAATTTCTCAATAAACCAAGTTCTTAAGATTTCAGAGTGATTGTAATATTTCTCAATAATTGTAATAATTTCTCAATGAAAGTTTTTTTAAATAGCTAAACAGAATTTCATAATGAAAACTTTTTGAATGACCCTGGCTTATTAAAAATAATGATGTATTCAATTGTCAAGCTACTGTTTAAAGAGTCAAGCAAACCACACTGAACAGTAAATTCACCAATGGAACAAGAGATTATTATTATTTTGTTGTTGATTAAAATTGATTTTGGATGAACATACTCTCAATTGAACTAAATCCAATTGCAAAAGAAAACAAAATTGAATCCAAGGCCATCTTAGAATTTTTGGTATCAATATGTACGTTTAATAACTCAGCACGATCCATAGAAAATGTAAAGATCAACATCATACATAAAATACTCACATAGTCGTTTGCCTCTACTCTGTCAAAGTTGGGATCTCCGTTCTCTTGAACCTCATCAACAGGCCCGCCTGTATTTCATGCCATTTGAATTGAGAATGAGAATTACATTACATTACAGAAACAAAATTGCAGCACAAATTTCTTAAAAGAAAGAGCAAATTTTTTATTGAATGAATCTTTTTATGTATGTTTTCACAGTATTCAGTAATTGTATCTTAGAAATATTAGAATGTTAATGTGAAAGTGTTTCCTGCAGAGACTTCATTTTCAGATAAAAAGTTGTTTTTTTTTTAAGATAAGAGAATATCCACCCTCTAAATTTCTACACAGCAAAATCCTTCTAGTGACATTCCAAAAAAAAATGAATCCTTACAGTGACATTCCAGAAAAAAATGAATCCTTACAGTGGCATTCCAATTTTTTTCTTTAACAATAATGAATCATTACCTTTGTGACGCTGATACGGAGCCTTGCAATGCAGGCATCACTGACTTCCTTCGTCTCTCTCGTACTGATGGCAGGGACGACAAACAAGAAAGCCACATTCATGGCAGGCGATAAAGGGCTCACCCTTTGCATCAATCCCAACGTTATCCCCGCAAACTTGACAGACCTGAGAATTCATATTCCCTACAGTGCTCCAACCTGTGAATTACTAAGTTGTTCCTAGATCGTAAGACTTAAAAGCCCAGGAGCTCTCATTAGTTAGTTTGTATTGCTTCCATTGCAAGTATGGTAGTTGGTACATGCCCTTTAAGCCTTTATGAGGATACCTATTGGACGGGTTCTTCCTCAGGTTTTCTAATTCTTGAATAGGATCAAGAAACCACTTCTTGAATAGGAGTAAGAAGGTAATTCTTGAATAGGGGCAAGAAGTGGAGGCTCGAGAGGAGGAATCTGCTGGAATTTTTCTAGCAATGCCAGCTGAGAGACTTTATTCAATGCCACGTTGTTTCATAAATGCATTAGCAGATGAAGAAAGCTATAGAGATGCAGGCCTATAGAATACGACTTCCGCTTAATTAGAGTAATCATTTTATTTTTATTTTTATTTTTTTATAGTAATATTTTTATTAAATTCTATAGTTTAAAAATTCTATACTTAGGAACAGAATAGGTGTATTTTTCAGGTATGATTTTGATAAAATTTGGTTGGAATTTTTGAAAATACATGTTATAATTGTCAAGTTTTGAAATTTTGGAATTTTGGGTGTTTTGAGAGTTTTTAAGGTGTTGAATTCATTTATACCATCAAAATTGCAATTAAAACACACTTATATTCACATTTTCCAAATAAAAAAAATACAGGATTCAGGGAAAAAAGTAGTCCTCCAACCCAAATCGTCAAATTTTTAGACATCTATATATTAAATGGTTTTGAATTTGTTTTACTTCATATATGCGATTATTCTATTGTTTTTTGTTTTTTAATAGCAACATCCATATGCATAAGGACACATTCTATCCTAATCAAAGATACTTGATTAATATTATAAGATGTGCTAGTGGCATGCGTATGGGGTGTTTATAATATCAAAGGAAAACTGGAATTAAGGTTTCGTTAGAGTTTAGGTGACTATGCCATTAATCAAGCATAAGTGTTTGTCTTGTATGGAGCATTGTCTATTTTAAAAGCAAAAGAAATTAAAAGGCCTTATCGTTAGTGGAGTTTTGTTCATCATATCTTTGCAAATGTAAAATTAATTTTCATTTAATATATTCATTTTTTCTAGCTTAATCAAAAGAGCACAAAGAATTGTGAGCAATTATGAATCACTCGAATTTTACCAAGTGTTAAGGTCTTTACAATTATTTGATGGATTTAATTGAAAATAGAGAGACTTTGTTAAAGGAAGGATTATTATGCAAAATGGGGGTTATTAGTCAATTGGGTATAACCTGGGTGGTTGAGAGGAGTGTTATGCTCTCCATCTAGGCTCAACACCTGCAAGTGATATGTTGAGCTCTTAACAAGTATATTGATATGGGTAAATATTGTTTATAACAAGTACATAGCCCCTCTTTCAAAAATATCCAAACACCTTTGGATGCCAATGCTTATGCAATGCCTTTGCAAAACATAAAGGGTTGTTTAGCTTCCATCATTTCCACTCCTTTGGCCTTGCTAGATTTTTCCAAGTAGCCTAACGTGGAGAGAATCCATCATTATATAATAATACAATTTAAATTTATAACTTATCTAGATATTGAATTAATATACTCCTTCCCTCGTTTGTAAGATAAGGGATTGGATATGAACGAGAACTTGAGTGTTTGTAGGAGGGCGATGGGCGGTCGAGGGTTTGTATCTTGCAGGGCGAAGGCAGGATTTCTCTGGCATCAGGGAGAATGGCACTGGTCTCTGCTCGCTATCTAGGTACCGACCGCTCCTATTTTTGTTATTCTTTCACCTACTATATATCGTTTCGGTTGTCTGTTGATAGGGCCTTCATTATGTGGGTTTACTGTCTTATACCTCTTTCAACCTGTTTTTATTGGGGTTCTGTGGGTGGTGTGCTTCTTTATGGTCTTATTACTAGAATGTCTGTATCCGGTGGCTACTATCGTTTTGACCGGGTTACTCGTCTCGCCACCCTCCCTTTGTTTTTTGTCTTGGGGTTATTGTTCGGAGTGCTTGCTTGTTGGTTCAGCCGATACCGGCGACTGGAGTCCCTCCTCATGCACCGAGGACTAGTACCAACCAGTTATTAAAATAAGTGGGAAGTTACCTTTTTTTTTTTGTCTTCACCATAGTCGGTATTGGCTTGTTTTCGTACTTCGTTCCTATTTTCCTCTGATTTATGAGTTGGAGACCCTTTTATTTGTCATCGTTTTTGGTTTGTGACCCATACTTTCCGGACTGGGGTTTGCTTGTCTTAGCACACGCCTTTTCTCATCTGTCCGTGACTGGCAGGATTGGATTCATTAGGGTTTGTTTTTGCCTTCATGTGTGGCCGATGGGTTTACTGACTTGTGCGCACGTGGTATTGTCTGCGCCATTATCGGGTTTTTGTCTGAAAGTCCATGGGTTATGATGTTTTTTCTCCACTGTCTTTGTCAATGTCATCTCAGCACCGGGGTTTTTGTCCTTTGACATTTTTTATTTAGTACTGGCGTTTTGTTCTATTGTCATTGAGAGTTTTTTTGATTCTTCATTTTCTTCAGCTCTTTTTTTGTGAGTTTCGCGAAAGGCTCTCCCTGCTTTCGCTCCCTCTCTGGAGGCAGGTCCTCCCTGCTTTCGCTCCCTCTCTGGTGGCAGTTTTGGTCTTTTTTGAAGAGTTTCTCTTTTGTTTACCTGTCTGGATTACTTCAGATTTGAGTAGGGCCGCTATTTTGTTTTGCACATGACTGTGCCTGTCTTGATTCCTCATGTTCCTTGGGTTTCCTACGTTGTGCGAGGTCTTTGTCTTGAATTTTCTGGGTATGCGGATCATAGTTCAGGGGTACTTGCGAAGGGTTTTCTCTGCTTCTGATATCTTCTGATTAAAGGTTGATCGCATTTGACTGTCTATTATTTATGATTTAGCACATTTCTGTGCTTGGTTCATACCCTGAGGTTTTCTTTTGGATTTTATAGAGCTCTTTACCCTTCCTAGGGTTTCCCTCTGCTTATTGCTGGGATTTCTCTCTTTGGACTCTGGGCTTGTGGGTAGCGTGAAAGGCATCTCCAGGTTCTGAATGTAACTGCCATTGCTATTGATTGTGGTTTATTTGAAATCACTGGGCATCTATGCCGGTCCATTATCTGATGGTTTCTTTAAAGTTCTGATTGTATCTGTCATGTGATTGATTGTGATATTCTTGGAATCTTGATTTTGTTTGAAATAATAGTGGACTCCACTTTCATTCTGGATCTTTGTGCCGGTATCTGATATATGCGGTTCTCCTTATGGGTATCTGATTAAAGCAGTTCTGTTACTTATTTGTTTTGAGGGAATGTATGTTCTTGACAGAGATTTTGGATATGTTTCTGTTATGGCCCGACTTGGCTTATGGATGTTTTCGGTTTAATGGGGTTTTTTTGTCAATCTATTATATGTAGATGTTTCAATTCTGAGCCAGATATGAACTGCATTTGATGAGTATCTGTTCTGTTGTGGCCCGATTTGGATTCTGGTCTGTATTCATTTTTTTATTTGGGGTTGGCCTGCCCTAAATTATATACTGCTCTTTGCTGTGCCGGAATTGATATCAGTGTTTGAAATAATATTGGACTCCACTCTCATTCTGGGTCTCTGTGTCGGTATCTGATATATGCGGTTCTCCTTATGGGTATCTGATTTATGCAGTTCTGTTACTTATTTGTCTTGAGGGAATGTTCATTCTTGACAGAGATTTTGGTTATGTATCTGTTGTGGCCCAACTTGGCTTCTGGATGTTTTCGGTATAAATGGGGTTAGTTTGTCATTCTATTATATGTAGAAGTTTCAATACTGCGCCAGGTATGAACTGCATTTGATGAGTATCTGTTCTGTTGTGGCCCAATTTGGATTCTGGTCTGTATTCGGTTTTTTTGGGGCTGGTCTGCCATATATTATATATTGCTCTTTACTATGCTGGAATTGATATCAGTGGTATTACTAGCATGGCTCTGATTATATAGCACTTTGCCTGGGGACTGTGATTGCTTTTTGCTGTGTCGGTATTGATATCAGAGGTTTTACCAGCATGGATCTGAATTTATAGCAATTTGACTGGGGACTGTGATTGCTCTTTGCTGTGCCTCTTTTTGATTTTATTGCTCCCAGTGGTCTGCATTTTTATTGATTTATTTGATCAGTTTTGGGGATCGCTTACTGGGAAGCTTACCCATTGATACAGATGGTGCAGGCCCTTGATGGGTCTCCTGACCCTAGTCTGGACCATGGGCCTACCCGATTTCAAAGGCGAAGGAAGGAAAAGGCCTACAAAATTTTGGAAGGGAAACTACGCTATGTGGTTGGTCGGGATATTTATATGGATAGGGTGGAAGCTTTGAGTCGTCGAGCATTAATTGGTAGGCTGGAATATGCTTCCATGGAGAAAAAAGACTGGGTTTCTTGGGCTTCTGAATATTGGAAACCTTTTCTATCCTATGTTCCTTCTATCAGCCTGTTGGTTCGGGGATGGATAGTTTTTTTCTTCTTAGAGGATTCACATGCCTCTGAGGTATTAAACCGTCTATGGAGGGTTGGTAATGGTTCTTTAGTGCTTGATCGATGGCATGTAAACTTCGACCCAATGAGAGAAAGAGTAAAAAAATGCCATCTATGGGCAATACTCCCATGAATTCCTTTCCCGCTCTGGAATCGTTCTCTTTTGGAAGGAATTGGAAACACAATAGGCCGGTTCGTGGCTCTAGAGGATGACTTTATGAAAACCTTTGATAAAAGGAAGGCAAAAATTCTTGTTGAACTTGATATCACTAAAGGCCTCCCAGCTGAAGTAAGGATTCTCTGTCATGAACGTTTGTTTATACAACACTTGGATTTTCAAGGTATTCCCTTTAGCTGTAGTGTGTGCAGGGAGACTGGCCATTTACGCCGTGACTGTCCTTCCTTCCGTAGAAGGGTTGTCAAGCGCTCATTAACAGATTCTTTTATAAAATCCCCTATATTATCTCCCTCAAAGGATTTTTCTACTCCGGTGCAAAATGTCTCCTCTCCTGGTCAGTTAAAAAATGCCATTTCTCTATTTGGGGAAGTATCAGATCTCGATCTGGATATAATTGACTCAGTGATTAGTAGCAGAAAAGCTCCTTTGCCCTCTGACTTCACTCCCTCCCTTTCTCCCCCTAAGGAGCCTAACTGGTTGGATCCTCCTTTATCTGACTCATTGATTTAGGAGCATTCCTCTTCTGTCATTGCTCCTTGTCCCCCCTCAACTCAAATACACTCTGGCACTTCTTTTGATGTCCCAAACATTACTGTTCCTTCGTTAGACATCTCCCCCGTACCTCTGTTTACTGAGGCTGACTTCCCCCCTCTTTCCACATCTGGACAGACTAGGCCCCAGTCTTCTGGTTCGCCCCCTATTAGCCCTGCAGTTTCTCCTTCCTTTGCCAATCCTTCTCTGAAAAAATCTTTAAGTATTTTCTCTGATAAGACACCTCTCTCCCCCTCGGTTCTCCCTCTAGATTGAATCCGCTTTGAGAATGTTACTATTAGGAGAAAGAAAAAGTCATCTAAGCCTCCCCATGAAGCAACTAATTCACTCTAGGCTTCTTATACTCCTCTTTCTGATAGATTAAAAGCTGCAGAGCGTTCACATTCTTCACCCTCCCATCGGGTCCTTAGAGCTTCGACCCCTGACTCTTCAGTTTCCTAATGCGCATCCTTTCTCTGAATGTTCGTGGCCTAGGGAGTCTGGCCAAGCAAAAAATCCTCCGTTATCTGCTGTCATCTCTCTCTCTTAATGTTGTCCTTTTGCAAGAAACTATGACTAGTCCTTATCCTGCTTTATATGCCTTCTCTAAACTTTGCCTAGGCTGGGAGTTTTGTGCTCTTAGTTCTAATGGCCTCTCTGGAGGCATTCTCTCTGGGTGGAATCCTAAAATCATTAAATGCAAAGCATTCCATACTGTTGCTGGTATTCTGCTAAAAGCTTCGGTCCGGGGATCTTCCCTAAACCTCTCAATTTTAAACTGCTATGGTCCCTACCTTAATCGTGTTACTTTCTGGGAAGCTGCAGCTTCGGGAGGTCTTCTTTCTCTGCCCAATCTCATCCTAGCAGGGGATCTTAATCTTACTTTGATTGCTTCAGAAATCTGGGGATCTAAAGCCCTTACAGATCCATTGGGTTCTTTTTTTTCGAATCTGTTCTTTGAACACAACTTAGTGGATGTTGCTCCTCCTTGCGCTGGTCCTACATGGAGGAATGGGAGGATGGGGGAAGAAGGTATTTCTAAAAGACTAGATCGTTTTTTGTTGTCGGAACAACTGATCAGCTCTCTGCCAAAGTATAGAGCTTGGGTTCACAGAAGTGGGATTTCTGACCACTTTCCTATTGTCTTGGAATGGATAGGCCAACAAAATCCTATAACTTATCCATTTAAATTTAATCATAGTTGGTTAGAAAATGAAGATTTTTTTCAAATGGTTCGCTCTGAATGGTCTCATATTCAACCGGACCCCTCACAGGATGCCATGTATGATCTCTCCTGCAGACTCCGCATCCTAAAAGATAAGGTTAAATATTGGACTAAATTTGAAGCTTTAAAAATGAAGGATAAGTCTGCTGCTTTGGAAGAGGAAATTAGCTCTCTTCTCCATTCATCTGTGTCAGCTATTCTAAACCATGAACAGCAACTTAATTTGTGCTCTCTAAAAGCAGCTCTCCAAAAATTGTCTGATCATGAAATTTCTATTGCAAGACTTAAAAGCAGAATTACATGGGCCCTTAAGGGGGATGCTAATACTAAGTATTTTCATGCTGTGGCTACAGCTCGAAAAAATCAAAATGCTATCTGGAGTCTTAAAGATGAGATGGGTACTTGGGTTTCTGATGATCAAAGTCTAAAATCCCTGGGTATTAAACATTTCAAGACGATGTTTGAAGATGATAAGATGACAAATATGGAATCTCAGCTGAAGGTAATTCGTCTCTTTCCCACTTATATCAGCATGGAGGATAAAGATTCCTTTTCTAGACCTGTTTCTATTCAGGAAGTAGAAAAGGCTCTCAAACTTTTCAAAAAAGATAAAGCACCTGGGCCGGATGGTTGGCCAGTCGAGTTCTTTTTGTTCTTTTTTGATCTTTTGGGTCCTCTCCTTGTCAATGTGGTGGAATCAGCCAGAACCTCAGGCAGAGTGGCTCCGGCTCTCAATTCTACTTTTCTAGCTCTTATCCCCAAGACAGACCTGCCTGTCTCTTTCGCTGACTATCGACCTATCTCCCTTTGTAATCTTTGCTATAACTGATTTCCAAAGTTGCAGCTATGAGGCTTAAACCTTTTTTGGATGCTTCCATCTCACCCCAACAATTTGGCTTTCTTAAAAATTGGCTGATCCAGGAACCCATTGCTATTACTCAGGAAGTCTTGCACTCAGTCAATTCCAAAAATAAATGTGCCCTCATCCTCAAACTAGATTTATCTAAAGCCTTTGACAGAGTTAATTGGACCTTCATACGTCTATTACTCATTCAAATTGGGGTTCCCCTTATTGGAGTTAATTGGATCCTGGGTTGCATTACATATGCCAATTTTTTTGTTCTAATTAATGGCTCGTCTTCCTCTTTTTTCCCTGCTTCGCGGGGTTTAAGGCAGGGCTGCCCTTTATCTCCGCTTTTATTCATTCTGGTTATAGAAGGGCTTAGTCTCTTGATTGAGGATGCTAAACGGAATGGAAAGGTTAAAGGCATTAAAATCTCATCAAAGCTCTCCCTCACCCATCTACTATTTGTAGATGATGTGATTCTTTTTGGATTGGGTTCTGTTGAAGAATGGCTGGCTTTCAAAGGTATTCTGGAAATATTCTGTGAGGCCTCAGGAATGAGTATTAATGTGAACAAATCTTGTTTTCTACAAAAAGGTATCGATGAGGCAATTCTCCAGAGAATTACAGGTATCCTTCCTTATAGGTCTGAAGATTTTCAGAATGGGTTTACTTATCTGGGATATTTCTTGAAACCAAATTGCTACCTGGTTAAAGACTGGCTCTGGATGGTATCGAAATTTGAAAAGAAAATTTCTCATTGGATAAACAGGTTTCTTTCCATGGGAGGTAGGCTTATTCTTATCCGTGCTGTCCTATCTAGCATGCCAGTGTACTGGATGGCTTTGGTCCCGATTCCATCTTCTATTCTAGATAAGCTCAGAAAATTGATTTTTTCCTTTTTATGGGGATCTTCTGATAAGACTAAAAAATTTCATCTAGTGGATTGGCATCTTTTGGCTCGGCCCACCTCCCACGGTGGCTGGGGTATTAAGCACCTCCCTAGTTTCAGTCTTTCTTTGAGAATGAAATATTTTTGGATGGCAGTCAACAACAAAGGCATCTGGAATCTTCTGATTACCACTAAATACATGAAAAATAAGCCATTTCATTTATGGCTCAGGGATAAGAACTTTAAATATTACAATGCCTCAATTATCTGGAAGGGCTTCATTGCTACCCTAAAATGGATTGGGAAAGGAATTACCTGGCAAGTTGGTAATGGTGAATCCATTTTCCTAGGTGCTGATCCTATCGTGGGAATGGGTTCCTCTTTTACTTTGCCTAGAGGATTGAGAGAATATTTAGAGGATTATGGCATTTGTTCCTTAGCTCAGGCTCGCAATCATACTACAAATGCCAAAGGTTACTGGTTCTCTGTAGACAATCTTGATCTTATTGGTGAGTGGAAGTCTACATGGGATAATTATATAAGGGGTCTGGAATTTGGTCGTATTCAGCTCTCTGATCAAATTGATTCCCTAATTTGGACTCATCATAAGTATATTGGGCTGTTATCTGCTATTGAAGGTTATTCTTGTATTATTTCAAATAGCTGTTCGGAATTAAATGATAAGGTTTTGAAAATTCTGTGGACTTTGACTATCCCTCTGAAAATAAAATGTTTTACCTGGTTAATGATATTTCAAAAGATATTAACTTGGGATCAATTGCAGACTAGAGGATACAATGGGCCCAGTCGTTGTGTACTCCGTGAGAATAACCTGGAAGATATTCAACATTTATTTTTCTGCTGTCCCTTTTCTGCCCGATTATACATTTATTTTGAGGAAAAATTCAGATGCTCTTTCCCCATCTTCAGTTCTGTTCACTCCTTTTTGGACTGTTGGTTCTCTAGTACTTCGAGTTCTGCCCTTCATTTCTACTTGCCTCTGTTTATCTTTTGGGGAATCTGGCTCACACGAAACTTCAGCCTTTTTGAAAATAAAAAGCCTTCCCTCTCAGCTTTGATTGCTAGAATTGAAGATCTGCTAAATACTTTCCCTGTGCCTATGAAATTTCACAAAATTAGTAATATTGGTCCAGACCTAATTAAATGTTTTCCATGTGGATATTTTGATGGTGCTGCAGCAGATTATAATGGAGGATCAGGTTATGTGATTTATATCAATGATTCTCATTTCTTTAGTTTTTCCATGGGATGTGGTAGAAGCTCGAATACTAGAGCAGAGTTATTGGCTTGCTGGGCAATTCCTGAGAGTCAGATTTCTGATGGGTATTCCTGTACAGCTGATTTATGGGGATTCGCTGGTTATTATCTCATGGCTAAACAAAAATTCTGCAATTGATGTGCCTTCTCTGATGCACTAGTGTCGCGACATTAAACTTTTGCTTCAAAAGGCCCTGCCAGTGACCTTTAGACATACATATCGTGAGCATAACATGCAGGCAGATGCACTCTCCAAACAAGGCATGAAGTTGGATATGGGCCTTGTTACTTTCTTAGAATATTTGGATGGATTGATCGTGAATCAAGGAATTTTATATCTCTTTTAGAGTAGCTGAATATCTCTTTTATTTCAGCTTGGTTCCAGCTATTGATTGATTACTTCTTGCTGTTCCATGTAGAGTCCTTCTTGCCAGCATGTATTGCTCTGATTTTGTATGTCTGAAGTTCATCTTCGATATTTCTCAGTATTTCTGACCTGTTTATCAGGAATGATGAGAAAAGTCTGCTATGATCAGACTTTTTACTTTTGCATTTGCTACGGTTAAAGTCTCTTATATTTGTTGATGTTGGTATTGGGATCTGGCAATATCATCGCAGATTTGTATATGATATATTTGCTAATCTGTATGTTTATCTACTAAGGTAGATGTATGGACCTGGGAACTGGCAATCATCATACTGATATTGTAAATGATGTCTTTTGATTCATATGAATAACAAAGACTGGTATTTTTTCCTCTGAAAAAAAACAAGTATATTGATATAATGATTTTGAGTCATGTTGTTGATATAGCCTTGTGCCCTAAGGAATTTAGGGTTTACCCTCAATACCATCCTCATAATGAGGGGAAGTGACGAGGGCTTTTCCTCAAGATATGTTGCCTAGAAAAAAAGGGGAGTTATCTACAATTTCTTATATCTCATTAATATAAATCAAGCAAGTGTTATTTATTTTTTCTCATTGAAATCAATGGACAAATGGTGGTTTGTTTTAACAATGATGAGATGAACGTATATCTCCATATGTGGCTTTGTACCCATTTATTACGTATTCATATGACCTATAAGTCTAACAATTCAAGGTGAAGGGATGGGGTTATGTGTTGAACATGTTATACAACTTGATGATAACTTTATACTCAAAACTAGAACTCTAGCCATAAAAACTCTTACTTTTGTGAAAATAACACCAAAAAACACCTCCATTTTTTTTTGGCTAAAAATGTGGACATGGATGAAAATAATACTTATTGTAACTCATGCCTCTGATAACCCACTATTTCAAAAAGGGGCATAATTATATAATTTGATCATAATTTAAACTGTATTTATTAAATCTTTTAGTAACACTATATAAAATACCTTATATTAAACAAAAATTATTAAACCACTCTATCTATATAAAATAAAATAAAAATTACTATAATAACAAAATATTAAAAAACAAATAAAATATAAAATTAATCAATATAAAATAAAATATTGAAAAAAAAATTAGTATAACATATGGAGAGTGGTAAGGAGGGAATTGAGTAAGGTGTTAAGGGGCGTTTATTCTATATAAATCGAGCCACCCTCAAATAAAACTTACATTTATTTAATAAATGTTATATTATATATTTTGTTTTTTAATTTTTTTTTAATATATATTTTGATATTTTATATTATATGTTTTATATTTGATATTTTTTAATATTTTATTGTGATGTTTAAATGTTTTGATATAGTTTTTACACTTGTGTAAATTTTTAATTTTTTTTAAAGTATATTCATTATTAAAAAGAGTTCTTGATAATCTTGGTTAATTTCATGTTGTTGGTTTGAAATGTCTTTATTTTCTCACTTATTTTTACAAAATTTCTCTCAAAAATGACTTATTTAAAATAAAAGTTTAAAGAAAAAAATTTCAAAATGTATATATTTTTCATTCTAACTAGCTTTTAAATGTTAAAAAAAAATGAAAATGTATATTTTTTCCATTATTACTAGCTATTAAATGTATATTTTTTTGTAAAATTTGTAAAAATGTATTTATAAATAAAAAATGTGAATTTTTTATGACCAAAAACCTTCAAAATAGCAGACGTTACTAGTATACATACTTTTTGAAACGGAGTTAAGAACAACTACTAAAATTGACCCCCAAAAAACTAGAACAATGACGATCGTCAAGTTGTATAACTTGTTATAACATAAAACACATTAAAAACTTTTAAATAACAAAAAAAAACGTTAAGATACAACTAAATTACAAAAATAAAATATTTTAAATTTTTTTACAAAAAATTACACTATAATTTAAAATCCTAACAAAACATTTAAAAATACAAACAATAAACAAATAAAACACCAAAACATATCAAATAAAATAAAGCAAATGGAAAAAATAAGTAAATGTTAATATTATAACAAAACATTAAAAAACAATATAAAGAAACTATACAAATAAATGTTAAAATTATGACAAAATATTAAAAAACAAATAATAACCATTTAAAAATGTTAATATTAGAACACAATATTGTGAAAAAATTTCCAAAATGTATATATTTTTCATTTTAAGTAACTTCTAAATGTTAAAAAAAAATGAAAATATGTATTTTTTTCCATTATAACTAGCTACTATATATATATATATATATATATTTTGTAAAATTTTAAAATTTTAAAATACATATTTGTAAATAAAAATTATAGTATTTTATGACTAGGAAATTTCAAAATAGCAAAAAAGATGGGTCAAAATGAAAAATGGTGCTACCATTGTACACACATTTTGAAATTAAGGTAAAAATAGTTATTAAAATTGACCCCCAAAAAAATGAGAACAATGTTAGGTTCTTGTCAAGTTGTATAACTTGTTGTTGATCGATGGATATTAATGTAGTGTCATTTTGGATTCAACTTTGCTTGTTCCAATGTATTTTTATGGTTTAATTTTCTAATCTTGATGCAAAGGGTTGATGGTCTAGGCTATTCTTGTTGCTTCTAGAGGAAATGAGTTCAAAGGACAGGTCCAGTCTTGCTCTGAGTAGTCAATTCTAACTGGGAAACATCTTGGATGATTTAGATATTGTAAAGTAAATATTCATCTCCAATACACAATGTAAGGTCACAAGTATATTAGTAAGTGCATTCCTTGTAAGTTTGTTGATTCACACAATTTCATAAAAGACATGCTAGACAAATTGAGGGACTTCATGTGGTTTCTTCCTATATAATAACAAGTTGCTCTAGTAACTAGAAGCTCAATTGGAAAAAAGTTGAATTACCAACAATTGTGGTTCGATAAAATCAACAATTGGAAAATTTGGAAGTTGAGTATAAACTATTGTACCAATTGGGTTTAGGTATTGTAAGGAGATTTCATTGCCTTGCATCCTTCCCTAAGATTTCCACTGGGTTAAGTTAGAGTAACAATTAAGGAAGATTAGACATTTCAACAATTGCAAGAAAGACATGGCATTGTGCCATACTTATATAATAATTACTAACTAATGAATTGTGACATATAATAGTATGTCTAAAATTTGGCGGTAGGGTTTATCTAAATGGTTTTCCGCATGTGTCTTTAAGACTCCTATGGGTGTGTCATTACGGATTTTATTGTCTGTGATGATTCAGATTCGAGGATGGAAGAAGGAGGTACATATCTTGACCTAGTGGATTATGGCGAGGATACCCTAGGTATAGATGAAATATTCCCCATGGATGAAGAGGATGAAGAGTTAAAGTCCAAGTGGGGAAGAGTGATGGAGGCTAAGGTGGTAGATTGTGACCCGAGCCTACAAGCATATTTTTCTCCATTGAAGATAGGTGGTAAGATATTGAGAGAAGTGGGTCAAAATAAATTTAAGGGAGGGGTTAGGTCTTTTAACCGTCTTCTAGAATGCTCTGAAGTCCATTTTCACGAGTTGTCTCAGTTTGTTATGGAAGTTTCTTTGTGAGTGGTTCAAATGGTAAAAGAGGTGGTGGTTAAAAACATTTGAAGGATGTTTCGACTAACATTTTAACTGACCATACTTATCTACTCTACTTTCCCCCTTCACAAGGTAGTGCAGGTGAGTTAATTCACTGTGGGTCTGATTTCCAAAATATCAAGGAGGAAATGTATAAAGAAAAAATATGTTAAATTTAGCATGAAAGTGGATGTGGATGTTGCGGTAGAGGAAGTTAAAAAGTTGATGGAGTTGTCACTAGTCGACAGGTTCATGGGAAAGAGTTGCAGAGAACATTTTCTAAATTGGTGGTTAGAAATGAACATTCTCTGAAACTAATCTTGGGATATGTGCCCGATTTTTTTGTATTACCGCATGGTTGGTTTTGTTTCTCCTTCAAAAGTGCCCCTAATGTGGAGATAATTAAAGGTAAGGAATAGTGTTGGATCCCTTTGGTCTTTTCTTTAAGCAATGGACCCTCTTTTCAACCCTGTTAGGGAACCCATGTTTTTTCATAAGGATTAGGTTCTTATTCTTATGTTTCCTTGGGTCCTTTGGAAGAAAGAGGTTTCGGTGTTAAATTTGTGAACCATTGATCTACAAGAAAATGAGAGGAATTGTGAAGTAGGATTATGCAGTGGAATCTCAAGAACAATGTACACTGAACAAGACAAATTTGAGACAAATCTGATAAGAATTGATCGGTTAATTACAACATTAATCTTCATTAATCCAGCAGTAATACAATAGTTTTACAATAAGGAGACTTTGAATCATGTGGATAGGATTCGAATCTACCAACTCAATCTGAGTGAACAACCTAGGAGCATCTAAATCACTGCATAGGAGCCACTAGTATAACTCCTGATGTCTTAATCAGTCTGACAATCGGTTAAACTAGTTAAACCGATGAGGTAGGTGGAAAAAGGCGCCAATTCCCCATGAATCCATGCAAAACTGGCACTAGACTGACTAAGAGTGATCTAACTAAAAGTAACTGGAGGTTGACTCAGTATAACTACCTACCTACCACAACCAATTGATGGAGTTTGTTGGTGGCATTCAGAGTGGTATCCTATAATGTAGAGATTGGTCTCAGAGGCACATAAACTCATGCATGAACATGCAGTAAGTGGAAGTTAAACTCTATATGTGTTCCCCACACTCGAGTACAGTAATAATGTCCCCCTAAGTTAGGAAAAATGATCAAATAGACTATATATGGACAAGGGAAGATTATGTAATTCTAACACCCCCCCCCTTAATTCTAACTTGGACAACTTTGGACCCTAGCAACTAGGAAAAAAGTCACCCATACAATCTAAGAGATATAAAAACTGCTTAATAAACTAAGGAACATGGGGAAAACCTCATGGGAAAAAAATCCCTTAAAAAGTAGTGAATCAGGAAAACAAGCTATACTTAAGAGAAAATTTTCCTCTTTGGGTAAAAACTTGTAAATATTTTGCTGCAATTTGCAGCTCTGTGGAGAATCCATGTAGAATCATGGTTCTTCTGTGCATCATCACCTTGGGACTGTGCATGTGAACCTTTCCATCTTCTTTTGATTTGTTGAATGTTGCTTTTGTTTCTTCTTTTTGGAGGAGAAATGGAATGATCCATTTTGTTCATCAGTGGGCCAAATTTTGGATCAATCTTCAACATCAAGTAGCATTTATTTGGAAGTTTGTTGCACCACTTTGTAGGTAGTGAAGTTGTGTGAGAGTGTGCAACACTTTTATTCTGATACTCAAGCCATGTTTTTATTCTATCATCTGGATCCACAGCATCATTCCCAATTGATTCAATGAGATTTTCAGCCCATTTAGGCTTTTGATTCGGAATTGGATCTAGATCTAGATATGGACCATCTTGAGGTACAATCTCATTATCAATATAATGTTGCTATTGTTCCTCATCTTCTGAAACTGAAATCTTAGACAACATATCATTATCTGCAAATGGAGATGAAAGAGAGTTTATACCTTCCTTTTTGAATGGTTGGTGAGATTGTGTTGGAGCTGAATATGGCAGAAAGTGTGAGAATTAATATGCCTTGGAGGCATGGTTTGAAACACCCTTTGCTATAATATTCCCAGTTGAGATATCTAAGATCTCCACCGAATCGGTACCAAATACAACTTGCTTTGGTGATCTAGTATGTGTCATCAAATAAACAGATAAAAAATTTGTGCAAGAGAGGGAACATAGAGTACATTCTTGAACTCACCATGCTGGATTTTAATAGAACCTCTCCTAGCAATTGGGATTTGGGAGTCATCTACCATATCAATGCTAGGTCCTCCTGATAGAGTGAGAGTGGTGAAGGATTCCCTGGAGGAGACCATGTGGTTGGATGCTCTAGAATCTATCAAGTAATACTTCAACGAAGTGAGGCCTGCCTTCAAGGCATGGCACCTCTCATGATCTTCTATTGGTTGTCCAGCATCATACTTCTTTGCTCCTTGTGGAAGGGAAATATTGTTCTTTTCAAGGAGTGTTGACAGCTTGTTGATGGTATTCTTCATGCACTGGCTCTTTGGATGAAATCCTCTCATACAGTATGGACACTTAGTCTTCTTTTTCCTAGAACCTTAGGCTCCATCGAAAGATTCATGATTCTCCTTTGGCTTTGAATCAGTGTCTTTGGTCTCTTTGCCTCTGTGCTTCCCTCTTGATTCCACATTGTTTGAGTCTCCTACAAATATTGTTTGATTCTTGTAGGTTCGAAGCACTCCCATTTGAACCAATTTATCTTTCCCTTGTATCAAGGACTCAACAAAAACATCTATAGAAGGCACCTTCCAATTGGAGATGGAAGCTCTTCCAGAATGGCATGTAGAGACAAAGACTGAGTACTCAGATCCAATCTTGCTCAGTACTGACAGCACAAGATGCTCATATTTCCTCTCTAATCCACATTGTTTGCATTGCAATACTAGTGACTTGTATTTTGTGAAGAATTACTGAATATATTCGAAACAGCTGGGATGTATAGCAATGAGCTCATCCTCCAAAAATGCCCTCGAAGCTCATATTTTTTTCCAAACAAATATTCAAGATTATCCCAAGCTTCCTTTGGAGTCCTTAGTCCATCAAGGTGGAACAAAGGATCCTGGGAGATATGAGTGCACATGAAGCCGAAGGCCTCGTCAAGCCGATTAAAAAAAATTTATTCTCAACATACTGTTGGAGCTCAATTTCTTTGTCCATTTTCATCGTAAACATTCCAAGATTGCACAAGGGTATCTGCATATCTTCCCTCCAATTAGTGTAGTTGAAGGGTGTAAGGATTCTAGGTACGAGAGCTAAAGAATCCATCTTTCTGTATGTTGAACAATCAATTCCTCAAGAATCTACATAGGTACCTGCATATAACACTGCAAAAACCAATTCGATTCATAATCATGTACATTTCAATCCTTTCCACCTTGACATGTACACTTTCTGAGATTCAGTCACACTTGGATAGACTTCTTTGGACAGAATCCAAAGGGAGCAAGGATATCATTCCAGGATTTATGTGGGAACTCGGTTGCTTCTGGTGTACAATGGAGATCGGACAAGACTTGTTTCTAGACTGAAAAAGGTTCTGATACCATATTAAATTTGTGGACCATTGATCTACATGAAAATGAGAGCAATTGTAAAGTAGGATTATGTAGTAGAATCTCAAGAAGAATGTACATTGAATGTACATTGAACAAGACAATTTTGTTACATATATGATAAGAATTGATCAGTTAATTACAACATTAAGATTCATTAATCCAGTAGTAATACAACAATGTTACAATAAGGAGAATTCGAATCATGTGGATAGGATTCGAATCTACCAACTCAATCTGACTGAATAACTAACTAGGAGTGTCTTAATCACTGCATGGGAGGGATTGATCTCATAGAGACATAAACTCATGTATGAACATGAAGTAAGTGGCATTTAAGCTCTATATGTGTTCCACACACTCTAATACAGTAATAGTGTCCCCCTAAGTTAGGAAAAATTATCAAATAGACTATATATGGACAAGGGAGGATTATATAATCCTAACATCTGGAAACTATTGGAAATTTCTTGGGACGACTTATCAAAATTTAGGAGGGTTGGGAAGCTCAGCGGGATCAACGTATGGAAAGAATTTTAATATAACTTGATTTAAGGGAAGGCCTTATAGTTGACATTGAAATCAAGTGGGTGATTGGACTTTTCTTTAGAAGTTGGATGATTGGAATATTCCCTTCTGATGTTTTCAATGTCGTGAAGTAAGTCATCTAAAAGTGCATTGTACTGTGGAAGGGCCTGGATTGCTATCTCCCATAAATATTTGGGACAAGAAGAAGGATGAAATACTTGGGTCAAGAAGAATGCCTATAATTATATTTAAGCAGATAATGAATTTTTGGTGAAGGGAGATAAAGAATAGGTTTCAATTTCTTCTAAGCGAGAGATCAAGGAAGCAGTTTCAGAGCACTCTGATGTCGTGAGATCGAAAGAAGGATCCCATGTGGTTGAGGCTCATTCGGGTGTAATAGAAGTATCTAAGGATGAAGGTTTTCCTACTACAGAGGCCTGAAACCATGTTTGATTGATTCTAGCAAATTCTCTACATGCACATGCTAACTCTCCATAAAAAATCCTCTTACTTTGAAATTTTCTCCCTTTATTAATAGAACAGAATCTGGTGGCTTGTCTCATTGTAATGATAATTATCAAAGTTAATTAGCTTACAAAAATGTGGCAGACTCTTTCATATCTTCTCCAAAAGGGAATGGAATGGAAAAAGAAAAAAGTCTTGCATTTATCGGTGTCACTTGAGCCAAGAATTGGCAAGATTAAAAACAAATGTCGTCGGTATGTTCATATTAGGTGCTTAGGTCAAAAGGAGATAAGGTGGTTCAAGTTTCAAAAGGAATCAAATTTGTTAAGGGAGTGCTAATATTTAATCAGTACATTGTGAATTTGGTCATAACAAAATCAAATATATCTCTTGAATAGTCTCATGCAAGAAAGAAAAACCGGGAAGGGAAACCATCCACCATAGCAAGGGCCCTTAGAGAAGGTAAATCCCCGAAAAAATATTCCCAATGATTGTGTTAAATTCAACATCAAGGGGGTGGGAGGGGCCTCCAAAAATAAATACCTCAAGGGTTTAGTTTATGTTTGTAAGCCAAATGTAATTGTGTTTCAAGGGACCATGTGTGAAGGTAGGAAGGTAGTAAGTTTTCCCTCTTCTTTTCTAAAAGATTGGTCTTTCTCATTGATAGATGCTAAAGGTATTTTGGGAGAGCTAGTGATAGAATGGTGTGATAAATTTGAACCATAGGAGAATCTAGGAGCATTAGTGAAGATCACAAATCAAATTTGGTGCAAAAACTAGCAAAAACCATGAAATGATAAGTAATTTACACACACAAATGTGAACAAAACCAGGATAATTTTAACTGTCTAACATAAAAACATGTTATTTCCAGGTTTAAATTACATTTAGAAAGTTTCGTGAGGCTTTGGGATCCCAATTTGAGTGTACAAGTCAAAATTGCCAAATTGGCATCAATCCCCTCTAGGTGGGCCAATCATGCCCAAAATTAACCCAAACAGCCACGAATTGCTGATTGGACGTGGCTGAAGTGATTTTGGTCAATTATTACACCTTGGCATGCATGGGTGTGGAAATATGGGTGGTTTAGAGTCTCAATGTGGTATTTATTGCACCAAATCAAGCCAAAAATGGACAAAATCCACCTCTAGCGCTCCTAGTCAACCAATCTGTCCACATTCAATGAATGGGAGAGTACCAAAAATGATGAGGGAGAACATGTGGCTGGTTTCCTGAGCTGGAGTGCTCATGTGGGTGTGAATTCCCCAATTTTACTTGGCATTTGTCCAACTAAGCACCCCTAGTCCACCAAATAGTGTATTAATGCAATTAAGCAATAAAATTGACTAAGTAGTGCATCAAGGGTACTAATGAGTTGGATTACTGTTCTAAAACCCTCCCTTAATCCAAATACTAAGTACAACTCATAAAATGATGGAGTCCTTGGAAATAATGGCTCAAGTCACCTCAAATACATAATTCAGAAATTACAATTTATTTGTCCATATGAACCAAGGAAAAGAAGGAAAACTTCATGGGACAAAACCTTCCCTCAAGAATGGACATGGGGATGGACCTGCAATAAATAATAGAAAATTACCATCCTTCACTCACCCCAACCAAATATCTCAGGTAGGTGAAGGTATTCTCTGTGAAAGCCTTGGTAAAAATATCAACAGTTGCTCGGTGGATGGGCAATACTGCATTGAGATCACCCTGTCATGCACTAAGCCCCGAATGTAATGCATGTGTATCTCAATGTGATTTTTCCTCTGCCTCTGAACATGATCAATATATATTTTGAAGGCACTTTGATTTTCCACCCAAATGTTGGTTGGAGAATCAATTGTGACACCAAACTCCTAGAGAATTCCTTGCAACCAAACACATTGTGTAGCAGCATTGACTGATGCCCTGTACTCGGCCTCTACTGATGAAAGTGAAATGGTGTGTTGTTTCTTAATTGAACAGAAAATGGGACCTTCAGAAAACATAAAGACAAAACTTGAAGTTTTCTTCCTGTCAGTGGAATCTCCAACCCAATCTAAATCAGAAAATCCTGCTAGTTGAAGTGAGGATTAACTAGCTATGTAGTGCACCTCGATTCTTGGTTCCCTGGACATACTGAAGAATTAATTTTTCTGCCCTCCAATGGAGATCATGTGGCTGGTGCATATTTATTGCTACAGAACTTACAACATAAGACAAATTAGGTCTTGTGTGAGTGAGATAGAACAAGTTTCCCACTAGTTTCCTATAGAGTGTAATATCTACCAATGGAGAATTGCCAAATTCATGCATTTTGATGCCAGAAACAAAAGGGAGACTTGGATTCCTTACACTCATCCATGTTAAAATTATTTATCATGTATGAATCATACTGTGGTTGACTCATCTTGATGCTCCTTTCACTTTGCTCAATTTCCAAGCCAAAAATTGCCTTAGCGATCCTAGGTCGGTCATGGCAAATTCACTATGCAAAGATGAATTAATTGAGCCAATTAAATTGGTGCAACTACCTATAATGAGGAGGTGTTCAAAATAAAGTACAATAACCTGAAAAATACCATCATGTTGCTGCAAATACACATTAGGATCTGATTTGCATCTAGTGAAACCAATAGAGAGCAAAAGGGCATCCATTTTTGCATACCAAGCCTTGGGGGCTTTCTTGAGTCTGCACAATGATTTCTTCAACCTACATACCAATTAAGGATCCTTTTGTAAGCCTTTAGGATGCTGCATATAGATCTATTTATATATATCACCATGTAAGAAATCACTCTTAACATCCATTTGGTGAACTTCCCAACCCTTACTAGCTTCCATTGCAAGAACTACTCTTATGGAGTCCTCTTTGCAACTGATGCAAAGGTGTCTGTGTAATCAATACCATGGAATTGAGAATATACCTTAGAAACTAATATTTCCTTATGTTTCATATCAGAACCATAGGCTGAAATTTTGGTTCAAAAGACCCATTTGCATTGGACAAGCTTCCTCTTGGGAGGAAGGGGAACCAATTCCCATGTCTTGTTCCCTTGGAGGGACTGAAATTCTTCTTCCATTTTTTATCTCCATATTGGGTCATTTCAAGATTTCTGATATTTATAAGGATTATACCCAATCATCATATAATATTTCTCATAAATAGCACTATCACTTGCAAAGGAAGCACTACTAGTTTGTGATCTAGTCTTCCTAGGCTCATGGGGATTGACTGCCAATTCCGCAGCAACTTGAATGATTTTTTCATCCCACTTGGGCCTTGATGGTGAGTCATATACAAAAATATCATATTCATCCATATTTATATAAACTATATCAGGAAAAACAGAGAATGTATCATCAATTACATCTACGAATGGTTGAGGAGAGGAGCATTCCCCCGGTGCAAGCTCGAAATCAGGAATTGGCTCTTCTTCAAATTTCACACTTCTCTCAAAAAATGTCTTGCAAGTGGAGGTGCCAAATAGCTTGTAACCTTTAGTTTCTTCACCATAAACAACCATAATGCACTCCTTTATTTGTGGTTTCAAGGCTTTCCTCTTTTCAGAGGGGATTCTAGCCCATGCTCTAGTCCTGAAAATTCTGAAATTTGAGACATTTGGCTTTTGGCCAAACCATGCCTCGTAAGGTGTCTTTAATTTTACTGATTTATGGAAGGCTCTATTTTGTATGTGTTCATCAAAAATAATGGCCTCAGCCCATATATTGGTACTTATATCCCTTTTTTCTATCATGCAAGTGGCCATCTCCTTGAGAGATCTATTCTTCCTCTCAGCCACACCATTTTGTTGTGGTGTGTAGGGAGTTGAGTGTTTCATTTGGATGCCACACTCCTCACAAAGGTGTTGTAGGTTATTGTTTACATACTCATTCCCATTATCAGTACTAAGGACCTTAATCTTATGCCCACTCTGATTTTCTACCAATGCCTTCCAAATCTTCAAGTGTTCAAACACCTCAGACTTCAATTTAAGGAAGTACACCCAACAAAATCGAGAGCAATAATCTATGAATGTAAGTACATACCTTGATCCACCATATGATGGAGTGGGAAATGGACCAATCAAGTTTTAATGCACCAACCCAAGTGGTTGTGTTTCTCTCATTTCCTTCCCTTTCTCATAGATTTGTTCAGGATGCTTCCCAACTACGCACCCAATGCATGCTCCATTTGATGATCTGATTTGTGGAAGCCCTTCCACCATCTCATCTCTGTGTAGTGCTTGGAGGTACTTGTAGTTCATGTGACCAAACTGCTCATACCATAGCTTCAAAACCTCATTGGCATGTGAGAGAAGTACTTGGTCATTGGAAGTGGGGAGGAAGTTAGAGAACTTGTACATCCTCTCATGGTGGTCTGCATACCCAATTGCAATGACTTGGTCTGTTGAGATTTATTCAATATCTACCATGTCTAGAGTGAAGGTCACTCTCTTGGCCTCTCCTGTATGGTTCATCTGATAGACTAAAAACAAATTTTCTGCAAGGTCTGGTACATACGATACTTCACTGAAATAGACATGCTCTAAGTCAATCCTACCAATCCCCTTGGTCTGGAATTCTGAATCATCCCCCATTCGAACTGCTGGGCCAGTATTCGAATTCATGGAGGAGAAGAGCTCTCTCTTAGCTACCATATGCCTAGAAGCCCCTGAATTAATGATAAAAGATGAAGAGTTAGAAGTGCTTTCTACCAAAGCATGACATTTCTCCTTATTTTCATTTGAACTGGAGGTGCCATCATTCTTCCTTGCATTGTCAGGGAATGGAATGTTATTCCTCTCCAGAACCTGCACCATGGTGTCAATGGTATTTTTCATGCATGAGCTCTATGGATTCCATCCCTTGTGGCAATAGGTGCATTTGGTCTTTTCTTTTCCCTTCTTGTCCTTCTCCTTGGAAGAATTCGAACTTGCATCACTGGATTTGGGTTTTTCTGGGTTTTTCTTCTTCTCTGGCAGCTTCGAATTTTCAGACTCGGGCTTACCCTTTGAGGAATTCAAAACTACAACTGTTAATGCTTGATCCTTGCTATTTATGGTGACCATTTGTACCAGCTTATATTTCTCCTGAGTGAGTGACTCCATGAAGCTTGCTATACTGGGCATTTTCCAGTTTCAAAGTGTTAACTTTCCAGAGTCGAATGTGCTCAAAAAAACTGAGAACTCTGGCCCCAACTTCGAAAGGATTGACAAAATCAATTATTCCTCTTTCTTCTCAATTCCATATTGCTTCAGTTGCAACACAAGTGACTTAAACTTGGTGAAGAAGTCCTAGATTGTATCATAGTGCGCTAGGCTCAAGCTGATAAGCTCATTCTCAAGCTAGTGACCAAGTAGTTCATTAGTTTTCCCAAATAATGCCTCTAGTTTTACCCAAACCTCATTGGGTATTTTCAAACTATCAATGTGGAACAAGAGCTCTCTTGAGATTCTTAGACACAACAATCCAAATGCCTCATCCAATATGTTGAAGTACTTGGCTTTTTCAACTGCAGAATTTGGCTCCACCTCAGTGCCCATGGTAACTTTGTAAATCCCTTTGGCTCTCAACCGAATCACCATATCTGCCTTCCAATCAAAGAATTTGATGGGTGTTAGCAATATGTGGGTAGCCTCCATTTCTTCCTACGCAATTGGTGATGAATTTTTGTTGGAAGTACTACAAAACAACTTGATTTTATCTGGAATTTCTCAAACAGATGCAACTCAAGACTCTGTGAATTGATCTGCAAATCAATAATATCCAACAAGATCTGATAGCATGTGATAAATTCGAAGCATGGGATAATCTAGGAGCGTTAGTGAAGCTCATAAATCAAATTTGGTGCAAAAACCAGCAAAAACCATGAAATGAGAAGTAATTTACACACACAAATGTGAACAGAACTAGGATCATTTTAACTATATAACATAAAAAATGTTATTTCCAGGTTTATATTACATTTGGAAAGTTTCATGATGCCTTGGGAGCCCAATGTGAGTGTACAAGCCAAAATTGCCAAATTGGCATCAATCCCCCTAGGTGGGCCAATCACACCCCAAATCAGCCCAAACGGCCACGAATTGCTGACTGGTCATGGCTGAAGTGATGTGGGTCAATGGTTACACCTTGGCATGCATGGGTGTGGAAATATGGGTGGTTTAGAGTCTCAATGTGACATTAATTGCACCAAATCAAGAAAAAAATGGACAAAATCCACCTCTAGCGCTCCTAGTCAACCAAGATGTCCACATTCAATGAATAGGAGTGCACCAAAAATGATGAGGGCACACATGTGACTGGTTTACTGAGCTGGAGTGCTCATGTGGGTGTGAATTCCCCAATTTGACTTGGCATTTGTCCAACTAAGCACCCCTAGTCCACCACATAGTGTATTAATGCAATTAAGCAATAAAATTGACTAAGTACTATATCAAGGGTACTAATGAGTTGGATTATTGTTCTAACAAATGGAGTCCTAGTTTCGCAGTTATCACTTCTAGATTTTTAACTCAAGGATTTTAGTAGAGTTGGAATCAAAGGAAATTAATAGATCCTTTTGATTTCTTGACGTGTACGGGTCTTATTTGGACAAAAAGACTTATTGGGAAGACCTAGCAGAAACATGAATTTAAATCTTAGTGGAATGATTCTTGGAGGAGATTTAAATTTAACTCTTTTTGGAAGAGAGATATGGAGAGAGAAAGCCTGCCTAGATCCACTTAGGGATTTCTTTGAGAGTTTGTTTGAAAATGTGGTCTTATTAATATGGATCTAGTTAAGTTAACTTTAACTTAGCGTAATGGGGAAAAGGGAAGTGAAGCTATTTCTAAGAGACTAGATAGATTTTTAGTGGAAGAAGATGTTCTTAGCATGCAACTAAGTCTGAAATTAAGGATAGGATTAGGATGAATCTTAGATCATTTACCTATATTGTTTGGAATAGAAGAATTGAACATAAATTTCGTCATGCCATTGAAATTCCATAATACATGGTTATTAGAGGACAATTTTTGAAACTTGGCCTTATTGAATTGGGTGCATATTGATGTGACTCAAGAAATGCCAATTATGCCTCAGTTTCCACTTCTCTTCTTAGGTTAAGATTAATCGTAGAAAAGTGGGTTGTTGTCTATAGAAAGAGATCGTGAGTCAAGTTTAAATATACATAGGAAAATGTTAAGGTTTTGTATGAGGACAATTAATTGGGCATATTTTTGGATGATGAAGTAAAATCTCTTAGAGACCCAAAATAAAAAAAGAAAGGACATGTTGGACAATGAGGAAATTACATGGAATATTAAGAGTCGAGCGATGTGGTTAGCAGAAGGTGACAATAATACAATTTTTCCAAGCTTATGAAAAAATTTAGAAGCAATCCATTTGGGATATTGTCCTCCACAGTGGGGAAAAGGTTACCTCATTCAAGGATAAAGTAATCACTACTAGAATATACTTTGAGACTCTTTTCAAAGAACCTATTAGTTGTCCAATTGGCGAGATCCTTCAGGTCTTGACACTTTGCCTAGGATTTTCACTAATGAGAGGAATTAAGAATTGGAGGAGGTTGTTTTGACTGAATAAAGTGACCGAATCTTAAAATCATTTAAAAAGGAAAGATTCATGGGCCTGATGAGTTTATAGTTGAATTTTATTTGGCCTTTTTCGATATGTTAAAGGAAGAGTTTCCTAAGGTCATTAATGAAGCCAAGGAGGATGGAAATATATTCGAAGAATTAAATAACACTCTCATCACCTTAATTCCAAAAAAAAACTGCTTCATCTTTCGATGATGATAGACCTATTTCCTTATGCAACTTAATCTTTAAAAAAAAATATTTAATAACCTTGTTAAATGCTTGAAAGATATTTTGTCAGGTTTTGTTTCAAAGTTGCAGTTTGGATTTCTATTCAATGGACAAATACATGACATGGTAGAAATTGAACAAGAAGGCCTTCATTCCATCAAGGTAGCCAATTCTAGAGGTGGTTATAAATATTGAACTTGTGAAGGCTTACAACAAATTCATATGGGTATACCTCAAATTATTTCTCACTCAGATGGGCATGAGTTTGAAGATTGTTAATTGGATTTGGAGGTGCATTTAGTTAGCTAACTTCGTTGTTTTGATCAACAAGTCTTCGTCACCTTTCTTTAGAGCGTAGAGATTCCTGCGTCAAGGCTACTCCTTATCACCGTTTATGTTCCTTTTAGTTGTGTAAGGGATCAATCTTTTGATTAAGGAGGTTAATTCCTCTAGTGAGTTGAAAGGGATTAGAATCTCAAAGTTGGTTGATTTAACACATCTTTTTGTTATTTGATGAAATTTTGATCTTTAGGCTTGGTAATAATCAAGAGATTGCGAAGATTAAGCTATTATGAATCAATATTGTTTAGCTACTAGAATGGAGATAAATGTGAATAAATATTTGGTAGTGGTTTACGGTTTGATCAAGGAGTAAACTAGATGTATTCGTGATATACTCTCATTCCCAACTAAAGATATGCAGCTAAATATTGGTGGAGGTCAGTTTACAATGAGGCATTATGGGATTGAGTTATGAATACCAAGTACTTGCATGGGGTCTCAATGGTGGACTGGTATAGAGAGGGCCAACATAACTCAAAAGGTAGTTTTATTTATTTATTTTGAAAGGTTTTTGTTGATGCATTTCCATTGATTAGAACTTGGATGGCTTGGAAGCTTGGGAATGGTCAAAAGATGCAAGTTAGAGAGGATCCTTGGTTAGGAGCAAATGGTCCTTATGCCTTGTTAGTTGAGTTGATTTGAAGCCTATACGACCTTGGAATATTTTATTTGAAAGATGTAGCATACATCAATCATGATGGAAAAGTTCATATTTGGAAGAATGTAGAGGTGTTATTTCGGTTTGGAGCACAAGCCAAGAAACAATGACACTACATATTGAGTTTGTATCATAGAGTGATCAAACTGTCAAAGGACAAAGATAAGTTATGTTGAACAAAAAACCCAGCTTCAGGTCATTACACAACTAAAGTGGGATATGCAATTGTGGCTAAAGAAGCTCTCGAAGGGGGAAAATGTGGTGGTGGACTATGGTGTGGAAGACTCCAGGTCCTATGAAAGTAAAAAACATTATATGGTTCACTTGGGCCAAAAAATATATTTACTTGGGATAATGGGTTGAAGAGAGGCCGACATGGGACAAATAGATGTTTTTTGTGAAGTGAGGATGCAGAATCTGTGTGTCTAATTTTTGTTGGTTGTAACTTCACCAAAGAAGTTTAGCACCTAGTAAATGCCAAATTAAATTCAAAGTACTGATCTTGGAATACAGATTCGTTGGAGGATTGTGTTTGTCAGTGGTTATCAGACAATGCAGTTTCATTTTTCAAAGCCTTTCCTAGTATTTGGGTGTATTGGCTATGGTGGGATCAAAACTTGTTAACTTTTAAGGGCATGTTTTATTCAATTGAGGAGAAATTACAAAAAATTATCAATATGACTATCAAGTTTAAATTGGTTCCAAAAGAGAGTAATGGGATGTTTATGGTCATGCCTACCATGAACTATGAGATACCCTAGGGGTGATTCAATGGTTCCAGTGAGGGGCACTCGACAATATGCGAAGCTCGTGTTATTCTCTTAAAAAATGCAAGCACTATCTTTCATATTAAATATGATGCAGGGATAGGTTCTAATACATGAGCGGAGTATGTGCTTTATGGTTATTATTAAGGAGTGTTCAAAAAGCAAAGGTGAAAAAATCACAATTTATGGGTGATTCCCGGGTTGTTATAAGATGGGAAAACAAGAAATCGAAAACTAATAATTTAAGGATACAACCTCTTCTACAACTTATTGAGGAAGAAATGGATTCTTTTGAATGGTTATATGTCAATAACATCTATAGGTAGCTCAAGAAGGAGGTCGATGTTTTTTCAAAACAAGCATTGATGTTAAATGAAGGGATGTTGGTTGAGTCATGATTTAGGGACGGGAAACTTCATGTTGAAGTGGTAGTCTCTCTATCCTTAATCATTTCTATTTGTTTCATGTGTATGGGATCGTCATCCTTGTTTTTAGGTCTATCCTTTGTCTTGAAGTCATTTTTAGGAGATGGTTCTTTTTGGTAATGTTATCAATGAATATGTAGAAAACTATGATTTTTTGTGATCGTGAAAAGTCCTGGGAATTCCAGATGCTCTAGACTCGGAATATGCATATTCTCTTTTGAATATAATTTTTTACTTGGGAGAAATAAATAAATAAATAAGAATTGTGTTAAAATAATATTAGTAAGATATTACGTAAATAAGAATAATGATAATAGTAATCGTAATAATAATGGTAAATAAAGAAAAAATTAAAAAATAGAACAATTACTAAAATGAAATTTAAGGGATAATTTGAATAACGAAAATCTAAAGAAACAACAAACAGTCTAAATGTTGATGATTTGGACATTCTCTAACCATTTTTTCTTCAAATCCAATTAAAAATCTAGAAGAGTTGTTGGTAATGTAGGCATCAATTGGGGAGGCAGATGCAGGTGGGATAATATTTGATCCCAGAAGAAATATAGTCACTTATTTCGCCTGGGGAATTGTAAAAGAGTCTAACAATGAAGCAAAATGGCTGTCGTTATATATTGGCTTGGAACTGGCTAGGCAAAACAACATCTCCAAAATCATAGTTTTTGGAGATTCGAAACACATTATCCAAAAAATGAGAAAAGGTTATAAGAATGGTGTTGCTAATTGTAAAAGAATATACGACCGCATATGTCGTCATAACTCATCTCTTCATGCCACTTATTGTCACATTCTCAAAGTAAATAATTCCATTTCGGATAAGTTGGTTAATCAAGGAGTCAAAAATAGCTTGGGATTGGTTTCTATTAAGGGTCATCACAACTACCACAAGCATGTCCCTTAGCCCATATGTTTTTTGGGGGTGCATGGCTTGGTCTCTACGCATACTCACCCTCATTGCACTCCACCACCGCGTGTTCAACGGGTGTCATTCGACATGACATAACTGGGATCGTGGCGTTCTCGACCATGTGAAGAATTTAATGGCCAATACTTATATCTGGGCCTTCAAGGTTAATGCTAGATCATTGGCACAGTTAATGGATCCATATAGAATGATGAATTCCTCTTCCCCATATCCTTCCTTCTTTTGAGAGCCAGAGGAGTCCAGACATCCGCTTTCTCCTGGTTATAGTTCTCCAAAGGAAGATATCGATATTCTATTTGTAGACTTGCTTTGTACTTAGACCTTAGAGTGTGACTTGGTGCTCTTGTATTTCATCAACACCAAAGGTGAAACACCTCCTCTCGTCCCTTGGCTTCCTAAGAATTCAACCAGAAATTCCTCATCAATTTCTCAAGGTGGTGTTGATGCCTAGAAAATTTCCAGGTATCGACAGTAGGGATTCTCCCCAGTAATCGATCCCAACTAGATCATCCACCATTTGGTGTGGGGAATCCATCTAGCTACCGTAGATTGAGTTTGTTTAAATCTTTATCGGTTATGGCTCGATACACCGTTTATGTAGTTTTCTTTAAATGAATGAATGAGATGCAAATGCCTAAGCTAAATGCACATAATTGATGAATAGGAACCTCGCAAGTGATGCATACATTCTTACCTCCCATATTTTCATTCATGTCCCTCAATCACTTCTTTAAATCTGTATCTAAACAATTCTATTATATTCTAGTCTAATCTATTCTATCCCCGTAGGGAGCAAATTTAAAAGAAGTAGAGAAATGTACTGTAATTATTCATAATAAATTTGTCGATAGTTGTTTCAATTTCATATGTATAGTTACAGAAGAAATATTATCAAAGATAGCTTTCAAATAATAAAACATTCATTACCCAACTCATACACATAATTTTATATAGAAAGAAAAACCATTCGTCATCAAAGAAATAATTCAGAAGAAGTCAGAACAATCCCACAGTTGTATGAAAACCAAATAGAAGTAATTCCACCTTTGAGATTCCACACATTCCATGCAAATTCTTGTGCAGTCCTTTCCCAGCAAGTAAGTCTTTCTTTATTAGCAGAAAAAAAATGAGTTCTCCTTACAAAATAATCCATCCTCCTCATGCTAGAAAAAAGTCCTTCTACTCTACTCTCTACCTCTATTTATAATACATTTACAGTGTGTCATCTAGTAACTTATCAACTTCCCTAACCCTAGGCATTCCAAAATTCCGTCTTTTAGTGCTTTACATGAGAAAAAAACAAAATACACAAAAGGAAAAAATATTTTCAAGTGGGCCCAACCAAACTTGAAATATATTCTCCCCATGCATTGTTTTCATCTGTGATAGTCTTATAATTTATTGGCTCCATAATTTGCACTGTCACTTCGTGTACGGCCAACTGGGTCTCCACGCATGTCACCCTTGCTGGAGTGGTTCTACATAAGTCTTCCAAGATATAATTGCTGATAGAAGCTTGTGCAATCCAAGTTCTAACATATTCTTCATTGATAATTTCCATTTTTTGAATGTATTGTACATCCTCGTGTAGTCTATCTTGTAGATATGCCATATGTTGGTCCTTTTTTGGGAATTCAGTGATCTTTGCAGTTGAAGAAAGTTGGCATTTATGATGGAATTTCCACATATTTTTATAGAACTCCATGCATTTTTCCACAGTCTTGTCAATTTCATTGTTCAACCTCACAGAATATTTTCTGCAAAACTCCAGGAGTCCCATTTCTATTTTTAGGCCTTATGTTGTCTTCTATGGCAAGTGCTTGAAAAATGTCGAGTTGGCCTCTACCTAGGCCAATTGGCTTTGAACCTTTTCTATGAATTTTATTAGTCTTGTTATGAAATTAAGTGACTCTGCTGCGATTTCATTCAATATTGTTTCTACCAGCTTTACCTTATAAATTTCACCTGAGAAATTTACTTGAACCTAGTGTATCTTTCTCCGGATTTTGCAAGCGTGGTCACAGAAAGGGGCGATGTCCAGCCGCCTCTCATTGTCTATATTTAGTTGGATCTCCAGGGATACCTTCTGTACCACCAACTCTTTTACTTGTCTTTTTAATTTCCCCACTTTTTGGCTGGCCGCGGATTACCTTGATTCCAGTTCTGAAATTCTGTCTTCAAAATCTCTTTTATCTCCCTCCATAATGGTCACCTACAACTCCAATGCATCCTTCTCTACTTCCAAAGATTGGTATTCTCTTTGGAGTCTTTATTTTTTCGAGAGGATAGCCTCGTGCTTTCTTTTTAGTTCTATGCGTTCTCCTCTTGTCTTGACCAGGGTATCTTTCAACTTGATCATTTTTTCCTTTTGGTGCTCTACATTTTCCACCAACCGATCAATGTTATCAGTGTTGGCTTGTGCAACTACTACATTCACAGAGGCCACGAAATTAGGGTCTTTATGAGTACCCTCCATGATGGTATTTTCGGTCGCCATAACCACATCAACATGTGATCCTATTTTTAACATTTTTTCAGACCTTCTAGTGATGGTATTGTTGAAGCCTGGAAAATTCTAGGTACCGACAGTAGGGATTCTCCCCAATAATCATTCCCAATTATATTGTTTACTATTTGGAATGGGGAATCCGTCCGGTTAGTGGCCCGACTACTATAGAATTAAAAGAATGTTTTAAGTCTATTTTACCGGTTGCGGCTCGGTCCACCGTTTATGTAATTTTATGTTTTAGGATTAAATGCAAGTTCTTAAGCTAAATGCAGGTGATTGACAAAACAAGAACCTCACAAGTGAGTTGCACAGGGTCTTCCCTCTCACCTTACATGAATCAATTGTCCCTCAATCACCAAAAGAAAAAACAACTAGCCTATTCTAAACTATTCTACCTATCCCCAAGGGAGCCAAGTTTATGATTAACTAAGTAATGCACTGTAATGTTGCTAGTGGAATCCTACAGGTAGCTGTTCAAATTATACATACATAATTACAATAGAAAATATAAACAAAGATAGCTCTATTTGTTGACACATTCATTACTCATTCATATGCATAAGATTTCTAATAGAAAGTAAAATCATTCATAAATCGCAGAAATAATTCATCAAGTTAGAATGATCTCACAGTTGCATAGAAGCTAAATAAGAAATAGTTCGACAATAGCAATCCACACAATCCATTTAGAAACCCATACAGGCCTTCCTCCAACAAAATTTGCTTCTCCTTATATTCATAAAAGAAATAGTTCTGATACAAATAACCGCATGTATATGCTAGTGAAAAGTCCTTTCTAAACTACCCTCTACTCCTATTTATACATATTATTCATAACTCTTAGACTTCCTCAGTCTTTTGGGATTCCCTGACTTTACGTCTTTCAAAATTTTTCTTCTAGTGTATTACACTAGGAAAATGAAAATATAAATATTACATAGAGTGCCAAATAGAGACAACACAAAGTATTAGGTGGGCCCAACTAGTTTCCCAATGAAATTTCCCCATGCACAAGCTTCTTCAGTGATAGCTCGATAGTCCACTGGATCTAACAATAGTGCAGTTACTTCATGCTTAGCTAGCTGAGATTTAATCTATTTCACCTTTGGTAGGGTCATTGTTAATAAGTATTCTAAGAGATATTTATGAATAGAAGCCTACGCAACCCAAATTTCGATTGCTTCCTCATTAATGCTTTCGATCTTTTGAATATTTTTATCGTTTATCTGCAACTTTTCCTAGATATTCTTCAAATGTTGATCTTTGCCTAAAAATTCCTGAACCTGAGTTGCTGCTGAAGCTTGGCATCTATTATGTGTCGTGCATATTTTCTTGTAAAATTCCTTACACTTTTCCACAGTCTTTTCAATCATTGTGTTCAATCTTACTACTACCTTGCTGCTGAAATCTAAGAGTGCCAACTCCATCTTCAATCCTCCTATTGTTTTTTGGGGCATATGGTCGAGAAAAACTGAATTAGCTCCAATCCAAGTTAGATGACTTTGCACAAGTTCTGCGACCTCTAACAACCCTTTCCTTAAATCTGATGAGTTATCTGCTATTTCCTTCATTCTAGCCTCTATTTTATTAATCTTATATCCTTCTTCTGCTAGTTTTAATTGAACCTGGTGTATTGTCCTTTGCACTAAACATGCTTGACCACAAAAGGGAGTAATATCAGGTTGTTTTTCATTAGTTGTCTTAAATTTTTTCTCTATATAGATGTTCTGTGTCTCTAGTTCTTCTACTCGCTTGCTAGCTACGAATTTCTTTGTTTCCAACTCCAAAATCTTGCTTTCCAGATCCTTCTTCTCTCCCTTGGTGATTGTAACTAAAAGTACTAGTGCATCCTTGTCTGATTCCAGAGCTTGGTATGCCTTCTTGAGTCTTTCAAACTCTGAGGAAGTATCATCATCATTTTCTTATTAAGTCTTTCCCTTCTCCCTTTTCTTTTACTAGAGTTTCCTTCATTTTGAGCATTCTTTCTTTAGAATGCTCAACATCTTCTACCGGCTTACTAGAATTATATGCGTTAGCTTGTGCTATTTCTATGATCGTCATTGCAAGGAGTTGAGGATCTTCATTTGTGCCTTGCATGATTGTTCTTTCCATCACCATGAATTCAGTGGGTCGATCTCCTATTTACAACCTCTTCTCCGACCTCCTTACAATTATTTTCTTATTCTTTTCAAAGAAAATTATGTCTAGTCTGGCCATGACATGTTTATGGGATGGGGTGACTGGTACCAATACAAGCTCTACCGAAGGAACTTGGCTTCATGTCAATGTGTCACCCGATGGGACAAGAGGATCAACTGGATTGTCATGGGCTTGGTCCTACCCCAAATTCTCCATGTCCCAGTCTTCCTACTCTTTCCTCTTTAGTTCTTCACTGGCTACCTTCCTAGCCTCCTCTCTTGCTCTATCAGCTAATTCCTTTTGCATCCTCTCTTCTTCTTCCTTTTCCCTTTGTTCTTATTCTTCCTTTTTCCTTTGGGCCTCCTCAGCTAATAATTTCTCAGCTTCTTCTACCAATCTTTAGGCCTCCTCTTCCTTCTTCTTGGCATCTTCTTCTTTTTGTTTCTGTTGTTTAGTAGTGCTACTGTTGCTGCCTTTGCCTCTCGTAGTCATGATTTTCTTTCGAAACTGTTTGTTCAAAGCAGTCATGTTACATGCATTTCAGTATATCTCCTCATCCCTGTCAAAATGATGGAAGTATTCAAAATGTACCCCTACATATGCACAATATTTTTAATCCTTGTCCCAAGCATCGTTTTTGCGGAAACTTCTCTCCCCAAAATGGAAAATTTCTATATCTCTTACAAAGTCAAGGGCACTTTTCACCTTAGAAAATTTATAACTACCAATACAAAATGGTAGTCGTGGGTAGACAACTTTCTTCATATAAAACAAGAAGTTCCCGAGCCCGTCTATGTAAAACTGACTTACTACCTCCTTATGGGTGACATAATATGTGGCGTATATTGGAAGTATTGAAGGAGCCCATGATCCTCCATACATCCTCAAATACAAACCTTCCTTGGAGAAAACATAATCTCCATATTCACTTACAGTCTCCATTTCTCCTTCAGACATGCAATTGCAATATTTAAGAAAAACTAGTTCTTAAAATGGCAACAGAAAATCTTCACATATGGTCTTGTAAAAATTGAAATACTTATGTGCCCATAGGATTTGATACACGGCATATACAGGGTTCCTAGTGGTATCCCAACTACAATTTAGCTTCGAGAATGAATGCGTGCATAGAATACAGTCAATAAAAAAGGAGCTCATGTAAAATTGAGATTTCCTTTGAGTTAGACCTCCTAATGCTGCAGCTATGCATGATGACAAGTTGTCTGCCACGATGTTTTCCCAGTTGAAGATAGTGCCCTGAAGGGATACATAATATATCAGCGGGATCCATTTCATCTTATAGAACCTCCAGTTTATTCGGCCGAAGATCCGATTTAGCATCAGGGATGCAATTCCGTATGGTATGCGCAAGATGGCAGTCTCATACTCTCCTGAGGATTTCTGACGAAGTTGCTTCTCGAATATCATCATTCGCTTATCACAATCGAACACATCTAAATCCATATCCCTTACCCATTCATCTGTCATATGAATCTCGGGTGCTGGTAGCTTGCAAGCTATTAGCACCCTATAATTTTCCCATGGTTGCTGCAGGAAGTCATAGGGGTAACCATTTCAACCAACTTTAGGCTGTATTCTAGCCAATACAGTCAGATAGGGCTCTCTCTTGTTACATAGGAAAGAAACACATATATATGAAGCTTTGGACAGCTTGCAGAAGGCTAGATTTCTGAAGGTAACAAGGAATTGATGGATTTTAAAAATGGCAGGACAGATAGACAAGAGAATCATTGGGCAATGGAGTCAAATCCTGAATCAATCAAGGGTATTATAGAAAAAATGAGAAAGAGAATTTCCTTTATATTTTGAGGCAAAGTAAGTGCCACAAATAGTCAAAAATATTGAAAGGGTGGTAAGGGGAAAAGGGGAAAAAACCCAGCGAAGCAAGAGGCACCTATATGTCGATGAATCTCTTGCACCACCTTTAGTAGAATAAAAAACAAAGGTTGGTATCTCTAGTGGAGAATAGACGATGAATTCCAAAAAATTTACCAGAAACACACAACAAATGCAGCGCCTGACATGAGGAGCGCTTAACTGAGAGAGAATTCCTCACGTGCAACTAGAGTGCATTGGCTGAAATACACGAAAATGAACATGAATAAACATGAAAAAATGACTGAATGCTATCACCGTGATGAATCTCAGAAACGTCGGAGCATATTTCTCATTAATACTTCCAAGAAAGTTACAGAGACGAAGAACAAGAGGAGAATGATCTATGAATGAAAATTCCAACCCTTTCCTCATTAATTGAGGCTATATTTATAATGCCATGGATCCCGAGACCAACCCCGAAATAGAGCCCAATTTTGTTACAAAATTTGGAAATAAAAGTACTGGAAAATTCTTGAGGTGGCAGACTTGTCATTATCACAAACAAATTGGGAAAATATGCGGTGATGCACGTGCTTGATCAAAACAACAAGTATGGCATATAGTACTCAAGATTGCTGGTTGAAAGCGATGTTTCAGGGCACGTCCAATGGTCTGGTCCTGACTCAGCTTTGGATTTATCTTCAACATTAGGGGTGAAGGATCCTTTCTTCATTACAAGCACTCGTTCTGACACAACTGCCCCCAAATCTTCACCATTTTGCCCCTTTCTAGGAGACGGATTATTGAAAATAGGCTTCAGAGATCCACCTGCATATATCAAATGGTGATACATGTGTGAAATATAATAGGTATTATTGTCACTTCACTTGTTCCCAAAAAAACCCATGTCTTCATTTTCTCATATTCACCTCCAGGACATCGTAATACGCTTTTGAAGTTGGTGACTAAGACGGGATTGCGAAATTATGGAAAAATACCCTTTGAATATGGTTTAAATTATCTCAACCTATAGCACCGGTGTAAACACTGAGAGACGTTATTGTATATTGTTATGTGCTAGAGAAAAACCTTTCTCAGTTTCTAAAAACATCTCTTGGTTTGGCAGGAACATATCTTTGAAGTAAAAGACCAAAACAATTATTTTTGCAATAATATCTGGAAATTGTTAATGGCATTATCTTGGATATCAGTACAATGTTGAAGAAATCCAACCTCGGCTATTCATATCACATAAAACTAGAAAATAAACCACTCAAATCTAGTGCAAATTTCCCACCACAACTGGGACTTTCTTTATAATATTTCCAATCATTCAACATCCGGATCATGGCAATTTTACAGTCGTTGATCAATTTTCCAAATCGCAGGATGTAAACACGTGTTTGAATTTGCTCACCATTTAAATTTTTGATGAGTTTAGGAGGATTAAATCGCCACTAATTTCTCATTTCAAAATTATCACCAACCATATATTTGAACCTATATTTAATTTGGACCGTTAAAACATGGGTCTCTTACCTAATTTCACAATGTCTATTTTTTAAGTTTCCCATGCATGTTTCTTGGTGTGAAATCCACCTCGACAGTGGATTTGTCTCATATGCACATTCAACGGTCAACTTAGTTTGCGAGTTAATTCCATTTCGCAATGGTTTCAACTAATTAACTTGTCCACTACTTTCCTCAGCGAAATGGTTCTGGGGCGTTGGATGCAATTGGGCTGTAATATACACCGTTGATCGCTAAAAAATAAGCTTCAAAAACCCACCTGCATATCTCAAATGGTGATAGTTGTGTAAAATATGAGAGATATTTTTGTAAATAACCATGTTCCCACCAAAACCCATGTTTCCATTTGGCCAAATTCCCCTCCAGATATTTTGTATCTTCTTTTGAATTTGGTGACTAAGACGGGATTGCGAAATTCTGGAAAATTGCCCACTAAAGATGGATTCGATTCTCCCAAACCATAGCACCTGTTTAAAAACTAAGAGAGATTATTGTATATAAGTATGTTTAGAAGAAAAAAATCTCTCAGTTTCACAAAATGTTTCTTGGTTTGGCGGGTGCAACTCTCGAAATGTAATGACTAAAACAAACATTTCCAAAATTTCGTTGAACTTTGAAAACATAAATTGCATGCACCTTGCCACTACAAAATCAACCTGGAATGTTAATTGAGATTAGATATGATATGATTTGTCCAATAGTGGAGCCCATACTATATTTTGCAACCTCAAAATCTTTGTTTTTCCCGTACTAGTTGACGGTGTGAAATTTACCATCATAGTGTGTGCTTTTATCCCACATGCATAAGGTGAAATATATTTTCATTGTTTATATACCCTCGTAGCTTCAATGCTTATCAAGGAATAAAGAAATACAATATCCTTGTGATCTCAATGATGGTTTTCTTAGGCTTGTATTGTTGTTAATGTGGAGGGTGTGTGTCCCCCATGCGACCAAATTCTCTTGATGTCTGGCAACCTTGCGATAATATATTTTATAAAAAACTTTTGTCCATAAAATAAAATTATATATAAAAAACCAAAGTTTATGTTTATTCAAAATGACCAAAACCCATTTTAATTCATCAGGATTCCTTTCTTTTTCCCAAATGACCAATGAAATCATTTTCTCTTGCAAACCTTTCAAAATCGAGAAAACCAACTCCTGCAAGAAATAAATTTAGAATAGGTGCTAACAAGGGCTCCAACTTGGGGATAATATCTTCCCTGTGAGGTTGCAAACAACTCCGTAGACCAAACGCCTTATCCATTGGGAGGCTCCCAAAATTCTCTTAAATCCTCAACCTGTTCAATCTGTACCGCAACCAACTGTACTCTGCAAATATGAACTTGAAACTAAACTGAAACTAAAATTCTACTGAAATGAAACTGAAATTGCTAGAAAATAAATGCTCACCATGTCGAGCTTATTTACACACTCCTACCGTACTTAGTGAACAACAATTCTCAATCAAGTAATTGTTGACTTCCAATGAAGCCAATCAAGCAAATGATCCAATGATTGAACTCCTTCATTATGCTTGACCATAAATGAAGGACTTAATGGAAATAGGTTATGAGGAAAGATTTGATCTTTACTATAAAGACATAACCAACCATTATGATTGTAAAGCTTCTCCACATATTCCACCACTGGATCATGACCTCACGCAAATTTTTTTGTTATAGGATTGTCATGACAAGGATGCTCCATATAATCAGCCACTGTATCATAAAATCCATGGAAATATCCAAAAATTTATGTCATTTGTTTGTCCCAATAAGTCTGCTCAAAATATAATTCCACCTGCCCACTGTCAAACTGATCTTCAGAGGAACCTTAAAAAATGTGTTCATGACAATCTGCACACAAGACCCCACATTCTTCGTCCAAAATCTTGGAGTTGGAAACCTGATTCCTTTCATGCATTTCACAGGGAATATATTCAATAACATCAAGTGAAATAAAATCTTTTTGACATAAAAGTTTTGAATTGGAGGAACAAGAAGAGACATCCCATTTAGGATCCTCCTTTGCTTCAAGAAAATCATGTGAGATTCATTCTTCTTGGCGTGAAGATTCTGAATTTGAGGAGCATGAAGAGATATCCCATTCTGGACCCTCATCTTCTTCTAGGTGATCTAATCTATTATTGCAGATTGTCGGTTCTTCAGGTGCACTATCAAAGTCATCATCCTCATATTCATCATATGTAGGAATGTTGAAATCCTCTTTAAAAACGTCATTAAAATTTTCGGAATCAACAACTTGATTCTCTTGATGTGTGTCAGCAAAAATATAATCCTTTTCTTTGATAGGATCAAGCAAACAGATCTCTTCATGACAAAAAAATTCTGAATTTGAAAAACAAAAAGAAACATCCATTTGAGCACCCTCATCTTCTTCTTTGATATTCAACTCTTCATTGCATGCTGCTGGATTTTCTACAGGTTGGGATTGGTTGCACAGTTGTTTGTCCTTCCCATCTTCCATAAGAAAAAAGGGCTTTGTGTGTTCATGTGTCTCTTCAGGTGCAATCTTAGTTTGAAAAACACATAAAGGTCCTACTTCAAACCTTAACTCAAAATCTGATCTCTCTTTACTTTCAATTTCAGAAAATAAATATGTGGAAGGACTACAGGACTGAGATTTTTTAGAATTATCATTCTCCATGTAATCAATCCCATACGTATTGCAACTTTGAAGAGATTATTGTTGCACAATGGGATTTTTTGATTGTGAAGAGGCAGCCTCTTCTTGTAACAAAATTTTGGAAGTTTAATAATTCGAGGAAGGATTTGATTGGAAGTCCCAAATTCCCTCTTGGTCACACAAAAATTGATAAGAATGCTGCAAATTTTCATCAATATCGAAAAACTAAATATGGCTGGTTGGATCAGAGTTTTATCTCATGTATTTTTCATTCAAGGAAGATACTATCAACTGCTGGGAATTTTCTTGAATGTCAAGGCAGCTAGTTTGTATTTCTTTTTTCTGAAATGGGATCGCCTGTAAAATTTCTAACAACTCTTCATCCATAAACTCATCACTACCATACATGTTTTCCAAATCTTCAATGAAACCTTTAACATGCATGCAACAATCTTGAACTAGAAGAAAGGAATGGTATTGATCTTTAAAATGTTCATGAAATATTGTATGAAAGTCTTTAAGGGAATATAAAATCTCTGATGGTAACCCCTCATACCATGACGGTGCATTTCCTTCCAAAATAACCATGAAAATTTTCATTAAATAATCCTCATGAAATTCCACCCCCGGCTTACGTATATGCATATGAAATCTAACCAAATGAAGGGCAGCGTCATCACTCTTTTGATTTTTCAATTTAGGAAGACATGTTTTCCAATCTACATTAGGTATTCGATTCGGAAAACCAGGAATGTGAGCACAATTCATAGGGGCATACCTCACAGATATTGAACTCATCTTGATAGTGAGGAAACTTAATCATCTCTTCAAGCTTTGCAACCCTTTGATAATGGAGCTTCCATATAACATTATGAAGACTAGATTCTTCGCAGATGGAGTCGCCATAGGAACTCTGAAAATATTTGCAGCTTTTGGGTGTTCGGTATTCCTAGTGGAGTCTCCTTCAAAGTATTTTCAGTGGAGTCGCTAGAGCATATACAACCAAAATGTGTCTAGGACCAACTACTCAACCGACTCATATATATAAACAATGTCGATCTCCCAAGGAAATAATAGCAATTAGATCCCTGGCAATGGCGCCAAGATGTTAACACCCTGTAATTTTTCCATGGTTGCTGCAGGAAGTCACAGGGGTAACCATTTAAACCAACTTTAGGTTGTATTCTAGCCAATACAGTCAGAGAGGGATATCTCTTGTCACATAGGAAAGAAACACATATATATGAAGCTTTGGACAACTTGAAGAAGGATATATTTCTGAAGGTAACAAGGTGTTGATGGATTTAAAAAATGACAAGACAGACAAACAAGAGAATCATTGTGAAATGGAGTTAAATCCCGAATCAATCAAGGGTATTATAGCAAAAATGAGAAAGGGAATTTCCTTCATATTCTGATACAAAGTAAGTGTCACAAATAGTCAAATAGCTTGAAAGGGTGGTAAGGGGAAAAGGGTAAAAATCCCAGCAAAGCAAGAGGCACCTATCTGTGGATGAATCTCTTGCACCGCCTTGAGTAGAATAAACAACAAAGACTGGTATCTCTGGTGGAGCATAGATGATGAATTCCAAAACATTTATGAGAAACACACAACAAATGCAGCGTCTGGCATGAGGAGTGCTTAACTGAGAGTGAATTCCTCATGTGCAACTAGAGCGCATTGGCAGAAATACACAAAAATGAACATGAATAAACAGGAAAAACAAACTGAATGATATCACCGTAATGAATCTTAGAAACATCGGAGCATATTTCTCATTAATACTTCGAAGAAAGTTACAGAGACGAAAATTAAGAGCAGAATGATCTCTGAATGAAAATTCCAATCCTTTCCTCATTAATTGAGGCTATATTTATAATGTCATGGCTCTTGGGCCCAACCCCGAAACAGAGCCCAATTCTGTTACAAAATTTGGAAATCAAAGTCTTGACAAATTCTTGAGATGGAAAACTTGTCATTATCACAAACAAATTGGGAAAATATGCGGTGATGCGTGTGCTTGATCAAAACAACAAGTATGGCATCTGGGACTCAGGCTTGCTGGTTGAAAGTGACGTTTCAGGGCACGTCCAATGGTCTAGTGCTGACTCATATTTGGATTTCTCTTCAACAACAGGGGTGAAGGATCCTTTCTTCAGTACAAGCATTCATTCTGATACAGTTTCCCCAAAATCTTCACCATTTCACCCCTTTCTAGGAGACAGATTGCTAAAAATAGGCTTCAGGTATCCACCTGTATATCTCGAATGGTGACACTTGTGTGAAATATGAGAGAGATTATTGTCATTCCACCTATTCCCAACAAAACTCATGTCTTCATTTTCTCGTATTCACCTCCAGGCCATCGAAATATGCTTTTGGAATTGGTGACTAAGATGAAATTGTGAAATTTTTGAAAAAAAACCTGTGAAGATGGTTTAAATTATCCCAACTTGTATCACCTGTGTAAAACCTAAGAGATTTTATTGTAGTATGGTTTGTTATGGAGAAAAACCTCTCTCAGTTTCTGAAAAATCATCTTTTTTTGGCAGGAACATTTCTCTAAAGTAAAAGGCCAAAACAATTATTTTTGCAATAATATATGGAAATTGTTAATGGAATTATCTTGGATATCAGCGCAATGTTGAAGAAGTCCAGCCTTGGATATTCATCCCACATAAAAATAAAAAATCAACCACTCAAATCTAGTGAAAATTTCCCACCACAACCGGGACTTTCTTTATAATCTTTCCAATCATTCAACATTCAGATCATGGCAATTTTACGGCCGTTGATGAATTTTTCAAACCGCGAGATGTAAACACGTGTTTGAATTTGATCACCACTTAAAATTTTGTTGAGTTTAGGAGGATTAAACCGCCACTACTTTCTCATTTCAAAATGATCACCAACCATAGATTTGAACCCGACTTTAATTTGGACCGTTAAAACATGGGTCTCTTACCTAATTTCGCAATGTCTTTTTTTTAAGTTGCCCGTGCATGTTTCTTGGTGCGAAATCCACCTCCACCGTGGCTGTGTCTCATCTGCACATCTGATGGTCAACTTAGTTTGTGGGTTAATTCCATTTCACAATGGTTTCAACTAATTAACTTGTCCGCTGCTTTCCTCAGCGAAATGGTTATGGGGCGTTGGATGCAATTGGGTTGTAATTTACACCGTTGATCGCTGAAAAATAGGCTTCAAAGACCCACCTTCATATCTCACCTGGTGATAGATGTGTAAAATATAAGAGACATTTTTTTAATTGACCATGTTCCCAACAAAACCCATGTTTGTTTTCGTTTGGCCAAATTCCCCTCTAGATATTTGGGGTATTCTTTTGAATTTGGTGACTAAGACGAGATTGCGAAATTCTTGAAAATTTCCCTCTGAATATGGATTCAATTCTCCCAAACCATAGCACATGTCTAAAAAATGAGAGAATTTATTGTATATAAGGATGTTCTAAAGAAAAACCTCTCTCAATTTCACAAAATTTTTCTTGGTTTGGCGGGCGCAACTCTTGGAATGTAATGACTAAAACAGTCATTTCCAAAATTTCGTTGAACTTTGAAAACATCAACATGGACCGTTAATCAGGATTAGATATGATCTAAGCCGTCCAATAGTGGAGCCCATACTAGATTCCACAACCTTAGAAGCTTTGAATTTCCCATGCTGGTTGCTGGTGCGAAATTTGCCATCATAGTGTGTGCTTTTATCCCACATGCATAAGGTGAAATGTGTTTTCATTGTTTATATACCCTCACAACTTCAATGGTTATCAAGGAACAAATCAATACAATACCATTGTGAGCTTAGAATTGGTTTTATTAGGCTTGTATTGTTGTTGATGTGGAGGGTGCGTGGCCCCCATGTGACCATATTCTCTTGATGTTGACCATATGCTCTTGATGTGGGGCAACCTTGCAATAATATCTTTTATATAAAAAAAATTGTCCATAAAATAAAATTTATATANTTTCTCTTGCAAACCTGCCAAATCGAGAAAACCAACTCCTGCAAGAAATAAATTTAGCACAGGTGATAACACAAGATTTGGCTATATAGGTCGGGTTGAAGGAAGCAAAAAGATGTCCTTCTGTGTTTGACATTATCATACTAGCTGCATCTGCCCGAGGTAGGATCCACCCGATTACCTCGGCACAAGGAAAAAGCTCAGGGCATGTAGCTACGTCTTTTGTGATAGCATATTTTCTTATGTTCACATACAATGGTATGTATTCTAATCCTGCATTTGGAATGGTATGGTCCTTGATCATTTGATAAATCTGTCTCCATTTAAATTTTGTTTCAACTCCTGTGACCGCTTTTGTATCCTCGTAAATAATTTCCATTCTGGGTAAAATCTCCATGTTGAAGTCCTCTCCCGTGACCTTAGCATTATTTTTCCCTTTATTTGGCATGGTGTGAAGATTAAGGTTGTAAGACAAACATACCAAGAAATGATTTAGAGTTACTGTGATCAAACAACATGCATTCATCATTAACAGAATATACTGAAATGAATAGCTATTATTAAGATGCAAGATAATGAATTAAACCTAGATAATCAAACATAAGATTGGATTCATTATTGAATATGATGGATAGAAATAAAACTGTATTTACCATCTCATCTTTGAACATCTCAAGCGGCCTTGTGACATACAGGGATGATTCTAAGGAACCATACTTATTTAAAAGTGTATAAATGTTGGCGAATCTTACCAATTTTTAAAACGCAACTATAAAATGTTTGGCGATATTTTTCAAAAAATATTTTAATTTCCAAGGATTTTATATCTTTTATATAATAATTTGGCGATTTTTAGAGTGAAAAAAGTTTACCCCATCAAATTTGGGTGAAACAGGGCTTCAAAAAATGCAAAATGGAGAATCATTTTTTGGAGAAAACCCCTAAAAATAGCCCATGGGATAAATTTTGCCCCTAAAATTATCCCTGGTGACATAAAGGAAAGGTTATCTAGATACTTCAAGCATGATAAGGTGTACATTAGGTCAAAACCGCGTTAGTTCAAATGTCATCTCCACATGTTGTCTTGGGACTTAGACCTCTGGTTTTGAAAACCAATCACCTGGTGCTTTAGATCAAGATCGACCTGCACATTTCCTAAGTGAGTTTTCTTACAGGCTTGACCCAAAGACTCTGCTTTAAACATGAACATGTTGGGACTTCTCCTCTCATAAGCAAATGAAAACCCCAACGGCGTTTTGTGACCTTGAAAACAAGGGCAACTCGAACCCTAGTCTGTCTCAACAACCTGAGAAAACCTCTTGAAAACCCTAAGTCGGCCCTAATAAAACAATAAAATCTCAACACCCTAAGTCAAACTCTGGAATACAATGTTCCTCCTTGTGTGAATCCAACAATGGTACCCTCCACTATCACAGCACATCAGCATAAACCAAAGGAGGCGCAATTGGTGAAACACTCAACTGGCCAAAACCTCACCAATGAAATAAAAAAAGTATGACATAAAAACATCCATGGCCTGAGCGGTGAAGACAAAAGGTGCAGACCAAGTGAAAATCACCACGGAAAGGCTAGGAAATTAGGTCCAAAAATCAAGGATGCTAAGGATTCCGACGCAACTCAACTTACGGAAAACCTACAAAGGTCAATGAGCCCAAAAAAAAAATTGAAATAAAACCTTATGAGGCTAAGAAAAGACTTAAACCACCACGGCATAGGTAAAAATATTACTCCGTAAATGTTAAATCCCCCCAAAAGTCACTTTACCAAACCATTCTTAAAAAAATTAAACCATGATGAGGCTTGAAACCTACTTAGAAAACAGTGGTGTGAAAGCTGGTGAAAATCCTCGCTCAAAATGATGTGTAAACTCCAAGTGGTAATCGTCAGTTGAGCGTGCTCAAAACGGGCAGCAGTAACAATCCGTAAAACCCTCCCAACTATTATATAGCAAGAAATCGTGAAATGAGTAATAAATGCAGTCATTGGGTGATTTATGGCCCACAGGTAAAAAACGTAGTTTGGCACCAAAACTACAAACCCCATCGGCAACTTTACTAAATTAATGAGTAAAACTAAGCTGCGTGCAACCGTGTCGATTGAACCCATGAAGTATTTCTGACATTATCGATCGGCACTTGACAAATCCTGCTGACAACAAGACTATCGGCAAGATCCTCAAAAATTTAATCGACGATGACAGAAAAAAAAATCCACGACAGTGTCGGCTCCAACATTGGAGTTCTTCCAACAATATCGTGGAGACTCATAAAAAACTTCTGAAAAAACTTCATCAGAGAAAACGCGAATGGCTCATTGATTGCAAACCTTCAAACTAGTTGAACGTATCAGCATTAAACATGAGTTATGCCAATGATGTCGAAAAAACTCACTCGAAATATCCACAGGAAAGGTCGTTGACAAAAATCATGGAAATATCCAGAAGAGAGGTTGTCGGATATAACAGATAGTTTCCCCCTGATCAAATCGACTCAACTTTTTGAGTTTACCCGATACCGTCAGTGTCAATTAGTGAGATCAACCAAACCTGCAAGCAAGAAAAATATCACCCCACCGATAATGTCGACTCTAAAGACCGAGTTTCATCGACGTATCGGCAAACTCAACAAAATTTTTCGAAACTCAATGAAGTGGGAAAAAATTGGATGGAAAACACTAGTTTCTCCGACGCATCGGCCAGACTTGATGAGCTCATCTGACACATCGAGTGAAAAACTTGAGTTCTAAACTTTGACAAAAAGGATTTTCTAAGTTGTTGAAAATAAACTAAGTCATGGAAAGGATCTTCAAGGAGCAAAAGTAGTCTAAGAAAGCTTAAAAGCTAGAAACCCTAAGGAGGGGTCCTAAAATCATAAAAAATTGGGGTAGTGGTTGCAGCAGCAACAATTGGTGACTAGATGGTGAAAACAGATCTCTGAAAAAAACTATCTTTTCAAAACAAAAATTGCTATATGGATTTTGATGAGAGTAACCTAACTCAGGCTTCTTTCAAGATCATTTAAGAGTCTATACTTTCCAGGAATGTAAGATTCAGAACATCATATTGATTGTAGTTCCTTGGGGTATGGTAATTAAGCTTAGGAGTCTCGATAACTCTCTTGCGGCCAATATGTGAGATTCATTTTACCTCTGTATTTGGTTGTTTCCGAATAAGACACCACAGGATCGTGGCAGAGTTAGACAATTGCATTCATTTGTTCCTCGTTCCCATGCCTTTTGCATTATTTTGATGCTTAAGCCTTTTGTTTTTTGAGTCTTCCTTGATTGCTCCTTTTACTTTTGAGATTTGATTTAGGTTCTTCCATCCACAGTGTCCTTTTGTGTGAATGATGACTTGTTTCAACTCACGGACGGAGAAGAACCTTTTGAGCAATCCAATCATTTTGCTGATTTAGTTCTTCAATATATATTTTTCATACATATTTTATGCTCAAGAATTTTCAACTCTTTATATTAAGACTTCAGGCTTCCATTTTGTTGCATGGGATTATTTTGAATACCATACACCTTTTCGTTCTGCTTCCTTTATGTGGTTTTTTTGTGACGAGCTTCCTAGGACAGATATTAGTGTGAAAGTGGATGCGGCCCCAAAATAGTATTCTAGACCTCATCTACCTTAGTTATTTTACAGGGTTTAAATAAGACTTCAATGTGTTCTTAAAATAACTTCCCTTTAGTAGTCTATCAAATTAAAGAACTAATTTTTATCAAAATTTTGCATAGATAACTTCCAATGAGCAGTTCTTGGATTAAAAACATTTGGAAATTTATTCATATTCCAATGTCCCTGAGCACCAAAAGATTGAGCTGGCTTATTTTGAAACAACAATAAAAAATTAAACTAAAGCAAATCATCAAAAGAAAACAGATGTTAATTTTGAAATCAAATCAAATGAACTAAAGTAAATCATAAACAACAATTAAAAAGAAGGTGTTAAGAACCCGTGTCAACCCCCCTCTTTATTTTGTTGGTATATTTTGTCGGACGCATATGCTTTGTAAGTTGTCCTATTAGTACGATGTGTTATCCCACATTCATGGGGAGTAAGTAATAGTTGTTAAGTCATCCAGTTAATAGGTTGAATTATCCCACATTCATGTGGAGTAATAGTTGTTTAGATTAGACTTAGTATATAAGTATGTGTTGAGGCTAATGAAAGCATCGAAGAGTTATTTTGTATTGAACTTGCTCAAAGGAGGTTGCCCCCTCGAAGTGGCCCGCGATCAATAAAATCTCTTTTGTGCTCCAATATTTCTATTATATCTTGCATTTTGATTGTTCATTGCAGGAGGTCCACCACATCTGGTATCAGAGCACTTTCCTTGGCACAAGTGGAAATTTTTTTTTTCTTTTCCAAATAAAAAAAGAGGGCAAAATTGGGTGATGACTTTTAGATCAATTTATGAAACTTTTTGCATAGAATCAGAAGAAACAGGTTGCATATCTAAATTCCTCTTTCAAAAATACGCAATTTCAAAAAAAAATCATCTCATTTGGAGTTCTAAAAGTGGAGATATCGTGGATTTAAAATCAGCAAATTTTTTAGAATTTCGGTGACGGCCGCGAATATTGTAGAGCGAAAATATTTTGACCATGTGCCCAGATTTCTATTTTGATTTCGAGAGTAGAAGCAGAGTGGTTGTTCCAGTTCCAGAAACTGGCTATAATAGTGATTCTGAGTAATATAGAATGGGTTATGCTCATTTTAAAAAATTTCGTCCCAAACCCTGGCTCTAATTACGGGTTTTTGAGCATTGGGTGGAATTTATGCCACATTTTTTTGGCACTGTGATTATTGAAGTAGTTCTTCTTCTTGCAGTGGTATTTTTCATTTAGATCAGGGAATAAACCCTATCCTCTTAACTATGGGAAGTACTTGGGAATATCCCTAAAACTCATTGTGAGGAGTACCACAAGAACCCCGAAGTAGCTAGCCATTGAGATAACCTTCCAAGCAAAAAGGGCAACGACCCCCACCAGTTGACTAGATTCCCATCCATGAGGAAAACCAAAGAGTTGTCTTTTTTGGCCAAGCGATTAGCAGTTTTACCTACGCTGTGAAGTGAGGGGTACTGCCCTAATACTCAAGCTTGAGATAGCCTTAGTGGCCGAGTGACTACCTTTGAACCATTGTGAAGCCGAATTTACCTAGGGTCCATATCTATTTCAGTTGATAACATGGAGAAATCCAGAGTTGTCACAAATCATTTACTCCAATTCAAGTTGATAAAGCACAGCTTTCTAGCACCCCCAAAGATGATTTCTTAAAAAAAACTGAGTATAAATCTCTATTTTTTTTAGCCACATCTTCCTTGATTTAGCTCCATTTTCCTTAAAAATTCATAGTCACCCCCATCATTTCATTCTGCATATTTCATTCATTGAGGACCCTATCCCAAATTCCACTTCCCGAAGCTCGAAATTCCACATTTGTCATAACTTCTTCAATTCTCACCCAATCGCCTTCAAATTTTGCCACAATGTTCGTTTCTGAATTCTGCTTCGTTGTCCCTCTCTGAAAAAAATTTCCATTATTTCACCTCGCTTCTGAAGTTTGCTTCTCCTTCAGAAAGTGTCCCAAACCTAGTCAACTCCAATTACCCACTCACATCTTTCCCAACTCAAAATTTTTCTTTTCTAAAACCCTCTCTGTTTTTGTTTTTCTACCCATCCCCCCCCCCAAAGAAAAAAAAAATCTTGTTGTTGTCACCCGCACAGGAGAAAATAGACAAATGGAAGAAGAACTTGTCACCCTCAAGACCAAACTCGCAAATCTGGATCAAATATTTCTCAACCTCCATCTTCAGCATTCAGCCATGAGCAACCAAAAATAGCTTGAGTCTTCTGCAGACACTAAGTTCTCTTCTTCCAATAGCTTTCATGGGCCGAAGATTGATTTCCCTCGCTTCAATGGTGATTATCCAACTGGATGGATACACAAGGCAGAACAATACTTTAATATGCATAACACTTTTGATGTCACCAAAGTCCCACTTGCATCATTTCATTTGGAACGTGAAGCCCTTCAATGGTTCTGTTGGTACATCAAGGATCATGAAGAGCCCCAATGGACAGATTTTTGCCAACTCCTTTTGCACCAGTTTGGCCCTAGTGGTTTTGATGAATTCACAGGAGCACTCACCAAAATTCGTCAGACTGGCACTGTGAGAGAGTATCAGACAGAATTTGAGAAATTAGTCAAGCACACAGAAGGATTTTCTGATGCCTTCTACAAGAGTTGTTTTATCAGTGGTCTTAAGGATACAATCCGATTTGAGGTTAACATGTTCTGTCCCAACATAATGATGGAAATACTCGGGTTGGCTAAGTTAGCGGAGGACAAGATCATGGCTCAGCAACGCCACAAATCCACTTTTGTTCCATTCCGAAATATGGTTTCCCAAAGACATCCAATCCCTCCAACTCCTACACCCACTCCTATCAAGCATTTGTCTGAAGCCAAGGTGCGGGCACATAGGGAAAAAGGACTTTGTTATAATTGCGATGGGAAATTCATTCGGGGACATCAATGTACTGAAACAAAGCTCTATCCCTTGGATGTGGTTTCTTTGCCTGCACTTGAAATTTGTGAAGCTGCTTAGGATCCAGTAGACGATCGGGTCGACATTTAGCAACCACCTGTTGACCCTCATTCTCATGATGAATAGACCAAGATATCTCTCCATGCATTAGTCGGAGTCACCTCCCCACAAACCATGTAGGTCAAGGGTTTCTTCAAGAAGTTTCCTCTTACAATACTCATTGATTCTGGTAGCACCCATAACTTCATTGACCCTCAGATTGCTAAACAAGCTGATAGTTTTGTCCATCCTTAATCCATCTTTAAAGTCATGGTTTCCAATGGGAGCACCTTACCTTGCAAAGGAAAGTGTCGCAATGTGTGTATCTCTATTGGATATTATAACTTGCGCTCTAATTTGTTTTCCATGCCTCTAGGAGGATGTGATGTGATTTTGGGAACTCAATGGTTATGCACACTTGGACCCATCTTATGGGATTTTGCTGAACTATGGATGCAATTTTCAGTCAATGGGAACAAACACAAATTCAATGGCATACAACCAGGTTCTCTCGGCATCATTAGTTCTCATCGCATGGAAAAGCTCCTTAAGACGAATTCACATGGTGTCATTTCTCAGCTCCATGTCATTCAGACACAAGCTTCAGCAGTCTCAACTACTCCCTTGGATTTTTCATTCTGATGCACCTTTCAGATGCCTTATTTTTCCAAGCTCTTCACTCTTGAGAGTGATGCTTATGACAATGGACTTGGGGTTGTTCTCTTCCAAGATGAACATCCCATTGCCTTCACCGACAAATCCAATTCTGGAAATAATTTATCCACCTCTACATATGAGAAGGAAATGATGACTATTTTGCACACAGTACAGAAGTGGTGGCCATCCCTCTTAGAGAATCCTTTCGGCATCAAGACTGATCACCAAAGTTTAAAATATTTTCTGGAACAATGGGTCTCATCCCCAACACAACAGAAATGGGTTATCAAACTCAGGGATTATGACTATAAGAAGGATCGGGACAATCTTGTGGTGGATTCTCTTTTCCACACATTTGATGCCCATGTTTCTCTTTCAGTTATTTCTATGCCTATTCCAAATTGGTTACACTCTATTCAACAAGGCTATGTCAATGAATCCTCATTATCTAAAATCATCCAACAGTTGGCCAGTAACCCTTCTGTGGTACCGTATTCCTCTTGGGATGGATTTTCTCTGAGATACAAGGGTCATCTGGTGCTTCCCCAGAGCACAGACCTTAAACATGCGGTCTTTTATGAACTCCATGCTTCTCCATCGGTAGCGCACTCTGGGTTCATCAAAACATATGAGCTGGCACAACGTAAATTCTTTTGGAAGGGGGTGCAACACAAAATTCAACATATGGTTGCCAAATGTGTTCCTTGTTAGCACCACAAGGGTGAAACTACACTCCATCCATATACCACCTCTTCAATTGCACACATTTTCATGGACCAGATATTCCTTCTTCATGGAATCCCTTATTCCATTGTCTCAGATCGCAACACAAATTTCACAAGTCATTTTCGCCTCACTGACACCAAACTGCATATGAGTTCAGTTTATCACCCACCAATAGATGGTCCAACTACAGTCATCAACAAATATTGGGAAACTTATCTTCGTTGTTTCACCTCTGAAGAACAACATCAGTGGGAAAAGTGGCTCCCTCTCGCTGAATGGTGGTACAATAATTCCTACCACATTGCATCTAAAATGACTCCATATGAAGCAGTTTATGGTCACGCATCTCCAGTACTCCTTCCATCCACTCCCAGCAGTTCACCAGTTCAGGCAGTTGACATGGTTCTTCGAAACCGACATCATATTCTTCACCTTCTGCAAGACAATCTTCACATGGAAAGAGCCCACATGAAACAACAGGCTGATCAACACCGTTCTAAGTGAACTTTTCAAGTTGGTGATATGGTTTTTCTTCATCTCCAGTGTTACAAGCAATCCTCCTTGAAAGACAAAGGGAATAAAACACTCGCTCCAAAGATCTCTGGCCCATATCTCGATCGTTAAAATATTGGGTATGTTGCTTATAAATTGGCACTTCCTCCTTCTCGCATTTAGCAAATGATCGGCACCAACATCGGTGCACAAATTGTTTTACCAGAATGGGATAATGAAGGATCCATCATTTCGAAGTCGGAGGCCTTCCTCAATAAGCGCACTTGTCAGCTTTTCTCTCGGTCTATCACAAAGGTCTTCAATTCAGTGGCCCAGCATGCAACCAGAGGATGCTACATGGAAACCGCTCCTTTAGATTCAGCAGCAGTTTCCACATCTAAAGCTTTGAGGACAAAGATTTTTCTAAGAGGGAGGGGATGTTAAGAACCTATTTCAACCCCCCTCTTTATTTTATTGGTATATTTTGTCGGACGCATATGATTTGTAAGTCGTCCCATTAGTATGATGTATTATCCCACATTCATGGGGAGTAAGTAATAGTTGTTAAGTTGTCCAGTTAATAGGTTGAATTATCCCACATTCATGTGGAGTAATAGTTGTTTATATTATACTTAGTATATAAGTATGTGTTGAGCCTAATGAAAGCATCGAAGAGTTATTTTGTATTGATCTTGCTCAAAGGAGGTTTCCCCTTTAAAGTGGCCCTCGATCAATAAAATCTCTTTTGTGCTCCAATATTTCTATTATATCTTGCATTTTGATTGTTCATTGCAGGGGGTTCACCACAGAACGAAAACAGGAAAAGAAAAAGTTTATTTATGTACAAACATGTTCTTAAGGTACTAGGTGAAAAAAGGTTGGAGAACCAGACCATTGATAGGAAGGTTCTCTTCCCACCTCTGTAAATCCGGTAACTTATAAGTCGAGGGGCCTAGCTTTTCAGCAATCTGAAAGGGGCCAATCCATAGGTGTTGAAACTTTGTATGCTTGCCCTTTTCATCATGTGGGTGATCCCACTTAAGAACCAAGTCTCCAATATCAAAACTTCCCTTCCCAGGTTTATGTTTATCAAACCATATTTTGGAAATCTCTTGTTGGTGCTTAAATATCTCTTTGGACTTGATCCTAGACTCTTCAAGTTTCAGCAATGTATTAATTTGAGCTTGTAAAATCTCGCTACCACATCCTCAAGAGGCTTGGGATAAATGAGAGTATGAGAGTAAAATGTTTGGGGGTAGAATAGCCTCTTTCCCATAAACCAGAGTATAAGGGGACACTCCTAAGGAATTCTTGGGGGTGACCCTGTCTTCCCACAGTGCATTGGGAAGAGCTATATGCCAACTTCTTTGATATTCAATAACTGTCTTCTTTAAAATTCTGATAAGATTTTTATTGGTTGATTATGCTAACCCATTTCCTTGTGGATAATAATTCACAGAATAATGCAAATTGATTCCTTTTTCACTAGCGAATTTAGTTAGCTTAATTGATGAAAAATAAGATGCATTATCAAAGACAAGTGAAATTGGAACCCCAAACCTGGAAATAATATTTTCTTGCAAGAAGTCGTTGGACCGCATCCTCGTTCACTTTGCATAATGGAATTGCTTCTACCCATATCGTGAAGTAATCAGTAGCTGTGAGAATATATTTATGTTGTAATGAATAATTTGGATTAATTTCTCCAATGATATCAATACCCCATTGTTCGAATGGTTCTTAAATAATAACCGATTTCCATGGTCCAGCCGCTTTTGCTAGTACTCCACCACTTCTATGGCACATGCCACACTTTCTTACATAAGCATGGGCATATTTAAACAATGTTGGCCAATAATAACCAGCTCGTAGAATCTTGTGAGCAGTAGTATCTCCCAAAAAATGTCCTCCCGCAAGACCATCATGTAATTCTTTCACAGCTTTAGAGGCATCTTCTTGTTCGAGACACCTCAGAAATACCCCATCATAGTTCTTCCTAAAAAGAACTCCATCGGAGATCATTTTTTCCTTGTGGCCGCGCATGCAACTTTAGCTAGGGATTTCTGCGTGCGCTGCCCAGCGACTACCATGGCTGCTTCTGAGGGAGGTAAATCCCCTCCCTCCCCTTCTATCTCTGATGAATATGCCTTCAGGAGGCTGTTATCGATTCCCGGGAAGAAGTTGGTAGCCCCTCAGATCCCAAAATTCATAAAGAAACTAGATGCAATACCTGAAATTGTCTTGCTAGAAGAAAAACCCATCAAGATTGCTCTGGCATTGGTGAAACGTGGACTGGTCGGGCAGTTCATGGGTTTATGGCCCTCCACTAGAACCATGGATGACTGGATTCAAAGAAACTGGAGGCCCCAACTGAAGCACAGCGTGACCTGCTACCCGGTGGGCAGAGGTTTCTATATTTTCGAATTCATCTCCAAGGATGATCGAGATCTCATATTCAGGAATGGTCCTTACTTCATGGGATCCCAAGGCCTGTATCTCAATCGATGGACCCCATATTTCGACCCGAATCTCGATTCCCCCAAGGAGGTTCCTGTTTGGGTCCATCTCCCAAATCTCCCAGCGCACTGCTGGAACTCTGAATCTCTAGAAAAAATAGGGAATGGGCTTGGCTGCTACACTGACAAGGCAGATCCCAAGGGACAATATTCCTGTGCTAGAATCTGCGTAGAGGTGGATCTTGAGGTCGGGCTACCAGAAGCAATCAAGATCTCGGTGGGTGATTGGCATCACTTCCAACAGTTTGATTACGAGCAACTACCCTTCAAATGCAGACACTGCCATGAGCATGGTCACTTCCAAAGAAACTGTCCCAAAAATCAGCAAGGGGACGAAACAGAAGGATGGAAAAGACCTAAAAAAGGGAAAGCAGCCTCGAAAACTCAAGAGAAAAGGCCAAGATCCGGGCTGCAAGCCTCAAGTAGTAAGGAGGCGACCACAGAAGGAAGGATCTTACCATCTAACCCCATTCAGGTGCCTACCCCAAAGCAACCCACGGCAACAGAAGGAACAACCGAAGAAGAAAGAAATGCTGCTAGATCAATCTCGACAGATCCTATCGCCCTTGGTGAAGTTCCCCAGCATCCAGTCCCAGATCTAACCCCCGTCATATCTGATGATAACCCACCCACCGTCACCATGGGAGAGCTCTCGAAGGTCATGATCCAGGAGGAGGATCCATCTAATCTAGACTCCGACCAAGGTGGCTTCTCTGATGAAGGAGCATCGGAATCCAGGAGCTCACATGCAACACCTCTAAGGTCCAACAGGGGAAGAAAATTAAAAAAAAAGCATCGAGAAGAGAAGTCCTTCAGAGATGTAGCCAAAGGAACTCAGAAAACTTTGCAAACCATGATTAGCACCAGATCCAAGCAAGGCCAACCATCCAAGGGGGCCTCTCCACCCAAAAAAGTTTAAATGCGATACATCTCCTGGAACTTCAGAGGTTTAGGCTCCAAACCAAAAGAAGAAGCACTGAAAGACATCATCAGAATAAACAAGCCATACATTCTGTTAATTCAGGAGACAAAAATGGAGGATTCAATCCTCTACCAAGCTGGTCACGCCCTCTGGAAAAAGGGCTTTGGGATAGCGATAAGCTCTAAAGGGGCCTCAGGAGGAATAGCCACTTTCTGGGATTCTACCAAATTTGAATTGGTCAATAAGGAATGCAGCGATCATTGGATCTTCACAAGTCTTCTCCACCGGGACTCCAGTCAGCAAGTAAGTCTCTTTAATATGTATGTTCCTAACCTTTTTTTCTGAAAAACACAGCTGTTGGGACTCCCTTGATTTGTTTCTAAGCTAGCACAATCCAAGAAACATCATCATTTCCGGAGATCTCAACATCACGCTGGCCATTGAAGAGAAGAAAGGAGGCTCCATAGTAAGGGATCAAGCAAGAGAATGGGTAGAGGACATTATCCTCCATTGGGATCTGATGGATATTAAGCCTCCTTCAGGGAAGTTTACCTGGTCCAACAAAAGACTGGGTCCTGGTCATATAGCAGCTCGCCTCGACAGATTCCTCATCCACTCTGACTTCCTTACCGCTGGTTTGCTGGCCACCTCTAAAACCCTCCCCGACTGCACCTCGGACCACAGACCGATCTTGCTTGATCTATTCTCTGATTCCACTCTTGGCCCCATCCCTTTTCGATTCAGCCCACTTTGGTTGCTTCAAGAGAAATTCTAGCAAGTAATCTCGGATTCCTGGTCTATCCCGATACCTGGGTCCCCTTCCTTCTCCTGGGAGCAAAAACTAAAGAGGCTTAAAGCAGATCTAAAGAACCAGGCTAAGCTCTTATCCTCTCCTACCTCCATCATAATCGTAGCCCAAAAAGCCCTCAAAAATCACCAACATGCGATGGACTCTCTCCCCATCACCAGCAGCACTCTCTCCAAAGAATCAGAGCTACAAAAGTCCTATTTTAAAGCTTGTAGGGTCGAAGAAGAATTCTGGCGCCAAAAGTCTAGAAGCTTGTGGCTAGAGAGCGGGGACAAAAATACAAAATATTTCCACAAACAAGCTGAAGCTCATAAAAGATTCAAAGCTATAAATGAAATCAACTTCCAAGGATCCCCGATAAAAGACCCTGAAGAAATAAAGAAAGCAGCCTTCCTCACCTTCAAATATCTCTTTGCTGCTCCTGAGGACACCCCTTTAAACCCTATGGACCATCCTTTCGACCTCATTCCTCCCATGATTCAGGAAGCTGATAACCTCCTCCTTTCTGCCCCCATCTCCTTAAAAGATCTAAAAAGAGCCTTGTTCAGAATGAAGCCTGACAGCGCCCCTGGCCCTGACAGTTTTACTGCCAATTTCTACGTTAGTTGTTGGGATATTATTAAATTGGACCTGCTAAGGATGGTAAGGCACTCCCAAACCACCTGCAAGATTGGGGGAAGCACCAATTCTACTTTTCTTACGTTAATCCCGAAAGAAAAGGGAGCCACTTCCTTCTCCAGATTCCGGCCAATCTCCCTTTGCAACTTAAGCTACAAGATTATAACCAAAATTATTGCCAATAGGCTTAAAAAAATCCTCCCCATAGTCATCCCGAAGAACCAAGGGGGGTTCATTAAAGGGCGAAAGATCCAAGACAATATCCTTCTTGTCCAAGAGGCTATACACTCTAGCTTCCAGAATAAAGAAGAAGGAATGGTGATAAAGTTGGATCTAGCCAACGCCTTTCACAGGGTTAGACATGACTTCCTCTTCTTAGTCATGAAGAAACTTGGTTTCTCTGGGCATTTTATCAATTGGGTGCATGGCTGTATCAGCTCCTCGTGGATAGCCCCTCTAGTAAATGGCAGATCCACTGACTTTTTCCAAGCGACCAGAGGGCTCCGGCAAGGCTTCCCCTTATCGCCCCTCCTTTATGCAATTCATGCTTCTGTCCTAAGCTTTCAGTTAATCTCCAGCAAGCAGAAGAATCTCCTCTCAGGTCTCCGGCTAGCCCCAAAGGTAAAAAAAGCAATCATGCACAGTTCGCAGATGACACGATCCTTCTAGGTGGAGCTAGCATCTACTTGGCAAATCAGTTTAAGAATGAGCTTGAAGTTTACAATCAGATCTCAGGAAGCAAAATCAATTTCCAGAAGAGCAAGATTTATGGCTGGAATTGCTCAGTAAAGGAGCTAGGGGAGATTGCCAAATCGATTAGCATGGAAGCTGTCCACGATTGGGACTCCTTCACCTACCTAGGTGCTCCAATATTTAAGAAAGGCTCGAGAGCAATTCATTGGACACCTATCATTGACAAATTTAAGAATCGAATTCATAACTGGGGCTCCAACTGGTTAAATCCAGCAGGCAAAACAGTGCTGCTCAAATCTGTGCTCATGAGTATCCCAATTTATCAAACCTCCATTCTACTCGCTCCGGTCTCTATCTTGAAAAAAATGGAGACGCTGATAAAAAAGTTCCTTTGGGAAGGAGGCAAAGGGAACCTCCATCGAATCCACCTGGTTAGCTAGAATAAAATCCAAATTCCTTATAAGGAAGAAGGCCTTCAAGTAAGAGATCTGGCAAGACAAAACTTGGCCATGGGGGCCAAAACTCTGTGGAATCTGGTCGCTGGAAGAGATAGTTGGAGCAACAAAGTTCTCAGAAAGAAATACTTCACTGGGGAAAGGCTACAATGCCTAGATAATCCAATCCCTTGTAAGAAAGGCTCTCCCATCTATAAGCTGTGTCTCAAAGTCCTGCCACTATTCCAACCAAATCTCCATTGGATCCCTGGAAACGGAAAGAAAATAAAGCTGTGGGAGGACTCCATCATGGGAGAACAACCTTTAGGACAAAATCTGGGGATAAGGAACATTATGGACTGGGCTCAAAACAATAACATAAATACTCTTTGGGACATCTCAAGCTGGGAGGAAGATGGAGACTGCATTTGGAAGGACTGGCATATTGACAATCTCCCCCACTGGCTAAATGATGAAAAGGATTGCTTAATTCAGCACCTCCAAGGGAAAACGCCTTCTGCAAAGAACAGTCAAGACAAAAGAGGGTGGGGCCAGCACTCAGGTAGTTACTCAGCCGCCGAAGGATACAGAGCCTTCCTTTCCTCGCCTCACGCTGCTCCCAATCCAGCTAGCTGGAACTTTATCTGGAATTACCCTTTTGTGCCCAAGATTGACTTCTTCTGCTGGACAACTGCTCATAAAAGTATTCTGACTGGGGAAAATTTAAAAAATAGAGGCATGGAGGGTCCATCAAGATGTCCTCTATGCTGTTCTGAGGAAGAGACAATGATTCATCTCCTGATAACTTGTCCCTTCTCCCAAGAAATCTGGTCGGGGGTCCTCCTCCTAAACCTTGAGGATCTCGCTATCCCCCAAAACATCCCAGGCCTGTTTGCCGCTTGGGCCTCCAGCTCTCCCTTTGATCTCCATAAAAAAGACCTTCTGAAATCAATTTGGATTTGGGCCCCCAAAGCTATCTGCTGGAAGATCTGGCTGGAGCGTAATAGTTGAAGATTCAGGGATGAGGAAAAGTCAAGCATCAAGATTACAATCAAGTGCAAAGCCCTCCTGGGAGATCTATCGGTAGCCAAGAGCAAGCTTAAGAATTCCAGAGACTTGGATCCCCAAGAGAGAAGATGGATGTCTCAATTCAGGCATCCTGAGCCCATTCCCAATGCTCCCATCCCAAAAACTCCTAATTGGGAAATCCGCCTCGAAGAAAATGATTTCCTAATGTGGAGGTCTAAATTAAAAGAAAGCACCCTTTTTTTTATGGAGCCTCAAAACGCAATCTAGGGCTAGCAGGAGGAGGAGGGGTCCTCTTTTCGGAAGAGAACTCTGTCTTAGCCACCTATGCTTGGGGGCTAGGTTCAATGACCAACAACAAGGCAGAGGCGCTGGCACTTTGGCAAGGCCTCAAGCAAGCCCATGAGAGAAACTTAGAATCTCTAGTGGTGTTTGGAGATTCGAAACTAATCATCCAAGCCTTGAGATCCAAAAATTTTCCTTCCAATATCTTCTTAATCTCTATCCTTAAAAAATTCCTTTTGTTAGCATCAAAGTTCAAAGAAATCAGTTTCTTCCACATCATTCGTGGACTCAATGATCAGGCGGACCTGGAGGCCAACAAGGCCGCCATGCTGGACAAAAACGTGTTGGTTGTAAATGGCAGATATTCTCTCTGAAATATTCCCTAATTCGACTCTGTCATAAATTCTCTCTGCAGTATATCTTCAGGACCGGCATGGGATGTATTTTCGTTTTTCTCATGAACCTTTAAGTCATGTCCTCGGTTCAGCATTGAGTGCTTTGGAGATTTGTATGTACAACAAATATCCTCCATCCCCTTCTCGTGATCCCTCCCCTCCTTATATCGGGCCTCTCAATCCCCTTTTCGAACAGCCCCAAGAACGTTCTTCAAGAGCTCTGAGTTTTGCAGGTTCTGCAGACTGCCTTCTTCACCGTTTTCTCACGACTGCCTAGCTCATCGCGCCAGTCCAGCTCGCCTCGGATCGCATGGCATCAGTAGGGTCGTCCTCCAATCCACAGACAGTGGAAGAAAGACTTGTAGACATCCAACAGTGCCTGGATGCTCTCAAGTTAAAGACATATGATCAAGGAAAATCGATCAAATCCAACGCTGATGAAGGCCTCCAACACTGGAAGAATTTCTCTACTGAGCTGCGTTCACTCAAGAATGATCTCAAGGAATCCAAAGGAGAGATGAATTACTATAAAGATGTTGTCTTCTCTCAGTTTAAAGATGCTGCCAATGTCATAGGAGACTTTGGGAACCGAATTACAGCACTGGAGAAAGCAATTAATAAGATTATGGAGAAATTTAAATAGTCCTACTCCCCTCTTTTCTCTTCCTTATCACTATTTGTTGTTATGTTAGCTTCAGTTTTTTGAGCCTTTGGGCTTCGTAGGTCACTGTGGACTTCATGAGATTTTCAAACTGCTCATGAGCTTTTAAATCCAGTTTTTGTTGTATTACAGCACCCGGTGGCTTTTTCATCGGTCTATAATTAATCTTCCCCCTGTTACAGTCTAAAAAATAAAATAAAAAACTCCATCAATTATTTGGCAAGAGGCTAACTTTAGATGAAGTGCCCTTTGTTGTTTAGAATCCCAATGCTCTGGTAAATATCCTTGTTGAAGGTAATGTACCAGATCTGTGTACCAAGATTCAGGAGCTGTAAAGATAGGACATATGTCAATCATATGCAATTTTGCTTCATTTTCCCAATCATCGTCTTCATTATTCTGACCTTTAGCCATTAACTTACACAACCCTTGTCATTTGATAATTGTAGATGGTTTGAATTCCAAGTCGTATTCCTATAATGCTGCCACCCAATTCCCTCTTCATTCACCCAATTCCTTTTGTACAAAAAGGGTTCTGACAGTTGGATGTGGGACAATTACCTTGGTTCACTTTTTTAGAATGTATGGTTTGAATTGTTTCACTGCTTTAAATGTTACATATGCTTGCTTATCTACAACAAGATAGTTCAACTCATCCCCTTATAACCCAGTGCTTATAAATGATATTGGGTACTCATCTCCCAATTCTCCCTTTTGTGTAAGCACTGTTGCAAGTGAATTATCTGAGGCAAAAGTGTACAGAAAAATCCTTTTCAAAATCAGGACTTTTAAGAGAAGGCACGTGTGTTATTGCTGCTTTGATGTTGTTAAAGGAAAATTTCTCTGTATCAGTCCATTTAAATTGCACACTTTGCTTTACCATTTGTTACAAAGGTTTTACTATCTGTGCAAAGTGAGGAACAAACCTTCGAAATTTTTTTATGGTACCCATGAATGATTGCATACATTTCTTGTTGTGGGGTAAGGGAATCTGAGATATGGCTTCTATTCTCTCTGGGTCTATGGATATTTGCTTCTTAGAAATAATATGGCCTAAGAATTTTCCCTCTAATACTCCGAAGATGCTCTTCTTAGGATTTAAAGATATGTTGTATTTTCTACAGCGATAAAAAAAATTGTTTCAAATGAAAAACATGATCTTCTCTCTTCTTAGATAAAACTGTCACATCATCTAGATAAACTACCACACTGTGGCCGATTAAACCACGGAAATTGATATCCATTTCCCTTTGAAAAGTGGATCCAGCATTGATGAGACCGAAGGGCATTCTTCTATAATAAAATTTTCCCCACTTTCTTCGAAATGTGGTTTTCATCCTTTCTTTCTTAGCTACCAACACTTGGTTATAGCCTGAAAACCCATCTAATAGGGAGAACAATTCAAAAACTTAGACCATTTTTAGGATTTGTTCCATTCGTGGATCTGGGTAATTATCTTTATGTGAAGCTCGGTTTAGATTTCGAAAATATACACATAATCTTATCTCACCAAATTTCTTCCTTACCGGCACCAAATTTTCTACCCACTCTGAATTCCTGACTCTGAAAATGGTCTTTTTAAATCAAGTAACTTCTTAACTTCATTTTGGATCAACGGTTCCAGTTTTGGATGCATCTTTCCTAGTTGTTGATGGAATGGTTTAACACCCGTTTTAATAGGAATGACATGTTGGATAATATGGGTTTCATAAGTCTTCAAGTCTTCATATGTCCAAGCAAAAATGTCCTTATATTGTTGAAACAAACTGATAAATATGCTTCTTTCTCCTGGTGAACAACATTTTCCCAAGTTCACATACTTAGGTTCAGCCTCTGTTCCTATATTAATTAGTTCATACTACATGGATGAACTATTTTTTTGACATTTGAAGGTCTCTTGAATTTTTTGTTTAGATCAAACATCCCTTCCAACGTTCTCACTCCTTTAGGCATGAAATTTCCATTTTGAATATTAGCTTGATGCTCCTCATCATCAATCACTAAGTCCTTGAAAGTTTCATCATTCATTAGAAAATCTATGATTTATCGATCATCATCAAACACCATCAAGTTTGTAACATTGCCTGGTATCGATGCCCTGAAAATGAGTTCAATAGAGCATTTGTTATTAGTGGGTACTAACCTTGCAGCAAAAACAACTAAAAAATCAGTTGTTTCATTTTGCAATCTAGGAATTGAATTGATATTGAAAGCATTGAAATTTGTTATAAGATCCTAGACTTTAGTTTGGTAGCCTTTTAAGTGCAGTGAAAAACAATGAATTGTGTTTCTAATATGTCTGACAATTATCTCAGAATCACCAAATACTTTTAAATTTCTAACTTTAAGATCAATGGCTTTTTTCAGGCCCTGCACTAGAGCTTCATATTCAGTTGTGTTATTCATACATTCAAAATCTAGTTGACAAGAGAGAAATTGTTTGTTCTTTTCAGGGTCAATCAGGACACAACCTGTTCATGATCCCTCTTGTGTTTTGGAACCATCAAAGTACAAAAACCAAAATCTATCTTGATCTAAATCTATTTGATTAGTGTTGCTTTCTATGTTAGAAACTAAATTAACTATATTGCAATCAATATCATTAGTCTGTGAAAAATGAAGGAGTGCGGACTGTGTGTCTGACTCATGACTGGCTTCTTCAGCTTGATAATTTCGAGGTTCAAGTTCTAAAAATAGTTACCCAAGACTGAATATGAGAAGTTTACAGATTCATTTTTCCCTTCCAATTGAGTTACATTATGTTTCATGTGAGGTTCCCTCATTACCTTAACCTGATTTTTACTGTAATTATATTCCAACCACATATGCAACCAATTAGTTGTGAAGTACCCATTCAGTTTTGCAGACCAGTCCCTACTCAATATCAAACCATAGGCCTCTGGTATATCTACTACCATAATGTCTATAAACTATAAAATTCTATCATCTGTACATAACCGAATCAACACATTTTTCATTTCTCCTGTTACCTTGAACGTAGATCTGTCCAAATAAATGATCTTACATGAGGATGGTATAGGTTGACCTTGATATTTTTACATACTGAGAATGGCATGACATTAGATGAAGCTCCGTAATCCAATAAACAATTATGCACATTATGATTGAAAATCTCAAAAGAAAACAAGAATAACAAAGTTTGAGATTTAGACTTCCCTCCAATGCTAGCTTCATTAATTTCTTTATCAGATTGAATTTCATCCTAGGATCCACTGGGTTGAGGGTCGAAAGCCTCCAGAAGCTTCTTCCTTTGTTGGGGTAAATTACATAATTCAAATAAAGAAATATTCACTTTCATTTTCTTGATGTCTTCTACTATGTCATACCCCATATCATATTCTACTGGACCCTTCTTGTTGCTTTCTGTTTTACTCTCCACAATATTTACAGGCTTATTGACTGCTGGAACTTTATCTTTTGTGGGGACCAAATAAGACTTAAATGTTGTTTGGGTAGTACTGCTAATCTTCTTCATACTTTCTTGTATTTTCCTAATCTTAGGCAGTATTAAGCTTTCATACATTACTGGTCCTTTTCTTCTGGTTGTAATATTAACTAATGAAAGTTGGATTTCCTGTAGGATCATCTTCATCTAATCCCAGTGTAGGTGCACAGTCCCATAAGACCATTGTGGTTTCGTGTGTTTCTTCTGGTTCATTGGTTTTTTCTTCTTCCACCTCCGACTCTATTATTTGAGCATCTAATATTTGATTCATAACTAGATTCATTGAGTTAATCTATTGTGGGAAACTATTTTCAGAATGAGGTTCTTGATGAAAAGTGCAGAAATGATCCATTCCTACTTCAGTGAATTCAAAAAAAAATAATTATACACAGGTGGTTGAGATGTTCCACGTTCTTCTACTTTCTTGAAATAAGGTTTGAATTGTTTTTTCGATGAACTAGCTTCTTTTTCCTTTTCCAGATCTACAATTTTATTTGACAACTTTTGTACCATTTTACCCACATTTTCTAATTTAGTTGAGTATTATTCCTTAGGCCTGGTTAACAACAGAGGTTTTTTACTGCTAAAAGTCTTTACCTCTGGTTTGGTAGTGTGTTTGTTTATGATGTCAAGTTCATATTCTACTTTATTGGCTTCTTCATAAGTTTCCACCAAAGGAGGCTTTACTACCCTCTTGACAAACATTGCTATGTTGGGACAGAGTGCTGAAGTGTAGTATTCTATTAAAGTTTCTTCAGTGGGATTTATTGTAGCGCTGAAATTATTCAGATGAGCAACAAACCTCTGGTTAAAATATTGCACCTTTTTTTCTTATACATCCTCAGAGATAACGATTCTTTCATGAGAGTGGCAGTGGTTTGTTGACTACCAAAATTTATGTTAAACACCCTTACAAAAGTATTCCAATCTGTTATTGAATTTGCTTGTAACCCAAAATACCAAGCAGAGGCCTTAGCTTCAAAGGTATGTGGAAAAATTCTGCATACCACATCTTCGTGTTCAACAACCAAAATTTCCAGAGTCAAATATAAACTTTGCAGGTGGTCATCTACTAAAATACCTTTTCCAAGGTCAAACTTAGGTAATTCCTTTTCAGGATTCTGAGACAAAGCATGCAAGGGAGGAGCTAGGTTGAGTGGTGTTCTGGCTCTCTAGGATGGTGGTGGATTAGGTTGATTAGAATTTGGGAGTACATTTCCAGCCATGATTCTATGAGGAGTGTGGTGGAGACTGGACAGATGACTATAATGGACACTGAAAAATAGGGGAATCTGGTCCCAACTGATCAAGTGGTTGGACAATATCTTTTATGGACAAATTTACCAAGTCTTCCAAATTTCCCACCAAGATCGAGTCTTTAGTGTAAGAAGGTACTTTCCTGGAAGCATGCCTTCTCGGTAATTCAGGGATTGTTTTCAATCCTTCAAGCTTCTTTACATAATACCTTATGTGTCTCCTCAAGTGGTTAACTACTTCAAATAGAACTAGGTAGAGATGTTCTGGACCTTCTTCGTCAAAGCCTACTCTTTCTTCACAAACGAAATCTTTAGGAAACTTAGTCTCAGACCTATCACCAGCGGAATAGTTTCTAGTACACAGATTTCCTCTTCCAGCCATGCACTAGCGGCCCTCCTTCTAGCACCAAAATTGTTGATGCCTAGAAAATATCAGGTGCCGACAATAGGGATTCTCCCAATTAATCGTTCCCAATTAGATCGTTTACTATTTGGAATGGGGAATCCATCTGGTTAGTGGCTCGGCTACCATAGAATTAAAATAATTTTTTAAGTATATTTTACCAGTTGCGGCCCAGTCCACCATTTATGTAATTTTATGTTTTATGATGAAATGCAAGTGCCTAAGATAAATGTAGGTGATTGACCAATAAGAACCTTACAAGTGAGCTACAAGTGAGTTGCAAAGGGTCTTACCTCTTGCCTTGCATGAATCAATTGTCCCTCAATCACCAAAAGCAAAAAAAACTAGTCTATTCTAAAATATTCTACTTATCCCCAGGGGAGCCAAGTTTATGATTAACTGAGTAATGCACTGTAATGCTGATAGTGGAATCCTACAGGTAGCTGTTCAAATTCTACATACATAATTACAGCAGAAAATATGAAAAAAGATAGCCTATTTGTTAACACATTCATTACTCATTCATATGCACAAGATTTCTAATAGAAAGTAAAATCATTCATAAGCCGCAGAAATAATTCATCAAGTTAGAACGATCTCACAGTTGCATATCAGCTAAATAATAAATAGTTCGAGAGTAGCAATTTACACAATCAATTTAGAAACTCGTATAGGCCTTCCTCCAACAAAATTTGGTTCTCCTTATATTCATAAAAGAAATAGTTCTCATACAAATAACATCACGTATGTGCTAGTGAAAAGTCCTTTCTAAAATACCCTCTACTCCTATTTATACATATTACTCATGACTCTTGGACTTTCTCAGTTTTTTGGGCTTCCCTGACTTTTTGTCTTTCAAAATTTGTCTTCTAGTGTAACACTAGGAAAATGAAAATATAAATATTACATAGAGTGCCAAATGGAGACAACATAAAGTCCTAAGTGGGCCCATCTGGTTTCCCAATGAAATTTCCCCATGCACGAGCTTCTTCAGTGATAGCTTGATAGTCCACTGGCTCTAACAATCGTGCAGTTACTTCATGCTTAGCTAGTTGAGATTTGATCTCTTTCATCTTTGGTAGGGTCAGTGTTAACAAGTCTTCTAAGAGATATTTATGAACAGAAGCTTGCGCAACCCAAATTCCAATTTCTTCCTCATTAATGCTTTCAAGCTTTTGAATACTTTGCTCGTTTGTCTGCAACTTGTCCTGGAGATTCTTCAAATGTTGATCTTTGCCTAGAAATTCCTGAACCTGAGTTGCTACTTAAGCTTGGCATCTATCATGTGTCGTGCATATTTTCTTATAAAATTCCTTACAATTTTCCACAGTATTTTCAATCACTATGTTCAATCTTATTGCTGCCTTGCTGCTGAAATCTAAGAGAGCCAACTCCATCTTCAATCCTCCTGCTGTTTTTTAGGGCATATGGTCAGGAAAAACTGAATTGGATCCAATCCAAGTTAGCTAACTTTGCACAAGTTCTGCGAACTCTAACAACCCTTTCTTGAAATCCGATGAGTTATCTGATATTTCCTTCAGTCTGGCCTCCATTTTCTTAATCTTATATACTTCTTCCGCTAGTTTTAATTGAACTTGGTGTATTTTCCTTTGCACTAAACAGGCTTAACCACGAAGGGAGTAATATCGGGTTGTTTTTCATTAGTCGCCTTAAGTTGTTTCTCTAGAAATATGTTATGTGTCTCAAGTTCTTCTACTCGCTTGATAGCTACGGATTTCTGCGTTTCCAACTCCAAAATCTTCTTTCCAGATCCTTCTTCTCTCCCTCAGTGATTATAACTTAAAGTACTAGTGCATCCTTGTCTGATTCCAGAGCTTGGTATGCCTTCTTGAGTCTTTCAAACTCTGAGGAAGTATCATCATGTTTTCTTTTTAAGTCGTGCCCTTCTCCTCTTTCTTTTACTAGAGTTCCCTTCATCTTGAGCATTCTTTCTTGTAATTCTCAGCATCTTCTACCAGCTTACTAACATTATCTGCGTTAGCTTGCGCTGCTATTGTGCTCACTATTGCAAGGAGTTAAGGATATTCATTTTTTCCTTGCATGACTATTCTTTCCATCACCATGACTTCAACGGGTCAATCTCCTATTTTTAATCTCTTCTACGACCTCCTTACAATTATTTTCTTATTCTTGTCAAAGAATATTGTGTCTAGGATGGCCACGACATGTTTATGGGATGGGGTGAATAGTACCAATCCAAGGTCTATCGGAAGAACTTGGCTTCCTGTCAGTGTTGTTGATGTATATGTAACTTCAGAATGTATTCTTCTATGTATCTTATGTATTGTAACCCGATGTTTATTCCGGGATGTTTCTATTATGTATTTGAGTCATGTTGTCATGCCCCGATGTTCCGATCGGGAGGATCAATAATGTAAACAAGTCATGTCAAGTCATTGTTAAAGTCCCCACAGTTTCGGGGCACTAGAGTTATTATACACTCATTAAGGTGTAGGCTCTAGTAAGTAATTGTTAAGTTAGGCTGAAATTATTGAGTGCACTTCAAGTGAATGGAAGAATATAAATAGAAAGTGAGACTCTCTATTTAACACACACATCATTCACTCTCACTCAAGTGTGGCACATTAGTGAAGAAGGAAATACTGGGACTAGACAGAAGAAGAAGATTACTGCTTTGGGGATTTTACTGTTTTGGTGCTGATTCTATCTCTGAGGAAGTTGCGGGGTTTTCTCCTTTATGGTTTCCCCGAGGAAAACTCTTTGTGTCTCTTGTCTCTTTTGATGTGCTTGTGTTTGATTGTTGTACTTGTTATTCTCTCAGTAAAGATCCTAATATAATTCTAGCTTAATGTTGAAAAACTAACATGGAATCAGAGCTAACCTGAGAAGAAGACATTGTGCAGCTGTAGAAGCTGGGGATTCTTAGTTTTTGGGTCTCTCTCCATAATATATCAACAAAAGTATGCTAGGATGACTCTCCATTGAAGGGTGCATCTTTCTGTCGAAGCGGAATTTGATTCTGAGCATTTTCAGTTTTTGATGCGGAAATTAGGGCTTTCTATAGAAGAGGAATTTTCTATAGGATTGTTCTCCTCATCAAAAATGAAGTTTAGAGACCTGGATCATGAAATTTGGTTGGGTGAAACTCTAGGAAAGTCAAACCCTAGTTTGACCCCGAGCTTGAAAAACCCTAAATACTAAAACTGATAAGTTTTGGTACAGTCGCTATCTTCCAAGGTTGGCAAAGTATCAGATGCTAAAAATTGCAAGGGATGAAGATAAAATCCTGAAGAACACTTTATCCAAAATTCAGCCTCATATTCTCTATATTCCAGGAGATATGATCTCTCAAAGTTAGGGTTCTAGCCTCTTCCAGAAATCATCCATAAACAGGACACCTGGGGAGAATTGCAATATCTTGGGTTACAGAGGTCCAAATTGAATTACGGAAGATGTTCCAAAAAGGGAATGGACTTTAATTTTAGTATTCTTAATTTCAGACTCATACGATACACCTGTGACACGTGGAATTCCGTACAACTTCGCTGTTCTGAATAGTCATGTAACAGGTCACCTTGGGAAAAGGATCATAAATCCCAAATGGTGAAACCAATTCTGATGAAACCTGTGGTTTTGGATCAGGGACATGCGAGGTTACCTTAGTGAGAAATTTCAGACACATAGGATCATTAATTTAGGCGATATTCCAGAAACAGTAACAGGCATTTCTGCAGAAGAAATTGGAAATCTAGGGCTTCCTATTCCAGGAGCTTCCCTCCACTGTTTTCAGAAAAGGAGTACATTGGACAGATCGATTTGAAGAGATATATCCGTCTATGCAATCATATCTAAAATATTCCAAGTTTTGAAAATTAGGGTTTCTGTGGCAAACCCTAGATCAGCTAGCACTGGAACCAAGACGGACACCTCAAATCAGTAAGATCTAATCCTTTGCTATTTTCATTTGAGGTTCTCATTTCAAAGTGATCTATCACATTAGCTTGATGATAAGCTTGGTGAAGTTGACAACTTGCAAGCATAGAAGTATTTGATCTCTCTGAATAAAATGGATTGGACACCTACATGAGTATAGAGGTTCTAGTTCCAGAGGGAGATGAGGCTCAAAGCCTTTCACAAGAAGAACTTGGTCAAGGCCAAAGAAGACATCATGCTCATGCTGCAGAGGATGATGAACCATCCAGAAAGAGATCCAGATATGAAAGTGAAGATTCTTCAAGCGGGGATGAATATGTTCTGATATCAACTCTCATAGGTAACATTACTTATGGAAGTGATGATTGGCTTATAGACAGTGGGGCTTCCAAACATATGACGTGATTCAAGGAATCCTTTGTAAGACTGTCAGAACATGAATCACCTCACAAGGTAAAACTAGGAGATGACTACCAATATCCAATAAAAGGTAGTGGGTAATATTCATACAAGCTAGACTCTGGTAAGTCTCTAACAATGAAAGAAGTATTGTTTGTTCCAGGAATCAAGAAGAACCTTCTCTCCATTTCAGCATTAATGCAAAAGGAATGCGGGTTGCATTCATAGATGGTCAAGTCATCATGTGGCCAAAAGGAAAGACTATCGATGATTGGAGAACAAGAAGGAGGCTTGTACAAATTGAAGGACCATCCAGAACAAGCCTTGATCCATGAAGCAGTAGAGCCAAATGAGCTTTGGCATAGAAGGCTTGCACATGTGCATTACAGAGCACTACCTATTGCAAGCAAAGTTGTTGAAGGTCTTCCAGAATTTCAAGCTATTTGAAGGGAAGAACAGAAATCAAAATATGACCCTAAGAAACTAGTTGAAGAATGTGAAGATCCAGAATGCAGAGACCATGCAGTCATAAGAGTCTCTCAAATCAAAGAACAACTTGAAGCGGTAAAAGAAGAAGTGGTGATGGCCATTTTGAATGGCCTCCCAGGATCGTGGGATTCATTCATTCAAGGAATGTGTGCCAGAAGGAAGTGATTAATTGCAGTAGACTCTGGGAAGAGAACTCACAAGAAGAAGAAGCTCAAGAAGAGAAGGTGGGAGCAACTGAAGATCAAGCTCTTACCATCCAAAGAAGATCCCTCAAGCAATGA